>CM023487.1:24661464-25112513 GCA_013339685.2 Hyalomma asiaticum
CGATGCGGGAAAACGCATTTTGTGCGAGTTCTGATCGAGTCAAAATTTCATAAAAAACCCAATACTATAGTCTCACCTTTCTTGGCATTTTGGGCAAAATTTTGAGAGACCGTATTTTTATTCAGGCAGGCGCGCAATAAATAGAGGAATGCTCTACGATGCGGGAAAACGCATTTTGTGCGACTTCTGATCGAGTCGAAATTTCACAAAAAACCCAATACTATAGTCTTACCTTTTTTGGCATTTTGGGCAAAATTTTGAGAGACCGTATTTTTATTCAGGAAGGCGCGCAATATATAGAGGAATGCTCTACGATGCGGGAAAACGCATTTTGTGCGACTTCTGATCGAGTCAAAATTTCACAAAAAACCCAAGACTATAGTCTTACCTTTTTTGGCATTTTGGGCGAAATTTTGAGAGACCGTATTTTTATTCAGGAAGGCGCGCAATAAATAGAGGAATGCTCTACGATGCGGGAAAATGCATTTTGTGCGACTTCTGATCGAGTCAAAATTTCACAAAACACCCAATACTATAGTCTTACCTTTTTGGCATTTTGGGCAAAATTTTGAGAGACCGTATTCTTATTCAGGAAGGCCCGCAATAAGTAGAGGAATGCTCTACGATGCGGGAAAAACGCATTTTGTGCGACTTCTGATCGAGTCAAAATTTCACAAAGAAACCCTATACTATAGTCTTACCTTTTTTGGCATTTTGGGCAAAATTTTGAGAGACCGTATTTTTATTCAGGAAGGCGCGCAACAAATAGAGGAATGCTCTACGATGCTGGAAAACGCATTTTGTGCGACTTCTGATGGAGTCAAAATTTCACAAAAAACCCAAGACTATAGTCTTACCTTTTTTGACATTTCGGGCAAAATTTTGGGAGACCGTATTTTTATTCAGGGAGGCGCGCAATAAGTAGAGGAATGCTCTACGATGCGGGAAAACGCATTTTGTGCGACTTCTGATCGAGTCAAAATTTCACAAAAAACGTTAATAATAATAATAATAATAATAATAATAATAATAATAATAATAATAATAATAATGCTACGGTAGCAGACGGGCAATTAAGGTATGAGCCAGGCAAGGGTGGAAGACGACGAGGACGATATCTTTTTTAGCGGTTTGACGCCATCTTGCCTCGGCTGTACCAGGTATACCTAGCGCTCCGCGCTCTCAAATAAAGCCTCGCTCGACCTTTCGACCGTAATAGTTTTGTGGTGGAGGTGTTGGGTACACAACATCGGCGAATCTTGGTACGAAGCGACGAAAATACGAGCATAAGCCCAAGAAGCTCCGCAGCTCCCGCAGCGACTTTGGTGGTTCGAAGGAACTTACTGCTTCAATCTTCCTTGGATCGGGCCTCACACCATTTCTGTCGACTAGGTGTCCATGCACTAACGTTTCGGTCTCTCCAAAGCGACATTTCTTGGAATTCAGAACCAGGCCGGCTTTCTGGACACAATCAAGGACGAGACTAAGACGTCGGTTGTGTTCATCCAAAGTGCTTCCAAAAATCACAACATCATCCAGATAGCACAAGCAAATTTCCCACTTTAGTCCACGGAGGATGGTGTCCATAAAGCGTTCGAACGTTGCCGGCGCGTTACAAAGGCCGAAGGGCATGACGTTGAATTCATAAAGGCCATCAGGTGTCAGAAAGGCTGTTTTCTCTTTGTCGTCTGGGTGCATTGGTATTTGCCAATAGCCTGATCTTAAATCCAGTGGGGTGAAGTAAGCGGCAGAATGCAGACAATCGATAACGTCATCGATCCGAGGAAGCGGATACACATCCTTTTTGGTGACAGCGTTTAGTTTTCTGTAGTCGACACAAAACCACCATGATCCATCCTTTTTCTTCACTAGAATCACTGGTGCTGCCCACGGACTTGAGGACTCCTGAATGACGCCTTTCTGTAGCATGTCCTTGACCTGTTCAGCAATAACTGTTCTCTCCGCTGAAGACACGCGGTAAGGCTTTTGTCGAATGGGGTGTGCCGAGCCGGTGTCAATTCGGTGGCGAGCACGAGAACGAGGGAGTGAAGCCGGCTTGTCACCTTGCACGAAATCGAAGACGGACATGTGTGCCAGAAGAACTCGCGCAAGAGCTTGGCGCTCATCTGAAGGCAAAGACTTGTTGATCATTCGTAGGACGTGCTCGTCAGAAGCAGCTGGGTTGACGTTGCAGGTTCGAGACCGCCCCTCTTCGCTGAAAGCCATAATAGAGCTGTAGGTTATTTCCTCGAATGTGGCAAGTTTCATATTGCGCGGAAGAACGGCAGGGGCGGATGAACAATTGAAAGCCCACAGATTCGTGGCACCATTCACAACACTCACGACAGAACGCGGTATGAGTACATCCTTCTTGGCGCAGCTAGGAGCAAGCGGCAAAACTTGTGCATCAAATGAACAATGGTCGGTAGTAGTGGCTTTGACACAGACACGCGAGAGTGAAAGAGGCGGTATCAGCAAATCATCGGAAACAACGAAGTACTTTTTGTCTTTCGGAGGTGTGTCTGTAAGGGCGGCAAGGAGTGCACTATCCAGACTTATTTCACCCGTACCACAATTGACAGAAGCGCCACAATCCTTAAGGAATGTAAATAAACCCTCGCTCGACCTTTCGACCGTAACAATACATTCCACAATTATTTCGGCAATAGCAGCCCGCAGCGCGTCGTGGTGCGAGCAAGACGCAGTAATGACAGGGTCTTCAGGGCGTTCAAGGCCATGTGCACCCTTCGCTAGCCCCCTGGGGTGCTCGCCAAATGTCATCTAATGACCGAAGGCGCCTTAAAATCGCAGCTCGTTTCAAGCACACAAGGAGCTATGCAAGAGTAATCGCCTCACGTGATGAAAAGCTGTTATTGAATAGAAAAACGATGGAGGAATCTCAATGTGATCGTTCAGTGAGGGCTTCACTTTTTGTCACGCCGTTGTGGGTTTTCGATGGCACGCACTTGATTCCGATAACCATTGTAATGGCTTCAATGAAGGAAATGGCTTTAGTACACGGAGGTGTACACGTTTGCTAAAGTAACTTCAAACTGCTGGCGCAAAAAGTGACTATTGTTCTCCCTTGACGTTCTATATCAGTGCAATCTCAGGGCTTGCGGAGCCAAATTATATGTGGGAAGAACACATAATGGCGGAATGTCAATATTTTGCCCACCTGTGAATTCGTGTTAGGAAAACAAGCTTCCATTGATGCGTGCTGCAGCGTTAGGTCCCGTTTTCATTGATCCAATAAATCGCTGCAGATTGATAATTTTTTTGAATATCAAAGACCAAAAGCTAGAGAGCTTTGAATGTATAAGTGCGCCTACTACTTCCCTTGAATAAATAATTGGCGACGTCTAATGTAGGCTGTCAAAAAGATCACGCTCTCGTTGCTGGTCGTCTGTCAGCTGCTACATGTATGTATAATCTGTAGCAATCTTCGTGATTCTCTGGTGCCAGGAGGCATTTTCTCGTTTAGGCAACAGCCGCTCTCACTCTATTATCAGACTCACTTTAATGCCGTAATTATTTCTTTTGCAATGAGAAATACGTCGGAACCAAGCCGAGACCATGGCATCGGCGAAGCAGGAAATGAATCAATCAAAAAAGAAAAAAAGGAAAGCACTTAAACATCGATCATGCCAGCGTGGTTAAGAATCGCTTTTGCCTCTTTAAGTACATTATTTCTTGCAGGAAAATGAGCGCGATAAGATTTAAGGGACGGCGATTTAATGGCATGGGCATTGCCTGATGTTGAGCGTCCAGCTCCAAGACAGTTTCACTTCTTAAAATAGTGATTGACTGGGCTCGTAGTCCCGATTTCTCAAAGAATGCTTATCAGAGTCTCGTCGCAGGGTTATATAGCGAAACACTTATCCACATTCCCATTTTCAATGTTCCTGAGGCTACCTTTATGTTTTCGTTCACTTGCTCACTTTCTATGCTCCTGTGCACACGTTGTAAACGTAAACATTGTAGACAGAGTGTAAACTTTGCACAATTGGAAAAGTGAACCTTAATCTCTGCCCCGAAGATGTACAAAAGGTGGCCGGGTGGACCGCAATACAGACACCCGCGAACGCCGGCTGCGGCCTTTCCCTCAGCATGTAACATATCATGGAAATGCATCGCGCGAAAAAGCTTTCACATTTTGATCGCAAGAATAACTTATTTTGTTCTCCTCCCACAATGCACGGTTGGCTTCGCACAAAAGCGCCCTAGAGACATGCAACTGAGGAATGGAAAACTGCAAATCTGGGAGATACCATGCATACTCGGAATCACATGCCATACAAAGCAATGAGCCAGGAATTTGCCGAATACCAGGCCGTATCGTATTGAGCCAAGTGCTACCAGTACGAAAACCGTCTCTGTGCGCAGTGAGCACAAGCATTATTACCACAATCTCTGATGCGATAGGTTTCAAGGACCGCGTGCCCTCCCTATACTAAATTATTTGATTGATTTCTGGGGTTTTACGCCCCGAAACCGCGATTTGATTAGGAAGGACGCCGTAGTAGAGGGTTCCGGAAATTTCGACTATTTGGGGTTCTTTAAGCGCTGACATCGCACAGCACACGGGCCTCAACATTTCGCCTCCATCGAAATGCACCCGCCGCGACCGGATTCGACCCCGCGACCCTCAGATCAGTAGCCGGGTACCACAGCCACTAGACAACCGCGGCGGGGCAACCAGCGAGCATAATAAACGAACTACGCCAGAGGAGGTTCTTCAAGCGAAAGCCGAGGCAAAGCGAGAACAAGAGCGGGCATTTACCCTCTGGCTGTATGCAAACGTAACGCAAGCCGAATTGTATTGCTTTTTTTATTGTTTGGGTATGTGTCATGTGCACCCGTCTGTCAATGCGGTGCGGAACCCGTTACCTTCCTGTAAGCAAGGTGCCGCAAGCACTGTCGCCATCACATACCAGGTATATTTTTCCAAACCGCCACAAGCCGCCTGTCGCATAATTCACTTGTCATCATTACTAAATTCCTTTGTTTTGTTTGTTGTTGCTGTTCTGTATCTTTGCCTTTTATACAACACCCCCACTATGGCGTTTAAGTCCCAAAACAACGACATGACAATGAGAGACGCCGTAGTGGAAGGTTCCGGAATTTGCTACCACCTGGGGTGTTTGAAATCTGCACTGACATCGCACTGTACGCAGCCTTCAACATTTCGTGTCGATCGAAAAGGAGATACCGCGGCCGCGATTCGATCCCGCTACCTTCGGATCAGCGATCGAGTGCCATAAGTGAAATTAAGTACAGGATGTGCAGTCTACTGAAACCGACATTACTCCTATACGTACGAAAACAACATGCAACGGGTGACAAGGCAGAGAGTTTGTGGCACGTCATACGGGCGCCTTGCACTCCACGAAGAGCGCTGTAGACAAGAGCGGCGCATCAAAGAGAATTGCTCTCTTTGTTCAGGCGTCGCTTTTGGAATTTTTCCACGCCCAACACCCACAACTTGCAAATAGCAATGCACAGCAATGCACCTTGCCCGCGACCCACCTACGCTTGTGAGCTTCAAAGGAGCCGACAATTATGCCTGCTAGATTTACGCTCTCCCTTTCGCGCACCCCCCTCTTCGCAACGCCCGTTATAACTTTAGACCATATGCGATCTGCAGCATTTCTCTTGTTGTGCGTGTGTGTTGTTCGCGGACAGTGCTTTAACAAAGTAACAAGAAGCGTACGCTTGTGCGCTCGTTTACTGTACGCGGATTAATACAGCACCGCGGAGTTCTGGTGCAGGCGAGGCCTAGCATCAAGCCGCCCTGATTAGCGGCGAAGAGACGAGCGCGGCCCGAGTGCTGGCCGCGAGATTCAGCTGATTAAAAGCGCCACGCTCGTAAATTTAATTAACGTTCCCGCTCCTCCTCCTGTTCCTCTGCAGCGCCTGTGAGTCCGGCTCGCCATTGTGTAATTGTTAATTAATCATTTCTCTCCAGGAACCAGCCCTCTGGACACACAGAGGTGAGAAGCGGGCGGCTCTGGGAGGCGTTACCTATTGTGACTCGTGCGAAGATACATTTCTGTTAGCCGGACCATACAGTGTATGTGGTAGACCAGAGGTGTTCATATGATGTGGGAGTAATGCGGATCTCGGAGGCGTTGTCCGCGGTACGTTTGTAGTGGCGCATCGCGAACGAACGAAAGAGGTCGACAAATGTGTACAGTGGGCGTAGGGAACCGCAGGCGTCCTTGAAGGGAGAGTTACTACTCTATGTTTTACCATGGTCGATCTATCGCTTAAAGCCCCGACGTCCTGGTTACACCTAAGGTACATTACGTGACTTTTACTTACCAGGTTCTTTATGTTACAATGGAGGTGGTAAGTAAAAGGTGATGGATAGTAAGACTTCATTGACTGTCTTGCAGATTGCCGACTTGGGCTAGCGGGCCGAATTCAGAAGACTTTCGTAAGTGTTGTCAATTGTCGGTAGGCTTCTGTAATTATATGTCGAGAATCGGTATCGATGATATTAATCGGTATCGGCTGATATTTCGCCTTTTGAACATTTTGATGTTTTGCTTAAAAAACTTTGCTTTGTGATGCAGTCATGATGTTTTGCTTAAAAAACTTGATCGCTACGGTATTCGTGGCGTGGCTCATTCCCTTATTACGTCTTACCTTCAGCACAGATCCCAGTTCGTAGCTATAGCCGGGGACCAATCGGAGTTGAAATCTGTAAGAACAGGCGTCGCACAGGGGAGCATATTGGGTCTCTATCTATTCATATTGTACATCAATGACATAGTCAATGTTGATCCCTCTGCTAAGTGCGTAATTTACGCAGACGATACAAGTCTGTTTTTCATGGTGACCTAGGTCCTGAAATGGCAAATCGAGGCAATCATACGCTTGCAAGTATACAAAAGTGGGCGACAAGTAATTATCTCAAGATTAATGTTGGAAAAACAAAGGCAGTGATGTTTCATCCACGTAACAAACAATTTCAACTAACCCCCATTAAAATAAATGATACTGAAATAGAAAGTCTATCGTCTTTCAAATCGCTTGGCGTATATTTCTCTGAAACTATGTCGTGGGATTGCCAAGTGAATCACTTAGTAAACTATCTAGAGCAATAGGTACTATGCGTCGCCATTGTAATTATCTTCCCACATCCATTAATATGATGTTATATAATTCAATGTTTCTTTCCCTAGTTCAATACGGAATTTTAGTCTGAGGGACGACCTCAGCTGAAAACATTCACAAGCTGATGGTATTACAAAAAAGAGCAATACGCCTTGTCTCCAGGGTGCCATATCTGCCATACTGCTCCCTTGTTTACAAAGCTTAGGACTATAAGAATTAAATCCTTGTACACGTATAGGCTTTGTCGCATGTATAGAATAGGAATAACTAAGAATGATAACGCTTTAACAAAATTGGCATCCTTAAGGCACCATAATTCTTCTTTTTATAATGATTGATTGATTGATTTGTGGGGTTTAACGTCCCAAAACCAGCTCTGATTATGAGAGACGCCGTAGTGGAGGTCTCCGGAAATTTCGACCACCTGGGGTTCTTTAACGTGCACTGACATCGCACAGCACACGGGCCTCAACATTTCGCCTCCATCGAAATGCAGCCGCCGCGGCCGGGATTCGATCCCGCGACCTTCGGATCTGCAGCCGAGTGCCATAACCACTAGACCACCGTGGCGGGGCCCTCTTCTTTTTATAAATTTCGTCATTCAGAGCCTTGGATCGTTAACAAAAACAGAACTACATACGGTGACCAAATGCTACAATTTCGTTTACCTACTGTTTTAAATCAATTATATAAAGAAAATGGTCTCAGTGTATCAACTCTGTCGCTAAAAAGCCTACGCGACGTATTTATATGATTGCTTGTGCTACCATGGTTTCGGTTGTTTGTCTTTTTTTTTTGTCTTTAACACTTCGCCAATTTTCTTCCCTTGTTTCAAATGCTTCTACAATAACCTTGTTTATTTATGCCAACCGTGGATGTTTACTGTTTTTCTGTTAAGTTATGTATACCGTGTTTATTTGTATACCGTGTTATTATGTATACCGTGTGTTTATCTGACCGCGGTGAAGCTGCCCAGTGTATGAGGTGGCCAGGTTCCCCTCAAGCTGCTCAATGCAGCTTTTTTTGCCTGGTCATCCTCGCAACCTTGTTGTTGTAAATAAACAATTCAATTCAATTCAATTACGAACTCTCTTGTCGTAGAGAAAGAGAGAGAGTGAAAGGATTGATTGATTTGTGGGGTTTAACTTCGGCTTCGTTTTTTCCTATGTACAGGAAAATAAAATAATCCTCAAACCTCAACCTCAAAACCTCAAAACCAGCTCTGATTATGAGAGACGCAGTAGTGGATGGCTCCGGAAATTTTGACCACCTGGGGTTCTTTAGCGCGCACTAACATCGCACAGCACACGGGCCTCAACATTTCGTTTCCATCGAAATGCAGCCGCCACGGCCGGGATTCGATCCAGCGACCCTCGGATCAGCAGCCGAGTACCATAGCCACTAGACCACCATGGCGAGGCTGAAAGGAAAGGAAAGACGGGAAGGTTAACCAGACGAGATCTCTGGCTGGCTACCTTGTACTAAAGAAGGGGAAAGGGGAATAAAAGAGGGAAAGGAGAGAAGAGAGTTGAGGGACATGTCACCATCACTGTCACTTGTCAGGGCACTGTCACAATCGGTCACCAAGTCCTGTTTGTCGAATAAATCGCAGCAATGCCCTGACAGCAGCTCGACTTGAATACTTTGTAGTCCAGTGCCCTAATATTTTGTTTTGGATAAACGGGCCGTTGTCCAGTTGACCGAACGTGGCTGAAAGGGTGGCTCTTTCGGCGTTGAAGCGGGCACATTCGCTTTTATCGTAGGTTGTTTTTATGAATACGGGCACAGGTCTTCGACCTCAGGAAACCAGGGCCTTCACTGTCTGGAACGCCATAAAACATGCATTACACTAAAATATCAAAGAAGAAGGCTTATGAAACCCGCAACTAAAATTCAGCTGTTCCGAGATATCGCTCGGAAACGACCTAGCCGGTGCGACAATATAATTTTAATAACGCGTTGCGCTCAAGGAAATTCCTTCTGTTAACTCGATCATTTTTCGCTCAACGCACCCACATGCAGTAACGGGTGAGTACTGAAGCTCAGTGCTCGCCATTCCGTGGATAGTGCTATAATTGCGCCGCGTAGCAGGTCAGCGTCGGTGCTAGACGTTTCGGCTCCCACATGGGAGCCTTGTTCACCTGAACAAGGCTCCCGTTCGGGAGCTGAAACGGAAGGCACCGACCAAAATAAAGGTGAAATAACGTTTCGGCTCCCACACGGCAGCCTTGTTCAGGTTGTGGGAACCGAAACGTCATTCCATCTATATTTTGGTCGGCGCCGTTTATTTTCGTCAAAATATTCCATCCCGACCAGACGGGTTTCCCTCCTTCTCTCGACTTCTGAGTAGGTACACCCGTCTCTCTTGCAGTTTTTTTTTTTTAGTTTATACATATATTTCCCTCTTACGGCATGACGTCTCTGTTCTTGGTTAGCGCAGATGGTCGGAAGCCAATGACCGGTCGCACTGAAAGACAGGCTTTCGTGAGCTTTGAGAAGTGTTTGTTTAAGCTAGGGACCGCCACGGAGGCCTGCGACGAAGCGGGTGTCTCGATGGCCGGCTTGCACATGTGCAAATATATGGCTCTTCATTGCATCTTACTTTATCTTACGCTTCGTGATTAAGATGCATGCCATGGTCGTGCCCGCATGTAAGGTATGCGTCCGAAGGGCAGGAGTGATAAGTTTGCGCCGAGCACAAGCGTTAGGCATTTCGGCATTACAAAGCAGGTTACAAATGCTATCAAGCGGCTTATGAATAAGAGTAGCTGCTTATCAGAGTAAAAAGTAAATAAATAAATAAATACACGCACGCTATGTCAAGGCGGCTTCGCCAGCTGTATACGCTGATTTATATATTTCAACTCGCGGAAACGGCGGCCTTTTCATTTTATTGCCGCTTCTGCGTGCAAGTTGTAAAGAAGAAACACGCCGCGTAAGATATGTATGCAAAGAAGTCCCTCACAGCTTCTGCATTATCATAGAATAGAGCTAAAGGTCTTATCTCTGCTTGTAGTCTGATAGAAGTAGCGAAGCCAATTACGTGGCCAAGTAATCCGGGAGCTACTGGTGGCTTCTGCATGATGCACACCGGCTTCGGGAATGTTTGCTTCCTAACTTTATTGGCGTCTCGATCTGCCCATAAGCTATACAGAAGAAATTTGCATAATATACATATCCAAAGATGCCTGTACTAATCCACTACTAATCATTGGAATAATGGGTTTTCTCTGCGTGATAGTCTGACTCGGCCAGCAAGACTTACTGCGATCCTGCATGGGCGATCTAGGAGCGACTCGCGGCTGCTGATGTTGATATTTAACAGCTAACGCATACTTCCCGACGCACCGTCCTTCAATAGAATGAAGATTTGTCATTGAAATGGAACTTTCTGAATTCCGATACCGTTGAGCGTCTGGAGCAGGCGTACAGTAGAAATTCACCTATTCGTTATAAAACGCTGCGCCAGAGAAAGCTCGCAAACTGTAGTGAAGACGTCTGCACGATTTTCACGCTAGGCAATTTGAGATGACCCCGGCGCGAGGGTGCACATCTCGTTTTTTCCTAACCCGCGGACAAAGCTCTGTATTTTCCCGATGAACTAAATAAACAATTAGGATTTGAAAATGACTGCGGAACCAAACTGTGCAACATTAATAGGCCGTTGTGTCGTGCCTTATAACAGCTTACTATTCTTACAGTCGTACTGGTAGCTTGTTTCCACTGAAGTATCTCTGTCTAAAGAGTAGAGCTTTGGGCCAGTTGGTATTGGCATACTTAGAGGATGAAGCGCAACGCACCGGAGAAGACACCGAGACGAGCGATACGGGCGCTAACTTGAAACTGTGATGGTTTATTGGAAATACCGCGCTAAACAGTAGAAAAATATGTGTTGCTTCAAGTAGGTTCGAATTCAACCGGTTCCAGCGTTACTTCCTGCTGTTTGTTTCTAACAATAGGTGTGCACCTTCTATAGTGAACAACTACTGTCAATATTCTCGTACGTAGAAATAAAACTGTTTCGCTAGTGTCTCTCGCTGCTGAAGTAAACATTGTGCAAACAAAGAGTGCATAGACAGTGACGAAAATCTGTAAAATCAACTAGGCATGCAGCCACGCAGGATTTCTCCTAAGGCTCCTAAAGGTCAATACTGACTCCCACGACTCCAAGGATAAAAAGGCAACCGAGTAATCGGTCGCAAGATAAATTGCAACGTTTCCTAGATAACGTGAAAGAGTACGTACAATACGGTATGGTGAACGACACACTCGCAGTGGCCGCGCAGGAACGTACGTCACCACCCACAGCGGGGACAGGGGCCCCTTTAGTGCCGGACTGTCACCTCGGGACAGCTTTCAGTGGGCGCGGTCGCGGAGGACGACGTGGACAGGGAGCGTTCCTTGCGCGAACTATGTGCCGTGACTTACGCTACAGAAGCAGCTTGGAAACAACGCAAGCATAGTACACGTTAGGAGGTACCGCACTTTAGATAGTCAAGCTGTATGACCATCAGCTTACAGGCAAACATGAGTTTCACTTGATTAAACGCCTGTTTCCGAATCCTTCGTGGCATATTACGTAACTATCAATCGATTGGTGTGTCAATACAGTAAAATAGAGCAGTCAGAGTTTGTGTGCTGCATCTGATGTAGTTGTCGACCTACACTGAATCGTCTCGTTCTCTCTCGCTCACTGGCTCATTTTTTTAGCTGCGTGTAGCGAGTAAAGAGCTCCAAACTTACCAGGCTGCAGATGCTCGCTGTCATTTCCTCCTTTTTACAGCGTAAGCTGTTATGAGATCAAAACAAGGGCCGTTTTTGCTCCGCAGTCGTCCCCCGCCGCCGCCGGTGTCCGTAACCACCATCACGCAAATTTCAGAAAAAAAACAACCAGGACCAAGCAGTATTCCACCTCGTCCTCTTCGTGTATTCGAACCCACACCCACTGCGTGGCAGTCCAGCATTCTACCACTGAGCTACGCCTGCTTTTTTTTTTTCTTTAATACCTGTCTTTGGTACAATGCTTGTATCAACAAAGGCATACAAAAAAGCAAATTTTCAGGGTGTCAGACATAGAATTCCATCATCGAGTGCTGGCTTGGCCACATTAAAATTCCGGCAAAGCAGTGAGCGGCTCTACTCTTGAAAGCCACTCAGGGGTTTCCGCATACGCCTTCTGAGTTTCAACGAACCAAAACACACTTTCCCGGAAATAAGCACGTGCAGGCCGCGCGTCCTTATCGCAGTGGTAACCTGCCATTCTTGCTCGCAATATACAGTGGAGGCCCATGAGCATGATCAAGTCATAGGGTACCCCGTCCTCGTTATCAATACTTAGAACCTTATTCCATACGGGTCTAGGGGAAATTGAGAAATCACCGCTAAAAGACGTAAACAGGTATAACGTGTGCCGAGGAATCACCTTAACAAATGTAATGTTACGTGGCAGAATAATAACACGCCATTACACGTCGAAGAAAGTGCATTGGATAACGAGTTCGAGCAATCATTTGAAAGAACACAGGGATGCATGCTTCGTAGCTTTCCACCCATTACAGAGGCATCACCAACATCATCATTATGAAGCAATCTTCTTCAACTTTTCCGCCATCATTATTACGAAGCGCTGCCCTTTGAAGCAGCTTTATCGTATCGTGTCATGCGTCACGCGGCAGGCGACGTGCGGTTCCGCGCAGGCCTGGCTCATTTTTATTAGTAATAAGGGCTATGATTGCGGGAGATTGCTTAAAATTGAAATGTCGTTGAAGGTAAGCTAGCTATGAAGCGGAGCATCAGCTCGAATAATCTCGATAACTCTGAATGATTATCACGTCTACTTCATGAGCATAAGCTTTATTGACGCAAACTTTACGCGCAGGTATGGACCGAGCTAAAGAACAACTGGCTGACAGGAATAAATGCATGCACATCACTTAGGTTGCATATCAATCAGCCGTCGGTGCGGTAGAAATATTTACGGGGCACTAACATCATTTTGCATCGCTGCATCTCACACACATGCAACTGTAGCTACAATGTTTAGCTCTTTTAAATTGAACTTTCCATACTGCGTTCTCTCTAAATCATATCATTCATTCGTTCACTGACTGCGCCATTAGCTCTACCTTAGTCACATCTAAACGTGAATCAAATCTTTGCTGTTAATAGCAACGTATACGTATTTCACGGATGTCCGGGAAGACTGCTCTTTTGCCGGACCTCACAAAACCGGTGTCCCGCAACGCTGCCCTATGCCTCAGCGTACTGAGCCCATGATACCCTGTTTTTCTTGTGCATAAAGCGGTTGCTGATACTTCCCCGCCCTTCTTGAAACGACGACGCTATAAAGACGGCTATGTCCACAGGCACCCTACAGAACAAACATTTACCATAGGCGTGCCCTGGAGATCCTTAACTTCACTGCCGAAAAGTAATGTCTACTCTAGATACACACACACACGCTTTACAGGGCTTCACTTGTAGTTCGGGGTACATTCTTTAATGGTTCGTTTTACGACTCGATAATATCGCACTTCCACGAGGGTAACAAGCCTGGGGAGCGAGCGCTTCAGACGGTGCCCACGTGACCCCTCCTCGTCCTCCTCCTCATCTTGCCCTCGGGACATACTGCTAAAGTTTGCCGTGGATCCGCACGAGCCAATGGCTTGGCTGCGACTTGTTTGTCTATGCATCCTTATTGTGCATATCCTGTCGACCTGCGTCGGTTTTGTGCTTGGGGGTTTCGAGCTCCTTGCAGGGACATTCACTTCTTAGTGATAAGTACTCGTTCAGTTTAAACAGTGCTCACGCTGCTGCTTCGGCGGTATTGGCCTGGTCTTCTTCAAACAAGGAGCACTTGGATGGTCAATTGCCGCAGCCTCTTTAACTCTTCTGGTTGTAAATTCCTTCAAGGGCAATGATTGCAAAAATCAGTAGGAATGAAGATTTATGTTCCCTTTCAAAGGTGGAGATCTACGTCTAAACAATATCAAAGACACGTATCGTGAGTGGAAAGTGGGAACAAACTATAAGGCCCGTAACGTTCTGCTTTTAATATCTGAGGACACTACTTTCTAATATTGCAACGGCGACATCTCAGTGATAGGCGGAGCAGCATTTAAAGAAAACGTTTTAACGACACTCTAAACCATTGAATAGATGCCACTAAGCACAAGAAGGGACAGCGGATATCGTTATCCCATATTGTCGGGAGCCAGTGAAAGCTTACTCAGATGTTCCAATCACTTTATTCCATTCTCTGCCTTCATTTCAGTTTGTTGTGGTAGAACATTTTGATCGTCCTCAATTTGGCCGGCTCTTTGTAATGGACTTCTTACGCGCATTTTTATTTAATGCTTCACACCAGGGTAACACGTACGCAAATTCTGTATTTGATTCTCACCATCTAGATAATCGTTATTTAGGTAAGGAATGGATGCACGAGATGTGACGTCTTCATTGTGAGAGGAGCTGCTGTTCACCGAAGTGACACGATAGATATCACCCTATGTGTAAGAACTGACCAGCAATAAAAATGAAAGCCCCTTTCTTAAAGAAAGATGGTTGAGTGCGAATCTTTATCTCGAACAAGCTGAATAAAAGTCAATGTCCAAAGCTAACGACAACGCAACAAAGCCAAGAAATGCTAAGCGATCCGAGCGGTGCATATGTGATATGATTGCTTGTTTAGGATTGCACTTTAATATTTTCAATGTTGAAGCTGAATGACCACATATTTTGTCAAGTTGCATATGCTTTGTTTTAGATCATGCAGTCCGCTGATTCCACACACACTCACAATTTCACGGGCGGCGCCACACTTGCATAATATTGCCTTGTGTTTGCTACGGTGGAACGGTCTGAGACTCTGCCATGGTAACGTGTCACAGCCAGTTTGCAAACGTGAGGTAAATGCAGGAACGGTGTGGCGTCATGTGGCCCTCTAGTGTCTGTAGTCTCGAGTACCGATCCAGCATGAAACTCTTGATCCAACTGCCACGCAGCTTCATCACGTTGATTTTACAGACACCGCACAAGAGGATGCACGGTTTGTCCGGTTAGCGTGACGTTGCAGTCCCCATTGTTATTATCGGCACAACTGTGAATGTAAACTGTAGTTTTTCTAAACCTCTTGCGCCATTGTTCTATTTTGTACGCCGATGCGCAGATAGTTCCATTGTGTAAGTTGGCTTTCCTACAGTAGGTCTTCGGCGCTCACGGACTAATCAGTGGCGCACTTTTCTTCAGTAACAATCAAGCATCCACGACTCAGATAGGATGTCGCCACTAATAATAGTGGGGCTTGCCTGGCAGACGCCACTGGCAACAGATTTGTTGATGTGATTCTTACCACGTGGAATAGTGAACCGCGTAATATTTGCCAGTCCTTCTCAGGCAAGGTAGAAGAGCGCCAGACACCTTATATTGAGCAATATTCGCAATCTTTCCGGGAAGGGATTCTTATCAACTTGTTCGGGGGCAGCTTTTTGACTGATTTATGGGGTTTAAAGTCCCAAAACCAGCTCTGATTATGAGAGACGCCGTAGTGGAAGGCTCCGGAAAATCGACCACCTGGGGTTTTTTAACGTGCACTGACATGGCACAGCACACGGGCCTCAACATTTCGCCTCCATCGAAATGCTGCCGCCGTGGCCGGGATTCGATCCCGCGACCTTCGGATCTGTAGCCGAGTGCCGTAACCACTAGATCACCGTGGTGAGGTGGGGCGGGGAGCTTTTTTCCCCCATGTTGTCCGTAAGCTTCCTACCATGGTTGAAACGCTTGCAGAGCTAGATGAAGTGCCCCGTGTTACCCGCGGCATGGGGTACTCAGAGGAGACGGTGAGGCACGATTTCCAAAGATAGGACATCCAAAGATAGGAATTTGGGCGGTTCTATCTGAGTACGGACGCCGTGTTGCTTTGTCTACTACTTGAAGCGACGCAAGAGGAATATATATACAACGCATTCAGAGAACCAGCTACAATGGTCTCCTGCCCCACTTGACTCGACAAATATATTTAAAGGCACATGAATGCTTCGAGGGATGAGGCATTTCAATCTTAGTGTTTTCCTGTAGTATTCTGTTCAGCTTACAGAAAACAATGCAGAAAGAAAAATACGCCACAACTGCTGCCCTGAATCTTCCTTGGGCAGGACATTTCTGCATCACTTCGCCTTTTTCATGGCATTCCTCGGCAATGACGTTACCGTCTTCAAGCCGCATTGTCTACGCTTTTCAAAGTGAGTGTCTCGGTTTTTGGCTAGTTGCCTCAACGTACTCTGTATGCATTCGCATCAAAGCTACGTATTTCACCTAGCCAGAGAACGGCGCATGACCACCGTATTACACCTCCATATTGACGCTGTCTGCGAGCTCCAGGAATAATGTCTACTCTGTTCCGAGGCGTACCTCACTAACTACGGAACATAAAGTAAACAAATACGAAACGTGGGAGGTAACCTGTTTCTCGCACCTGCTGCCAAAGGGTGTGTGTATTTGGTGGCGATGGTGGCCCGCTCCTTGGCAAGCGCGAGCGTGCGCTACCTTCACCAGCTGTCCACAAGGCAATCTGTTACGGTGATATCTATCGCGCGCTCGAGCATGTTCGTGGCGCCTTCCTACGCCAGACTTTTCTCGTCTTATTGACGGCGTGTACACTATTATGAAAGGTGTCGGATCGTGAATGCACGGTACGCACTACGGACCTGTATTTCGCATTTTCGCGTATGTAAGCCGCCAACAATACGAAAGTACTGCCAGTCTTCATTGCAGGAGCGTAAGCTGGTGTTAGCGACCTGCTCCTAAAGTGATGGCGAGGTAAACGCATGAGTCTAAGGTCTACCTTTGGCGCACTCTTGGCTGAAACCACCCTTGCAATTTGAGTTCTTGTCAACATTACTAATTTTTCCATTTTATTTGTTTATTCTATTATTTTATTTTTACATACTGCAGCCTCAATGAGGCTATTGCAGGAGCGGGAAAAGAAGAAAACAACAACAACAAATCAACATTCATGAACAGGCTTCCAGAAATTCTTGAAGTGGTAAAGAACGAACACTTCCGGGCAGCAAATTCCAGGCTTCTATAGTTGAAGGGAAAAAGCTGTATTTGAACATGTCAGTGTGGGTGAAAAAAGTTGCAATGTTAAGGGCATGGTCACTCCTCGTGGACAAAGATCTGGAAAACTTCAGATATGATTCTAAAGCGCCGAAGCGAGAAGAATTGATTAAATTGTGCAGAAATTTTAGGCATTCAACATGGCGACGCTTCGCAAGTGTAGTGAGACCTAGCTGTGGAAGGAAATTCGTTGGAGAAAAATCCCTGTCATATCTCTTGCATACAAAGCGCACAGCTCTTTTTTGAACGGATTCTAGTTTCTTGATATCACATTTCTTATGGGGGTTCCAAACCACAGTACCATATTCGAGAATGGGACGAATAAGAGTTTTGTAGGTAAGCAGTTTGGTTTCCTGAGGAGCAAGACGAAGCGTACGATGTAAATAACCTAAACTTTTAAGGGCTTTGTTGCAAGTGAGATGAATATGTTTAGACCATGATAAATTATGCGTCATAAGGATACCAAGGTATTTAAATTCGGACACCCTGCACAAACTGGCATTGTTAAAACCGTAGTCAAAAGTCAACGGGCATGAACGTCTGGTAAATGACATAATGACCGTTTTGGAGAAGTTAATATTCATTTGCCATGATTTGGCCCAGCTACAAAAATGAGAAAATGAACTGTTAAAAATGGCATGATCCAGTGGAGATTTAACAGTATGATACAGGACGCAGTCATCTGCGAAAAGGCGTATTTTCACAGAAGTGTGCAAGGGGAGGTCATTAATATAAAGCAGGAATAAGAGGGGTCCTAGCACAGAACACTGAGGAACTCCTGATGAAACCGGCATCGAAGGCGAGTTAGTAGAGTTGAAGCGCACATATTGCGAGCGCTGCAAAAGAAAGTCGGATATCCAGCCAACCAATGATGCATTCTTTAGTATAACAAACAATTTGTGCAATAGTTTAGGGTGTGATACAGTGTCGAAAGCCTTGGCAAAATCAAAGAATATTTATTTATTTATTTATTTATTTATTTGTAGATACTGCAATCCCACATGAGGGATTATAGCAGGGTGGGAAGTACAAACATCAATATTTCTAGGTAAACAAGAACAAAAATACGGAAGCAAAATACAGTTCTCAGAATTACAAGAGAGGGAAAAACATACAAAATTCACGAATATATGATCAACCATGGCGACAAAATACAATTCATAAAGGAAAGAATAATAAATACACAATTTCAAATATGTACACATATATACATATACACATATGCATAAATATATATTATGCAGTTAAACACAAGGCAAACTTTTCAAGTGATGGCTGTAAGACAACGTCATTAGTTAGGTTGTTCCATTCCCTGACTGTTCTTGGAAAAAATGAATACGTGAAGCAGTTATTGCGTGTTTGAAAGGGCGTAATAGAGGGATTATGGCGATGCCTTGTCGGATACTCAGAGGAGAAAGACAATAATTTGCTAGTGTCTATCTTATAGTGTTTCTTAATTAGCTGATTTAAAAATTTAAGACGAGAAATTCGGTTTCTTTCAGTTATTGGTGGAAGATTAGCTCTAGCTAGCAGTGCACTAACAGATGTGCGACCATAACTGTTGTATATAAAACGGGCTGCTTTTCTTTGTATTTTTTCAATCTTCTTTTTATTAGTCAATGTAAAAGGATCCCATATAACGACTGCATAATCTAGAGTGGGTAGAACTGTTGATTTGTATGCCAGCAAGCGCACAGAAGGAGTGGAGTGCTTGAGAGCTCTCCTAAGAAATGAAAGTTTTGTGTTAGCACAAGCTGCAACATAATCAATATGTTTATTCCACGTCAGGTTGTTCGTAATGTAGACCCCCAGATACTTGTAGTACTGCACCTCAGCAAGGAATATATTGTTACAGCAATATTGGTACAAGAGGGGCTCTTTTTTGTGTGAAATGCGCATAAATACGGTTTTTTCAAAGTTTATGGGCATCTGCCAATTGTCGCACCAAGCTATAACTTTTTGAAATGCGGCATTTAACTTTATTTGGTCCTCAGAGTTTTTTACCTTGGAGTAAATAACGCAGACATCTGCATAGAGTTTTATGTTAACGGGTATGTCATTCACAATGTCATTGATATATAAAAGAAAAAGAAGCGGTCCAAGTACCGATCCCTGGGGGACGCCAGATTCCACAGAAACCCTCTCAGAGCATTTATCTTTAAATACAACAAATTGCTGCCGCCTATGAAGGTAAGATAAAATCCATTTAGTTAACTGCTTGTTTTTGAGTATGTTGTCTAGTTTGAAAATTAATTTTTTATGAGAAACCTTATCAAATGCCTTTGAAAAATCCATAAAAATTGCGTCAGTCTGCTCACCGTTATTAATTGTCAATGCGAAATCGTAAACGGTCTGAACTAATTGGGTACAAGTAGAGTAGCCTCTTCTGAATATCGTATCAACCTGGTCACCTATGTCTAAAGAGCTGCTGATGTCATGGACGAATTCTGTTAGTTGAGTAATGGTGCTAAGACCCCGTCTGAAACCGTGCTGGGAAGTGCTCAAAATTTTGTTTGTTTCAAGGAATTCCATGATGTGCTTGAAGATAATATGCTCTAGCATTTTACAAGAATGTGCTGTTAAAGAGATGGGTCTGTAATTGCTTAATAGTTGAACATTACCTGATTTAAATAAGGGGAGAATGGAAGCACGTTTCCACGAGGCAGGGAGTGTCGCTGACGAGAGAGATTTTCTAAAAATAATTGTGAGGTATCTGCTACACCAAAGAGCGTATCTAACTAGGAAAGCTGTCGGGATGCCGTCGGGACCGCATGATTTCTTGGTATCTAAGTTTAAAATGAGATTGAGTACGCCCTCAAGTGACACTGACACATCGTCGATTCCAGGGTGAGATTCTGAATGAAAAGCAGGGATGTCCGAGTTGTCAGTCGTAAAGACTGAGTGGAAGTAGGTGTTGAAGGCTGAAGCGATTATTTCTGGATCAGAAACTGCAACATTGTTAATTGTCATCGTGTGTGATGAAGAACCAGATGGTAGCATAGCCTTCCAGAATTTACGGGGACTTGCTTTCATTAGCTTCGGCAAGGTAACCCTGTAATAATGTTCTTTAGCAGCCTTCATTTTAGCAGATAGTTCGTTTTTGGCGCTAACAAACTGTTGAAGCTTTGTTGAGTCACCAGAGCGCTTTGATCGACGTAATCTGGCCACACGACGTGACAAATGTAAGATATCCCTAGTCATCCAGGGTATTTCAGTGTTCGTTTTCTTTGTTTTCAGAGGAATGAAACGATTGATACACTTGCTGACAAGGCCTTCGAAAAAAGTAGATAATGTATTGACATCACTGATAGTGCTTTTTAGCTCCAATTCTTAAAAAGAGTCGCAAAGGGCGTCTGTAATTGCTTGATCATCAGCGCGGTTAAAATCAGGAAACGTGCAGTAAGTGCAACGGCATTTTGGGACGATACCAGGAACTGAGAACAATACAGCGTTATGATCGGATATGCCATCGACAGTACCACATTCGAAACCGGAAATAGCTAGGGATGTAGTGACGAAAACCAGATCAAGGACAGCACCATTACGAGTTGATTCCTTAACAATTTGGTGAAGGCCACATGACAACGAAATGATGAGTAGCTCTCTTCCGATGGACACTTCGTGTCCACTGACTGTCATAGATGACCAATCTATAGCAGGAGCATTAAAATCACCCATGCAAATAATGTTAGATGCTGAAGTAACGTAGCTTTGTAGAAATTGGTTAATGTTGTGTAAATGTTCGATATCAGAACCAGGCGGGCGGTAAACGATGCCGATAATCAAGGACATGTTTTCTAAGTGAACCTTGCACCACAAGGACTCAGTATTCGGTGGTGCAGAGAGCACAGAAAAGCTGAGGTGAGACCGAAAGAATAGGGCAACACCACCGCCTCTCCCCACCTCACGGTCTCTCCGAACCACCTTGTAGCCAGGGAGGGTTATTTCAGAATCATGAACTCCATCGTGCAGCCAAGTCTCAGTAACGCCGATTATGTGTGGGGCATAACAGGAGACCAGGGAAAAAAATTTGGAGTAATTACTGACAACACTTCTGGCATTGATATTTAATATGGAAAGTTTATTGTGAGTGCCGCTTGGTCAAGAAGATGTTGGCTCAGAAGTTGATTCAGCGAATTTAGTTGAACCAGCGGATGATCTGACAAGAGTATTGGATGAACTGTCCCAGTCATATCGCACCTTGTCGATGAATACATGATCAAAACGAAGTTGGACAGATGAGCCGTTATCCTTATGACAGGCGGATGCCTCCCACAGCTTCTTGCGAGTACTGCGAACTTGGGGAGAGAAGTCTTCTGAAACCCGAAATTCAGTGTTTTTAAGTTTATAACAGTTTTTTAGCACAGTCACCTTATCCTGAAAATCCAGGACCATCATGATGACGGGACGTGGACGGCCTCTAGCATTACTCCCCAGTCTATGGCACCTTTCTATGCGTGGGCATGCAACCTTAAGAATGTCGTGGAACCATGTGGAAACGTTGGTGGAAAGTTTCTCATGATTCTCGCCGGGGCTTTCGTTAAGACCATGAAGGATAATGTTGTTCCTACGTGATCTGTTTTCTAAGCTGTCGTTTTTGCTAGAGAGAGTTGATATGGCGCTCTTTAATTGCTGAATTTGAGTATGCATGTGATCATTTGAAATCAGCGCACCACCCGAAGCTGATGGTGATTCCAGAGAACATACACGAGCTTCCAAAGCTTCAAACCTCGCGCTGACAGATGACTGAAAAGTTTTGATTTCAGCAATATCCTGAGCCAGTTTCTTCTGACCGTTCAGGAGCTCAGCGAACATTTCCGCAACCGTGGGTTGAATGTTAAGATCTCTCAACTGCGGTTCTGAAGTGGCATCGCGCTGAGAACGGGTGTTAGGACCAGGGTTATATTCCACATCACCGCTTAGTAAAAGTCTGCGGGCGGCATTTAAAAGTACAGAGTACAATGAAACGTAAACAAAACCGTGGTAGCGATCATGTGGGCGAGGGAACAGCAGCATACATCGATCATTAGAACGAATGCACCGAGCATTGGCAAGGTAACATACCTGCGTGATGAACAGACAGCGGATTAGCATGATGCCCACACCGCTGTTGCCTCGCCCACTGATGAAGGAATCCACCGGGGACGCTTTTATAGTCGTAGACCATGTAGTCGTCGAACTGTGTCTGTCGGTGATTGGGCCATCGAGTGTGACGTTAGTCTTGTCCAGTGCAGGATCCAGGGTGAGGGTCGAAGAAGCGAAGGGGAAACCGTCGCTGTTATCCGCAAGGAAGATAGGGCAGCCCACACGTGCACTGTCGGTCACCTCCATGACGCGGCGAGAGAACGATGACCAGGCCACACATTGCATGACGTCAGGGGCATGCGCGGTAGCAGTCCCGAACACGTAGGCAGCAAGGTAGCCGGCGAACTGCGTGATGAACAGACAGCGGATTAGTATGGTGCCCACACCGCTGTTGCCTCGCCCACCATTTGTTGTAGTTACCCGTATAATTCTATTAGTTATCCGTATAATTCTATTTACACAAATCGCTTTCTTTATTTATATGCGAAAAAATGGGATACACAAATCCTGTTATAATATTAAACAGCCCACTCATTGGAGATTAGTTGCGGTCTATTGTTCAAGGGATTTTCCGCTGAAACGGCTAAAAACAGCTTTGGTTACACGTAAAAATTAGCATCATATTTCGCCCAGAACTCCTCTTATGATCACATTCTGGTTCTAAGAACTAAAAAGGCCAGAAATTGTTATTACCCACCTTTTGACTTGGCGAGCGACGCTCTCAAAACTCCGAGTCGAGCAACTTGGGGGGCCATGGGAAGGATAGTTAGTTATTCTACCGTGTAAATGTGCAATTCTCGGAAACCTTACTTTTTCCTAACCGAAGCGCGGTCGTGCCTCTAGTGTGGTTGCCGCTTGTAGCAAAGGCGTGCTTGCTGTGAAGCCTAGCATGCACCCCCACATACACACGTGCGCGTGATTTGGAGAAGCGCTACACAAACACCGCTCCTGTAGCCGCCTACGATAATTAACATGATTCGCTCCTCAACTAAGTAAAAGCCCTCCATCTTCTGTAGCCTTCCCTTGGCTTCGATGCCATGCAGCTCGGTTTCGACACCCCTTCGCTAACCGAGCATGCCTCAAGTGATAAACGCTCACTTAGGGAAAGCGACATGGCCAAAGTCCAGCAGATTGTATCGATATGCGCGCATTGTTATTAGCGGTCGTTTATCATGTGGTTATACGCGAGCGCTCAGCGTGGTTTCAGTTAAGTGACTCGTCAAACGCTCAGACGCGCTCCTTTTCACGAGCGCTAGCTTCGATGGAAAGGAGAGTTCCAGAGAATACAAATGAAAAGGCAGCAGTACTATTAAGGGAATGTGACGCTTGAACCTATCTCTACCATTTATCTGAACCAACAACGCCGCCACCGCAATAGACAACAAATTTTATATTCCATGATACACGGACGCATCTTTTAAGGCAGCGAGGAACTCATCCACACATCATATTTGGGTGTCCTCTCTACAGTTGCAAGCAACGGTCCCTCGAAACTGAATTACGCCTCGATGACGGAAAGCTGTGCGAACAATAAACCGAGCGATCACAAAACGCGGTTCGGTAAGCATTAGTTAAAGGTGCAGTTACCTATAAGTTACATATGCGAGCTCCATCTGTTCGCCACATGAATACGTTGAGCAGCCGGCAAATGAATTCAATGCTGGCTTCGCGCGTATCCCTTCTCGGTTCTCTCTAACCGTGTCCATTTCGTGGGTGTGCGAAGGGACTCGTTTCCATGTTCGGGTAGGTTATGGTTTCGTTAAGTTCCTCACTTAAACTACGCCCATGGGCGTTACTGCGTTCTTGCGTAGTTCAAGACATGTTGCCAAACGAAAGTCGTGTCGATATTGCGTTTCGCGAGACTGTCGCTTCAACGAAGCCTTTTCTTGATTTAATGACAACACGCCTCTTCGTTTTCTCTCAGGCTTGTATATTTATCTGCCACCTGCTTTGCTTCCAGGCTACTAGTTCCTTTGCTTCTGCTATTAGTTATTTTGTTCATAATGTCCCGTATTCCCGATCACTTTCGCACGATTCAACACACCGCCTATCCAGCAAGCGCGCCTCAAAGCACTCGTACTATATCCAAGTGGCCAGCGGGCAACCTGAACTGAGTCAGCGAGTACTTGAGCAGGAGTCCATGCAAGCATAAACGCCGCGATCAATACGAAGTGAAACAAAGGTGAGAAGAAAAGCAAAATATTTTCACATATATAGTCGGAACAAAAGTGTCAGTCTTGTGATGGGCACGGCTTGATTCGACATCGAGTAAAAAATCCTGAACCGAGTCATCGTATAGCATGTCTGTGCGTACAACGTTGTATGCTCAGTGACCATAGTCTCTATTTTTCTCCTTTCAATTTTTCCTTATTTATACGGTCAGCATATGTTAGGAAACTGAATGTCTGTGCTTCCTTTTTTAGCCGAAAGAATTTTATGCCGGGATCAACCAGAAATCCCTGGCGTACTTGCGTCCTGGAAGTGGATGTCTGATAAAATGAGCACGCAGTTTCCACGAAAAGGTGACACACGCTAGGATTTGAACCCACGACCACCCAGGAGGAGACGATACAAGCTGGAAGCTCTACTGATACATCACCAGCACACTTTAAATGCTTCCAACAAACGGGCCCTATATCTTGACTACACAGATTTAGCATTTGTTTCTAAATGATGTTCGGTTAAATCGAAAGCATTCAGGAAACAAAATTGACAAAATTGCTCGTAAATAATATCGCCTCCCTTCCTCTGGAATCTTGGTTCACAGCGGTGTTACTTCCATCTAGGAATGGAGGAGTGAAGCAGGTCGTCGCGCTAACGCGCCCTCTCTCAAGAGCCGGTCGATGACTTCAGTACGCTGACTGAGATGACTAAGAGCACCGTGCAAAGAATGTCACAACTTGCAGAGCCGTCTCCCCCTCTACTCCCCTCCTTCCATGGAGCCCGCTGTTGAAGGTACAATGTGAGGGCCAAATGAATCTACAAAGACACGAGGCAAACGCACGTCTTCCTAAAATACCGGGGACTGAGGAACCTGCGAAGGTAGACACCGCCATTGTTAGGGACTAATACGGGCGCACCTCGGGCATTCCTGCGTTTGCCCTTGCATGGTGTTCGAATATACAGGGGCTGGTCGATGGTTTTCCCGGGCAAGTACAGGTGTTTCATTCTGTACCCGCTCTCACTTGATGCGCCCAACAGGTCTCATGCGATGGTTGCTCAAGACACAGGGAATCCGTTATGAGTAGCACGTGCGTGACAGAGCTTCCTGAGCAACTCTTTCCCTTAATCTTGCCCGTTTTCTGTTCTGAACGCTTCGGTCGAGTCGATTCATTCGCAACCGTTAAGCGTAAGTCACGGAAGTGAGGTGAGCGCAAGAAATGGCGTAGTAAAATAGAGATAATGCATAGCCGCGAGAAAGAGACGCAGTGAAATGAACACAGAGATGGCACGAGCGGCTCATGCCGTCTCTGCGTTCCTTCTTTTGTGCCTCTGTTTTTCGCGGCTAAGCAATGTCTCGCAGTAAGCATCAACTAGGCCAAGAAGCGGTTCTTAATTGGTCTAGAGATGAGAGGTACTCCGCCACCTGTGTTTAAGCTCATTGCCGTTTGTCCTTCAAGGGCAACGAGATTGTACAGGGGCTAGCGAGATTATATTGAGCTATGCTGCTTGTAGGATGATATTTATCAAAGTGCGAAATAATGTTCACATTGCTGCAGTTGGTAATGTGTATGTGTCACATCGGTATAATTCCACATCACATCGGTATAATTCCATTGTCACATCGGCTCAGCTACCGTGGTATGGCATAGGCCCACTGGGGGCTTCTGCCTACCGCGAAATACGGAATACTGTTTGTTGATGGTGCTCCCTCGTTGGTCAATTCTCGCTTAACAGGCAGAACTGACGAATCAGGGAGGAGCTACAGGGAATAGTATTCCATATTCCGTGGTGCAGTTAGGCCTCTTGACTATCGAAGCATCAGACATTTCATCAGCATCTTTCTGAAAGTCCATATGTTTACGCAAGCGTACTTTCGTACTCCAAGACCAGCTTGGTCATCCCTTGGGTTATTCATTATCGCTGTTTGTGGCACCATACCAACCATGTATATAAGTGGTGGCATCGCCATCTCTTTACACGTTCGCTGTTCTTGCCGTTTTCCTTCCAAGAAACACCACCCCACCTCGATCGACTGCTATCGGTGAAAACGCCACGTTCTATTTGCGTGAGCGCCATTCATACATCCAGTCAACGGCTCAGATTCTCGTTACTATATACGCGTCTAATCTCTCTAGCTCCCGCGCGTTGCCTTATTACTGTCACTTATACATCGCGCCTTTCGCCAGGGTCATCGCGTGGGTGCTCTACGACACGAACTTATACGACGTCACCACTGAGGAGCGACTACGGACAAGCACAGTCCTTGAATCAACGAGAGATGTAATCGTGGCAAGCACGTACACACCCGTGAAAAGGGGGTCGCCCGAAAACTCACTCGCCCCGGCCAATGCACGTACGAGCATGCCGTTAATGCGCTTGTTGTGTTCGCTTCATATCGACCGGCGCCATCTTGCCGTTTCATACAAGTGCAATGGACAGACACGTAGGCATTCACTGCTGCTTGCCCCTGTAGTGTTCGTTTTGTTGCTTGAGTAGCACGGCCACGGAAACGCCTTGCGTCAACTACTCGCAGCACCTCAGGGACACCAGTCGACACGGAGCCTCCGTGAGCTTAATCACGGCACCCACGCGCCGTCGTCCACAAAACCCGTTCATTCAGGTCTTTTCCTCTCCGCCTCCTTTTTTTATCTATTTGCTTCATTCATTCATTCGACGTACCCTTTCCCAGCAGTCTCGTCCTTAAGCACCTAAGTGAGCGACTGGTAAAGGAGTAGATGGCTCTCGTGTCAAAGGAGGAAGCAACGAAGGAGTAGTAATGACCGCTAACATTTACCCTAAAGGGAGTGAAAGAAGTGTAGAAAAGCCACGTTACATTTTCGTTGTGCCTCGTCGAAATGCCAGCTAACTCTATTTAAACAAGAAGACTGCATGCTAGGACGTCCTCATCACAAGACCATGTGCTGACCACGTACCTTCTTTGCACGTGACCCCGCACCTTCCTTTTTACTTCCACTCTCGCTTTCACCATCCTGTGCGAGTTCTTTTCCTTCTCTCGTAATTCTCTCTCACCTAATCTGCGCGTCTTACTCTTTGCTGCTCACACCGGCCTCGCTACCTCTATCGTGCTGCCGCCGTCCATTCAGGGTTCTGCCTACGCCGTACGCTTTCATTGAGAACGTTCGAGACCTACTTGCACAGATTCACCCCTGGCGACGGTGTTGGTTTGCTGTCCGTGTACGAATGACCTTCCTCGCTCTCTTTTTACTGCCTGTAATCTTCTTGGTTGCTGCTTTACTGCTTTTGAAGATTATCTGCACGCAGTTTTGCACCGTGCTTCCATTGCAAGTGTATACATCACAGTTTCATGATACCGTTGTCTTAGCGTGTAAAGGTCTATAGTTCTGCGCTTGTGTGCGGTTTCAGGGCAGAGCTTATTTTCTCCATAACACTAAAAGTGCTCTAAATAGGATATTTTTGTTGACTTTCTTCATCTAACCCTCTAATTTCCATCTATCCTTAGCCTCTTACATCATCCTATGTTACGCAGAACATACGTCGTTGCAGTGGGGACGCGTAGCCATTAACTGGTCTACCAGTCACCTTCCTTGTAGACACGATTTACGTGCGACTTAAATGGTTCAGACGTCGTGCGTGTTAGTTTACGTTTTACGCTGGCGAGAGGCTTGCCTGTGGATCTCACGCTCTCCCAAGTCGACTTTCCCGTGAAGTCTGGTTGCATCATCTATGGAACGCTCACGTGAGCCGCTTGAAACGTGGCACGTCTCCAGCTGTTCAGCAGACGCAGTTATGGCGACCGTAATAGAGGCGCAGGTGGCATCGCTGCACGAGACAGGTTTCATTGTGCCTCGGTGATGCGCAGTATGTAAACCCCATAAAACGAACTGTAGGAATCATGGAACAACATTGCAGATGCTAAATCTATAGAGCTTTTCGATAATATGTCTTAGTAAACTTTCCATGGGCGTCATTTTTCAAAACCCAGAAGCTGTGATTGGCGTAGGACGTGCACGCATGCGAATTGTCCCATTGAATAGAGACAGCAATAAGCCTGAGTCTCAATATACGAATTTGTCCCCAACAGAAATTAATTCTGTCGTACTCCCGGCGTAACCAAGCACAAATAATTAACGTTATTTGGTGTCTTTATTCCGTAGATTAGTCATTCGAAACAATTTCTGGAATGTATTGGAGAGTCGTAGGATTCATGTTGTCTCGCATTTCGATCGCCAGTGCAGCATTGGTCAAGCGAAAACTGTACACCCGACGAGCGTTAACACAAATAATATTAATACCGAGAAATGCTTGAGCTGCGGTCACTTTTTGTTGCAGTTGTCATTTAGACCATTTGTAGTTACCACCCTAAACATGCTGCAAAGACTTAGCCTGGTTTCAATTTTTACCTTCTTGTACAACCCAGTGGCTCCACAAAAATGTCGCACGAGCAAAGAAACAGGCGAGAATGCCTTAGAAATCTATATCTCCAATTGCATATGTAACCACTAGGTCGCAAGCCAACAATCCAGGACAACAATAACATTGAGTAATTATCGTCACTCCCACACAGCTTGCCTCTTGGTCATTATTTGTTTTTACTAAACAGCGTATAAACATGGACTTATCCACCTATTGATTTCACTGTCTCCACTGGTTGTACCAACTTACTGGACATTACTGGCCCAACTTCACTTACTGGGGTAGTGGGAATTATTGGTCTTTTTGTACCGACCGAGCGGACCGCATTAGCCGACTACGGTGGTACTGAAAACTTTCGCAATAAATATTAAAGCAAATTCAACTTTGTTGAGCCATTCAAACGAGCTTGCAAACAAAGAAACAGTTGGAGCGGTACACTGTCTACATGAATGGGCATGTACAGCGTTTATGACTGTTCTTGCCGACGATTTAACCCGAACGATCTTGCACACTGCGAAAACAAATCAAAATCGTGCCATTAAACAATGACCACGTCTCTCTTGGCACCATGTACAAGCATCTGGCTACAATTTTTAATTTGAGCTATGTGATGCTTTAAAAAGAGATTGACAATGAGGTTACCTGCACTTCTTTACTCTTGTTTCTTCTTGCATATGCACCTTCGCAAATTGTCCAAGGAATCATGCGCAACCGCTATAATCCCCGTGGCAATGAGATGCGGGGGGAAAGTGTGACCAATTAGGCCCCACCCTCGTTGTCCTGCCCCTCATTTGAAATGCCGGGAAGAGTGGTCGCAACGTCGGAAGCGTCTCTGCGTGGGACCACGACATGGGGAGAACGCAGCATCTGTGACGCCTCGACCATTTAGACTATCTCTTGTACGCGAGCACGGCGCCTTGCGGAGGCGGTGGCAGGAAGTGCCACACGTGGGCGGGACTAGGGCACCGAGGTGAGCATTGAGCTAGCGCGTGGCAGAATCGCCTTCCGCCTTCATAGATGCACGATTATAAATGCCGCAGCGCCACGCGTTCCATTTGAAAGCTTTCGGACCCGCAGCGCTTCTCGGCCCTCGTCTAGCGAGTCGTAATGGAACGTGTCGAAGGCCGTTCGTGTTATGTGGCGGCTGCAATCAAGAGACAGCTGCTACACTGTCGATTTTTTCTTCACGCGGGCAAATAATGTACCGTTCGGAGGGTGTAGTTTCCATTTATAATGACAACACTGACGCCTTCAGTGATGGCAGCAATCAGAAATGATCATACTAGATAAACACGTGATGTCATCGTTCGTGGACTGACCTATTGCCTATACTCAACAAGCGGTCTGAAGAATGTCAGCAGGACAGCAGAGGAACTAGCTGCATCAAGTATATGCAAACTGATCGTGTTGTGCCGACGAGATTGTTTATGCGACCCCGAACTTTACAGGAAACTGTAAGCATGTGTTCGTATTTGTCAAAAGACATCGGATCTTTTTTTGTACTGACGGTAGACATGCGATTACGTAGTGGACAAGATGACTTCATATTTGTAACCAGTATACTTAAGCATACTTTTATATAATTTGCAATGAAATTGGGAATCTAACAGGAAGTAGGTGTGTTTCCTTAATTATTAAGAGCGCCGATCTCTTACTAAACCTTTATAAGATGCACATTTCCGCCTAGCTACAAGCCCAATACTACGTCTACCTTACCAACTAAGCTGGGCTTTCTTTTTTTCTTTCAGTAACAATATAGTTGCGAAGTTTGAAAAGAAGCAAGTTAATCCTCGGCGCAAGGCTTGAAGTAAAAATCTGCGATAGGACCCGTGTAGAGTATAAAATACGCCAACTGGGAACAAGATCAAACCGGGGAGAGCTCAGCCGTGTCATCGCTCCCCCGTTCCTGCACCAACAGGTTACACGAAATGAATCCAATAGATTTCGTTAACAACAAGGATCGACGACACTAATAAACTCGGACAGGCCAGTATGTCTTAATGACGTGCCTCTCATACCAGTACGTTTTCTTGACGTCTTTGCCTGGCGAAGGCCAGTGTCGACAACGACCCAAATGAATCGCCCTCATGCAACGCAGTACTAGAGGCGCACCTCGTGTGCCAAACGCAAGTACCATGCACTTCACGTGTAACACGCATTCCGCAAACGGAACGGCCAATGTGTCACTGCGTCGACGGAGCAGGACCCCTCTGGGTCAAGGACAAGATGGATAGGCTCGTGCTGTCATGGTGTAGTCATAGTCTCACGACAGGACGGACGACCACGTGGACGGGCCGATACGTGCACATCCCAAGACAAGGTTGTTGGACTGATTGACGCAGCTTGTTTGCTCTTAAAAAAACGAGCGTCTCGGCAGTCTGTCCGTATGCCGACAAAAAGCCACGCCGAGCCAAACGGCCCAGACAAACCGTGCGTTGACTCGGACAAGAAGAGAAACCGAACGAAGCAAGGAAGTAGTCCTTCGTGTACAGAACTGGAGGAAATCGAAGGAGGGGGCCAAATGGATCGGGCGCCGCTGCCGCAAACGTGAGCCCGGAATCACCGAGCGCAAATGCCAACAACAAGCGCGTGAGTACACCGTGTGGGCCCTTAAATTCGGACTTGTCGCCGACCACGGGCGGTACAAGTCTAGGTGCGATACGGGAACGAGTCCTATAGTTGGCAGCGTGAATCTTCGGAGGCCCCCATATGGGGCTCCGCATAATAATGTTACTTTTCCTGGCTTATCTGACGTCGTTATCGTGTTTTAAGAAAGCTGCCTGCTGACGCCGGTGTGTTCTCGCTCTCGTGACGAGCGTGTATGGGGGTCCCGCTGCCGGATAAGGCACCGAGGCCATTGGAAACCAGCCTAATGGAGCCGGCACACGAATACGCGAACGCGTATATAGCTTATGCTGTATCTAGAAAAAGTTCGAGGGAATACCCGTGGGTCGTCAATGTCGCGGGAGAGCGTCGGATCGCTCACGCGACGACTTATGTTACGAGGGTTGCCGGCGCAAAGGAAAGAGGACACAGGTACAAGAGAGGACTATATGTCCGCATGTTGCGATTGTCGCCACACGAGGCGCCACTGCACTCCAGCCTTGCGCCATAAAGTTTCACCGAGTAGAATATGGACTACGTCATGGATATGCCATTTTCAAGTCTGGTCAGTGTTCCCAATGGAGGCCGAAATGTTTGTGTGAATTGAACGCTGAGGTTTAGACGAAATTGTTCGTTTTTATCAGTGATGGAACATCTCTCGTTGTCATAATTTTGGCTAGACGATGTAAATATCTATACCCCATGTACGACGTAGTGGAGGTTTCAAGTACATACCATGGCGGGCCTTCAGAAGGGTCGTACTCATAAATGAGACGTGCCCTCAGTTGAAAATGTCCTTCTAAAGCCGTTCCTTGCGGTTGTCCCAGTCTATAGGTCAGGGTCAACAAGCCCACTATGAGTGATCATTCCAAATTAGTCGGCAGCAGCTAACCGACAGAACTGTCAAGCGAAGAATTGCAAGCGTTATTTCATCAAGTGGCCGCGTGACTATACTCCCTGAAACCCAGTATCCACGTGGCCCCGCCGTGGTACCACTGCCCGCTCCGACTAAGCAGACCTAAGAATAGCGCCAACGGTAAGGGAATTAAATTGTCGAATGGATATCACGCTGTTCTCCAGGACGCTAAGCGTAATTCAATGATTCAGTGTTGTTGAACATAAAGCGCGTTATATGGTCGTCGTTAGGGCGACGATGTCAAACTCGTTTGCAAAATGTATGTTTCCTGCGCAGTAATCCGCCCAGTGAACAAAAGCCCGTTCTATATAAGGCACTTAGAATTGGCACAGAAATAGCGGTCGGTAACATGGTCCCCGCTAAAGTTGAAGAGTTGATGTCTCACGAACGGATATGCCGCAGTAGCCGGTAATCATTAAGTAGGATCGATAAGCACGTCGAAGTGGTAAAGTAGGCACTATATTACACGTGTAGAAAGCTTTACGATGACCACGCCTCATTACCCAAATCCGCCCAGATCGATGCAGTTATCCGAACAAGGACAATATAGCACGCTGCATAATTGCCTGCGAAAGATTTCGTGAAAGGGGATTGCTTCTTTTACCTCGTGCCAGTGCTAGTTTTGGCCACCATCGTGCACCTTTCCCTGGTGGCGCTAGGTACTTGTCCCTCCATGAAAGCCTCATTCTAGTTGCCAGCTCTTCGAGCTAAGTAGGCTGCATATATACATGGAGAGACGGACCACCCGGAGAACCAAAACGTAGCATCATATCCTCTTGCCTGCGCGGCACCGCACACTCCTTCTTCCCCTCCTTTCGTGTTCTATGTACACACACCACCTCACTAAGCACGCACCTATATAAAGAGGGCAACCGAGCTCTCGCTTCGTCACAGTTCTTGTGGCGTATCGTTCCAAACCTCGTAGCCACCCACGCTACCACTATACAACGCATATTATGTACGCGCATCATCCGCCCAGTACGCGTACCGCACTGTCGGTCTTGCGCAGGGCTTCCTGCCGGCTGAATTCGTATTTATTTTCCAGGTATATGGCGAAGCGCTCGTTGTTCTATATCCCTACCTCGTTGTTTTTTCTCAGGAGGTTCGGAGTATTCAAAAAGAGCGGCGATGTTTGGTAGCCACAATCGATCATACGCTAAGTGAATACAGCGTTTTGAACCACGAATGACTCCGAGTCTGATGACCTGTATTACACTTGCCTGTGCTAAATCTAATATTTCGGTGCCCTTATCTTTCAAGCTTTGATTATTGTGCAATTCGCAAATCAATCTAAGCTTTTCCTATGAGAAGAATGAAAGAAGAAAAACCTACCTCAGCGCTTATCTGCTTCCCCCGAGCTGTCACCCTATGAATATGCGATTTAAAGTTTTTGAATTTGTTCTGTCTGCTTATCTTCTGTTTGTAAGCCTACGCAGCGGACCATGTGTAGTAGATTTCTAGATGAGTTCAAATAATTCATATGAACAGAATATTCCATATTACCTTCACTTGGGAGGCGAGGTTAGTCCTGTGTTTCGCATCTCCGTCCTTTTGATGTTGCGCTGCAATATCAATATATTACAATATGCTTCTTGTTGCATCCAATAAAATCCCGCACTTACATGTCTATGCAACTCCGTGCAGCCATTCCAAGGTTCAATCGTTCATCGGCACACAGCCACTCCACGGGAGGCTGCAACTCCCGCAACAAAGCCTCGCAAACAACAGGCGCGCGTTGCTGCAGACCACACCGATCTCGTAGACACTCGTGTGAGCGCATGCTTTCCGCCCATGAGGGCTCGCTCGGCGACTTCCTTGTATCGCTATAGAATTCTGTAATGCTAAAATGCGTGTAGTAACCAACAAAGGCGCGAGGAGTATACGTTCCACTCATCCAAGCCCGAGCATCTTGCCACGCCGTCTACGGCTTCCGGTTGCGTCGGGCCGAAAAGAGCAGTCTTCATTCTCAACCGGACCTTGCGTGCTCGGTCTACCCTCGCACGCGAACCACAAGGATAACGTAAGACTGAGAGCCACGCGAACGGCCTGGGGCATTCAGTATCCACGCGTTGTAGTTCTTCAAGACGCCATATTCTCGCGTCGAGAAGGTAAGATGAAGACGGTACACGCACGTAACAAGTGCACGTGCTCCGTATAGCGTCAGCTTGACAGGAACCGTGGTCCGAAACAATGTTGTTTCTGAAGGAGTTTAGTGGAGGCGGAATGATCCACTCTTCGCAAGACACCATCACCCTGAGCCTTTTATGGAGATTAAGCGGCTTTTACCCGCTGTCTGTGTTACCAGACCGGAACAACACAGCGAACACCGTCGGTAATTTGTGATAACAAGTCCATTTAAAGATAGAGAAGACTTGCTGTCGAGTATCGGGACGTATTTTTAGTGTGCCGTGTGCAAACTTTAGCGCGATAATATACGCAGATTCACTATTAGAGCTGTACGCCTGGGAATAAGTTGTCGTGGATAAGAAGAAACACACTGCATTTAAACCGTTATAGTCGATAATTTCGGATGCAGTCCATGGCTGACATTGTCTCTACTTACGCGTCTTCCGTGTTGAAGTCAGCTCTCAGAATTCCTGAACGTTGGCTTCTTCTTCTGTTCTCTATGGAGCAAAATAAGTGTCGGCGTGATGTTATTAACTTGAAATTTGTTGTCCAAACTGTCCAAGCCCTACAATATAGAACCGATCATCATATGACACGAACCGGTTATATATTTGGAGTGCAGTTTACTGATATGTCAAATATATCTTGGTAGATAGGATTGCTTCTTCTGCTTTAATACTGCGGTCTCCACTGTAAATAAAGCCATGAGAAAAGCAGAGGCATCGCGTCTTGTTTTACAAGGTACTTCATCGGGGTGTTTCCAGGTTAGCCCCCCACAAGCACAACTTGCTTCTATCTTGTGTACGTTTTCGTTTCCCCCAGGCATCTTGCATTTGTACTGCGTTTAATACATCAGCAGCAACGCAGTCAAAGCTAGTGCTCTTCTTTGCACTTTGCGCTTCCGCGACCAAAAAGTAGTGCGTTGCTCGTGGCGAGCGGGAAGCAATAAACGCCATGCCTGTAGCCTTATATTGCTGGGAAAGCATTCTAAATATAAGAGTTTGTAATTTATGTTTATCGGAACAACACCTCTCGTTTTATTTTACTTACGGACTGCCTGCGTATCCTCCACAATGTTGCGCCTGATATATGAAACGGGGTATAGATTTCAATCAATAATTAAAATAACTGGTTCGATGCTTTCCGTACGTTATCTGTTGCTCTTATATAAGCGCCTTGAGCGGCTTTCTATGCCGTTCTGTGGTCGTTCGTTTACGTTCACGTAGTTTCATAAAAAAAAATGACTAAACACTAGTGCAGCATGTTCTAGAGAACATCAAAGTACGGCGTTAATATCAGCATGGGAATGATCTGATCGGTAACATCGATTTCGGACTGGCCACTTGGTGGATGCCACGGAAAAAAAAGAGCAAAAAAAAAAGAGAAAAGGAAGACAGCGCCCATGCACAGGAAAAAAGAGGTAAGCGCTGTGTGCGTGTTGTCTCCTCTGTTGATCCGTACCTGCTCTCTGTTCTTTCTTTCTTTTTGTTTTCTTTATTAGGGAGTTGTGGTTGTTCACTAAGATAGCAGGCCTTTCTAATCATGTTCAGTTGGGAAACTTAACACGGCCAGATGAATGTTCAGCAGTTCCTTCAATATATACCTTCATTGTTTTTTACCCGCGGCTGTAAACATCGGCTTAATTTCAGCCCTCCTGTCACGACGTGCGATAGCAGGCAAGCGCGATATGATGTTAGTGGATGCCGCATCCTCTTCCGGAATTTTGCCTGTGCTTGTGCGTGGTGCGGCGTCCGCAATGGTCAAAGCTATCCACTCCAAGCGGGACTTGGCGGAAAAGCGGTGCCTTTGCATCGCCTTCTCGCCCAATGGCGACATAGGTGCACATTCGGATTTGCTTTAATCCGCGCGGCACTTATCTTCTTCAGCGGATTATCCCTATCCAGTCGACCCTAGAGGTCTAGTCAATATTAACGCTTTGGCGTCATCCTTGGTCCACGGCACGGCGCTCCGTAACGCACGTCCCTTTCCACGTTTGACCAGTTGCCCCATCGTCCTGCGCCATAGGTAGGGGTGATGCTATGCGTGAAGGCGGAATTTGTGTTTGAGCATAGATATGGAGTCGACTACAAAGAGGCCTAGGCGTGGCGTCCACCGCTTCACGCGCTTGCGGGCTTCGCGTGAGTTCGACTCAGCATCTGATTTACGCTATATTTGCTGTACGTACTACGTGGATGAGAAGGCACCGCAGTCGTTATAAAACAAAGGCTTGTTAGAACGCACGTCGCGATGTTGTCGGGGGCGAGCGTGTCGAATGGCTTTCAATGCGGGCGCTATCATAGGGAAGTGGGGCGGCTTCTGTGATAACAGGTTCGCCTATGGTGAGTTCAGTCATGTTCTATTAGATGCGAAGCCGCTTATGGCGGGAGCTTTGTCCGTCCCTCCCTCCGCTGTGTCGTGTCCACATCCGCACTGCGCATGCCCATCCTCCCGCCCCTCCTCTCCTTGTCTCATCGCCTCGCCTCTCGGCATTCCTCCTCTCCTCTCCGAAAGGCGCGCGTTGACTATGGAAACGCTCTTTCTTCGATGAACGCTTCACCAGCTCGCAAGGAACGAGAACGCGCCCTCGCCCGCGAGAGACAACGCTGACGCAGGCAGCGTCTGCTGGCGTCAAACCAATGCAAACGCGACACTTAGTCAAACCGATGCAAACGTGGTGTGCACCCCTCGTGCTGCTTCGCATCGCCTCATGGTCCCCTTTAGCGGGAGCTGGTGTAATCTTTTTTTTAGGGGCGAAGCTCCTCTTAGTCTAACCTTATCCTGCGTCAGGCGTAACCGGCAGTACCTCCCGGGAGGCACGCGCCCTCCCGCCGCGCGAGCTCTCTCACTCTTACACCTGCTCTCTTGTGTGTGAGAGAGAGAGACAGAGAGAGAGAGAGAGAGAGAGAGCGAAAGGCGCGCGTTGACTATGGAAACGCTCTTTCTTAGATGAACGCTCCACCAGCTCGCAAAGAAGGAGAACGTGAGCCGCACTTTCACATCTAGAAGTCTGCGCGCTAGATCCAGCCGTGGGGGGTACAGTGGAAGTTGTTACTGCGTTGACATGTACTCAGATTAACAAGCAATCGCTTCGTGACAGTCCATTAAATGGTCGCGAGTGTGCCACACTGAAGTTTCACCCCCTTTCCTCCCTCCTCCTCCCTACCCCCGGCTGTATTCATGGGAAAACTACATCGCGAGAACTGTGCTTGCCTTTTATTTCACGCGTTATGATTTTCTGTATTTGTTTGCGCGCAGTGCTACAAGAGTCCAACTCTTTCGAGCTTGCATTCACATATAAGTTATTACTGCCACCGCTTCATTAAGGAGCTGGCGACCTTTGGCTTTTGGTACATGCTAGGTCACCAAAGACAACTAATAAACCGAACAGTTATGTCCTTCTGATCCCCGGCTCTAGTCCTCCCAATCATTTGTTTTAATTTTTTGGGGCCTGATTTCGCTTGTAAGGAATTCGCCTCGCTACCTGTCACGGAGAGCGTTATGATGACGCGCCTATGGACACTTTGGATTCAAATTATTGCAACTTCCGGGGTGTCTCTACGCCCGAAAGCCAAAGGGCTGCATTGCGCGAATCACGCGAGTCTTCAGGGAGTGTAGCATAGGTTCAAGGATAGGTGTCTAAGGCAGACAACTTTACCGATCTCATAGGTAAGCCCTGTCAGACTCAAGAGTCCCAGTGTCTACAAGGAGCCGATGCACTGTCGTGTTGATGCAGTCTCGATGCGGTGAGAAGATAGCTAGCTCATACTACCAGGCGAGCGAGCGTTCGTAACAGATGTGGGCAGGTCAAGGATCCTCACCGCTGTTTGACAAAGAATTCCGGAATGCTTTATAACGGGGTCGGGCCACTCCTTCTGTGCTGTGCCAAGTAGGCTTCATTGGCACCAAATGGCACTAAATCACAGAAAACAGAGCACGTAAGATCAGGATGAGTGAAAGATGAGAGCGTTAATGATGATTAGCCAAGCATGTCCTGAACATCCTGATGTGTTGCCGCGGACAGCACTTGACGGAAGTTCAAGGTATGCAAAGTGATGAGCGCATCTATTTTTAAAGATCATTACTGGGTAACCATTAACAGTCCAGGTTCAACACGGTCATTCACGCGGACATTGTAGAAAGAAGTATCGTCAATAGAACGGGTCACCGAATAGAATGATTATTAGTTCGAAGGATGATTTCGAATGTTCAACAGCTCTTTATGGGGCGGAGTATAAAGAAATCGTAAACCTCTTCATTCAGCCGAGCATTACTTTGATGTGCATGCAGGTGATACGTAAGGCGGAAGCAATTTTTCCCGCAAGAATTCAACGACCCCGCATGAGGAGATTTCCTGGTGTATCGACGTAAATAGCTACGGTCTCTTAAAGTATTTTGATTTGAGCAAGTTGGTTCATGGTCTACTGGAAAACACAGCGCGATATAACACAGACACAGAAAGACACAGTAGACAGGACGAGCGCTCGTCCTGTCTATTGTGTTTTTACGCGTCTGTTACTTCGCGCTCTATTTGCGAGTCGTCCTGGCCTCTTAATTTGTTTTCGCACACCACTTCGCTTCTACTCTGTCTAAGCAAGGCGTCAGAGATAGGTTCACTCAGAAATGGTCATCGACATTGTACACCTCATAGGCCGTGAGAGATATTGTGTGGAAGGGGTCCACGAAGGGACGTCACGTCAGACGCCGAGGAGCGTTGGCTGAAATACGAAGATGAGAAAGAATTTTGCCCTATGCCGTTTGCAACAGAGCTCGCTGGCTCTTTTGCAACTTGTTCATGGGACGGTAGACGCAGCCAAAGGCAACCGAAAGTTAACTGGGGTGATGAAATTAAAGAGCTCGCAGGTTGGAAATGGAGTCAGCTCGCGCGACACAAGGTAAATTGGAAATCATTGAAGAGGACTTTACCTTGCAGTGGACATAATGGGGTGACGTACGCCGCACAGCGACGTCAGTGCCGTCTGCAAAAGTCGCACTTCGTGCTACGGAAGCGAAAACACCGAAGGTGCCTCATCCTCACCGTATATGCAGTCTTGAAAATCGTGCTGCCTTCGCACGTGGCCAGAGGGATCTTCGGCGCGGTCTCCCGCTCTCGGGTACTCAGCTCGCACGCAAGTTGACCTCGTATCACGCAATACACGCACGCAAGAACCACAACACTGCGTATCCATAGTGTTCACGATCGCTTGTAACATTCGTCGCGTGTGCAGCAGACTCCTGAAAGCAGGCAACGCCTACGATGGTGCTCGTATAAGCGAGTATTGCATGAACTACTCGTGTACCTGTCTCCACCCTTGCATCGAAGGGTTCGATGGTGTAAACTGCCTTCTGTAGTAGATCGGCCACTCCCCTCAATGGACAGCAGCCCTAAATCAATGGCGTTGTGTTGGCCACGCTATACGTGTCTGTGTTCTTTTAATAAAAGCTTTCTTTCGCTCCTGCGGTTTATGTTCAGGAACATAAACCGCAAACTGCTCCCTGATAATTTTTTTCGAAGCGTGCTCCAGTGTTTGCATATCCCGAGATTAAATGAGCATAAAACGACCGTGTAAACTGGGGCGCCTGCTGTTGCGGCACGACGTACATCGCCCTCACCGACAAAGACGAGCTTCGAAGTCATTGATTCCGGATTTATTGACAGTACCTTGAAAAGCTTCAGGAATTGGTGATAGAATGCCCGACGTTTTACAGCCCCTTGTTTCATTTTTCCTCGAAAAAGAAAGCGTCGTGGTGCAGCCTGAAAGTCCGTCGCTAGGGCATAAAAAATACGGGAAATAATATAATCCTGATTGATGGCTGCTTCCGTCTCAAGGGCATGCAACATTGAAAGGGGCACTGAAACCAGTCTTCTATGTTGTCAGAAGGCGGGGCCGATCAGTCACAGAGGCTCCAGTGGTCATGTGAGCCACATATTATCGCACTGAACGTATCAGGGAATCCGTAATTTAAATTTGAATACAGATGAAAAATCGCGCGCTTCCTCTTTCAACGAATGGCGTCTATGGGGGAACCAACCAAGTCGCTTGAGGCATAGTCAACACTGCTTTATGTCATGATTGCTAGAGCATTCTTAGTAATGCTTTGTTTCTTTATGTTTGTTTTGAATTCAACAATTAAATAAAGCACATTAAATAAAGCACGTTAACGAAAAGTCATAATCGGCACCACCAGCGAAGCCACTTGTTGGAAGAAGATCAGACGATTTGCAGCTCTACTTGAAACCGAATTCCTGGTGCTTGCAGTGTGATAATATCAAGCTTATATATGTTCGCAGAAGGCTCCAGGACTGATTGACGGATTGTGTTTAGACTACGCTCAAAATATGCTTTAGGGTCGCTTTAAATCGGTTCCTTTCAAAGGTTTCACAGCGCCTTGCCGGTTCTCTCGTACAAGCCTTTGCATTATCCTTTTACATCGCGCGTGAACCACAAAGCCCATGAGATCGCTCTTGGAGGCAGTACTGTCTCGCGCGTGACTGCGGCTCAGCTGTGTAGATGAAGGCGTTCTCGCGCCCGCCGAAAGATGGGTGTGCCGGCAGTAGGCGTCTGTTGGGAAGGCACCTCTAAGCGGATAATCGAATTACGAACACACCTATGGCTGGTACAAAGCGGTCGTATGGCGCCGATGTGGGCCCGCCACAACAACGGCCACGGCCATTGTTATTCTTGACGTGAGCACGATTTATTCCAGCCTAATGGTGCGGCAATGATCGATTCATTTGGCCCGGCGACGCCGATGCTTCTCACTCTTTTTTCCGCCGTGGGAGGCGCCAGACGGCCCGCTCTTGTAACACCAAACTCGTGACCACCCAGGTCTTCTTCCTGTTCGGCAACTTTCCATACCCTTTGGTTCCTCTACAATCAACCTGTCTAGCTATATATTAAGCACGCGCGGTGTTCCCAAGAGTTGCCCACCCAAGGGTGTCGGCAATCAACAGCCGGTGCCGCTCGCATGAGGCAGGACACATCATGGTGGCCTATGGAACCATAGAAGTCGGCAGTGTTGACGGCGTTAAAAACGTGTTGAAAGCACCCTTTGTGAAGATACCAGCGCGGGCAATTGAAATTGCTTGCAGAACACCGCAATTACGCACGCTTCGTAGCAAGCCTTCCCCCATTAAAGCAATTCTGAAAGCGTGCGATGTTGAAAATTTTAAGTGGAACGTTAAGGCTCGACGACTAGCCATACATCACCTCAAATTTTGAACGCCTTTGTTATATCTCCGACGATACCATCGTTTTACACACACAGCCGCGCAACTACATGCGTGTGCCCATAGGAGGTCCGGTTTTGTGTACATCCGCGTCTGAGAACATGTATTTACACGTTGACCATGTCCGTGTGAGAAATGCCTGCGTGATCACGTGCAGACAGATTCTGCAGTGGTGCGTTGACTCGTGGCCGCACGGTGCCTCGAGTTAATAATGGTAATACTGCGCATGCGCGCCCACAATCAACCCCTTCAGCCCACCCACCTTAGACCCGCCCCCTACTTAACACTTGTAGCGGCATCCACTTCGTATCCGAATATTACAAGGTGAGAATATCGGCACCACCATTGCAACGTTGCGGATTAGTGTTCACGCGTATAGCACACGGCTGGCTCACGCCGAAAGGAAGAGGAACGGATGATGAATGAAACAGGATGATGAATGATCGTTAATGGCCGCCTCCAAAGCGTACTGCGAAAAGGCATGCGTAGGCAAATAGGACATTGCGCTGAAGGGTTAAAGGTGCTAAGTATGGTCTACCTCATTCTAGGTAAGCTTTGTATTTTTTTCCTCTAAAAAAAGAAAGCATTGTGTAGCGCACGTGTTCGCGCCTTTGCAATGGAAAGCAATATTTAGAGCATAGTGCATAGCCGCGCGACTTAAACCTACCTGCAGACATTGATGGACGCGTATATATAGCGTCGATGGTGAAGGCATGCGCGCTCCGCAGTTAGACGATATATTTTTATGAATGAAATAATGACGTGCATATTTAACTGAATTGCTTGGTTGCTCTATTTCTTGTATTTGCACGAAGGCTTGTACGTTCATCCCGAATGCGCATAGAAGTAAAAGCCTCTGTTACGCAATATGCCTTTAGCTGTTACTCCCCTTTCTGTATAAGAAAGAAACTTGAAACTGCAAAACGTCTGTAGGTCGGCGATGCGATCAGTGCTCGTTATATATATATATATATATATATATATATATATATATATATATATATATATATAACGAAAGGGAATGGATCAAGGGCTCGTGTATTTGTAAGGAACAACCTGATCACCCTACAAAAAATGAAGCCTACGGAAGCATAGTGGAATACTGAAGTTCATATATATATATATATATATATATATATATATATATATATATATATATATATATATATATATATATATATATATATATGAGAGGGCATGACATGCTTCATGCAATACCACCACGTTGTTCAACACAAATACGTATCACGTTGTTCCCCTAAAAACTTGCGCTGGCTACTCTCTGGTATCACCGGAAGATGAGGATATTTGTTCTTACTATATTTCGGCCTACGACAAAGTTGATAAACATGTTTGACAGTTTTGTATTATATGTCACTGTTCTCTCTATGAGCCGACAGTAACTGTTCCATTTCATCCCAGGGGACCACAGCATGTACCTTCGCTCCATAGGCGCCTCGTCTCCAGAGGAAGTCACACTGACCTTCGAACTGCGGGCATTGAGCGCTTGCCCCGAGGCGTCGCGAAGTGAGGCCCTTCTCAACTGACACCAAAGAAATCAGTAGAAGCGGTGGTTCCTCGGCGGGGTGATGGAATGCAAACACTTCGCAGACCCCGCGGGTCCTCGGTTACGTCCGCGCAGGTGTACACACCCTGCGGCTAGGCGCTGAGCAAACTGACCAGCTCCTGCCGCTGAGAGCACTCCACGATGTTCGAGAGCTGAGAGCGTACGCCGCAGACTCTTCGGTGGAAAACTGGCACACCGTGGTCTAAGTGCATCTCGTGCCGCGCAGTGTCCCAGCGAGTATGGTGTCCTTCAGTCGATCAAGAATATTACGGGTTCGAATAGTAGCTGCATGAGGCGACGCAGCGCCATGCCGCAAAAAATTAGTTTTATTTTTTTGATAATTCAACCGAATTTGACATGGCTTCTTTTGTACTCTTTACCGTAATGGGCGCATCTCTTAGTGTGCATTCGTGGAGACAATTATTTGCTGTTGCGTTAATATAGTTGTTCTTGCAATTTTGTTCATATCTGAGCCAAGATGTCACCGAAATATTTGTGTGTAGCAACAAAAATGAGCCATCTTGAATCTAACCAGTCTTGTCTGAAGGCGCCATAAATAAATTTGAATATCTCCCATCGCCGCGTGTCGCATATATGCCTTTCTTCTTAGCACCAAATTCGAATAACTTAAAGGGAGTCTGTAACAATTTTTGAAGAAAGTCAGAAAACGATCGCGATCAGTTGTTGAGGCTCCTATAAACAAATTAGCCAAATATTATTGCATTGCACGGACGAGGGAATTCGCAATTCGGTTTCATACACCGCTGGAAAGCGCCCTCCCCTTCTTTCAAAACATGACATCGCACGTGGCACCGACCAAGTAGCTTGAGGCAGAAATAGCATGGACTGATTTCATGATCGCGAGATTATCTCCTGCTACGCCTTATTTGTTCCTTTTGAATAACAAAAACAAAACAAATAAAACGTGCGCACATCTTTTACAGAGCTACAAAAAAGTCAAATGTCGTAGTCTGTGCCCCAGTGACATCGTTTGTTGGAAGAAGAGCAGGCGCTTTCCAGCTGCGCTTGTAACCAAGCAGCGAGTTCCCTGGTGCAAGCAGTGCAATAATACTTGTCTCACATGCTCAAACGAATGTCCACAACAGCTTGGCACAGTTCTTCTTTTTTACTACACTGAAAAAGTATTGCAGGGCCCATTTAACAAAAAAGTATGCGTAGTACTTCGGTGAGACGACGGCAAGTTCAACGGAAGGAAGCTGCCTAATCTAACAGTAATTGCCGTTCACGAGGACAACGTGCTCTTATCAATTACTAAGGAGCACCCCTGGGTGCAAATATAACAGTGCGCCAATAGCTTTACAATCGGAGAAAAGGATACCACAAGTGCTGACAGAATATAGTAGAAAAGAAGGTCCCACAGACGAATCTCAAGGTCATCTTTCTTCATTATTCGAGCACAGCCTTCGCTGCCTGATAAATGGGTCCTAGTGCTAAGGTCGCATGGCCGGGCCTCAGAAAACGAGCTTGCCTAAATGTGCAAAGAGTATCACCAGCAATGCGAATTGCGGACGACGCGGCATGACAGAATGACGAGAGTCGCTGATACGCCTCGAGTGGCAACCTATGTCTACGGCTACGATCCTCGACTCCATTCAGGCGTGAGGGGGTCCTCTTGCTCCCTCGTTCGACTGACGTATTAGATAAAGGTGTGGCCGGAACCCGCGTTGGGCAAGGCGGCCTTCCGACATCGCTTCTCTAAAGAGGGAGCGTGAGAAAAGTAGAGAGATAAGCAGCCATGGCTTGTGAAGCAACGTGTTCGGATAATCTACGAGCAGTGAAGAATGCCCGTCTGAATCCGCGCTCAAGACAGGTGGGCAGTGGTATTTGTGGTCTTCAAAACGTCAAGGCATCATCGAACAAGTGGAAGGTTTGTTCTGCATAAAATCAATGGCTGTGATGAATTAAACGTGCCCTGCAACGCTCTTTGGACGTGCTCAGAAAACAATGCCGATCAGTCGTGGAGGCTCCTGGATATGTGTGAGCCAATCAATCATTATTGCACTGGATGCGCCACGTAGTTTGCACTTTCGTTTGCAATACGGCCGAGAAACACCTGCTCTTGTTTCAACAAATTAAATGACGGCACTGGGGAACCGGCTACACCGCTTGAGCTAGAATTAGCATTAATTGACCTCATGATCGTGGAACGACACTCCCGAATGCTTTATACGTTCGATTAGAGTTGTACAACAAATAAATTAAGACCGGGAAAATTCAAGCGGACTAGTTTACGCTGCCAGTGATATCTTTTGTTGAAAGAAGAGCAGCGGACCTCTAGCTGTACTTGAAGCCAAATTGCAAATTCTCTGGCGCGCGCAGCGCAATGACGTTTGCGCTCACATCTTCACAAGAGCCTCAACGAATTTTCGAGGCCATTATGTGCTTATGTGCAAAAAGTGTTGTAGGAGCAATTTAACCTGTATCGACACTATATTAATGTCCTGCCACTGTGATCTAACGGCTATGTCAATCCTTTGCTGATTAGACATATCATCCCGGCCGCGGCTGCTGCATTTGGATGGAAGCGAAATGATGAGGCCCTTGTATGCCAGCGCGCGTTAAAGAAATCCAGGTCGGTAAAGAAACATGAGAATGTCGCAGCTCGCTGTTATGAGCTTAACCTGCCACTTCTACGCATTTTAGTTCATGACATGCGTGATGACCTTTACAATGGCATGACGAGCGCCGCCAAATTACATCCACCTCCAAGCAGCCAACGTCCGTCACACATCCGTTTATGCACATGTCCCTTTGCGCCTGTAATAACGCTAGTCGAAAGCGCCTAGGCAGATAATCTTCAAGTGTGGACAAGCATTGTTTGATTAGATTGTCTTTCTTGAAGTTTGCTCCGTCAAACGGAAGCTGTCTTCTTCGCCGCCCCTTCGCAAGCAAGCTTTCCTCTCAAAAGCAAGCCAGCTACAGAGGGAAATTAAACATGGTAAAAACTAAAGTGATGGAAGCTGTGTTCCTCGGCGCCGCTCCGAAAGCAAGCTTTACTTAAAGACAAACTAAACTGCAGAGGTAAATTAAATATAGTAGAAACTATTGTAAGGGCGTTAGCGGTAACTCAAGCTGTGGTGAGGCTGGGAGGTTTTGGGTTTTGAGTTGTACTAGAAAGGTTCCGTCGCCTTTGGATGTAGCTTCGGCACGTGTCACGGTGCAAGCGGAGTGTTCACACAGAAGTTGCCGAGTATAAACACAGACGAGCACAGCAGAGAACTTTGAGCTCTGCGAAGTGAATCAAGACGCCGCCGATCGAAAGATGTGGTTCTTTTTTCCTATGGCTTCGGCTTATACCATTATACTTTGATGCACGTTGAGGCATATAACTGGAATGCTTGAGAGTGTGCAGAAACAATCGCGAGAGAGGAAGCACTTCAACAGCGGGGAGCTAAGGAATGGGCTGCAACGGAATCTGTGTTTCATCGATATATATATATATATATATATATATATATATATATATATATATATATATATATATATATATATATATATATATATATATATATATATATATATATATATATATATGCAGCACGTAACAATGCCGCCCCCAACTCCGACTTTTGTACATGCTATACTGCAGTGATGTAGGACGACTGCCGGACCAGTTCTGTGCACACAACTCGACTTGACACTATACTGATGGGCAAACGAAGAAAAGGAGCGGAATCTTGCTCCGTCATGCAAGACGGGATGGTGTGTCGAATTTCAAGCCGTGTCCGGTTCGCACCAGGAGGCAGTAAATGCTCGGCGATTCGTCGCACTCTTCTCCATGTTTAGCTAACTCTGTTCAATTGTACACAGTTAGAGGCGCGAAGCGTTACGTTTTGTCTTTTCAGAAAGAGCCAATTATTCTTCGCTACCTTCTCTACCACGCAGACTCCCTGTAGCTTCCAAAGTTGTTCAAAGATGCCCGTAATGTTTTCTTTTAATCTGATCGCAACCGTTGGTCTTTGTGCACCATTGCGGAAGAAACTTAGCGAACGATCGTCGAACAGCCGATGCATGCACATGCCGGAAGGCGTGCCTAAATGTCTCATTGTTTGCCATCTCCGGCCATTGAAAATTGGTCCGCTTCCTTTGTTATAGCCTCCAGAAAAGGTCCAGGAACTGAACGATGTTTTACGTTCGCACAGACTGTTGACGGCTTCTCGGCTCAACAGCTATTTGCAGCACGCTGAAACTATTATGAGAGATAAAGTGGTCCGAATATCCATTTGTGAGGAGCTATTACGAGGGTCACCCAGCGTTAGTTCAAGCCTAAGGCACAGTCTGAACTCGTTCCACGTAGTCTGTTGCTACGCGCGTGGAATCGTGTCGAAGACGAGCGGTGCTTCTTCGTATGCAGTTCATTGCGATATTTCCTTTCTTTTTTGCAATAATTCTGTTGTTATTATGTGGGGTTTAACGTCCCAAAACCAGCTCTGATCATGAGAGACGCCGTAGTGGAGGTCTCCGGAAATTTCGACCACCTGGGGTTCTTTAACGTGCACTGACATCGCACAGCACACAGGCCTCAGCATTTCGCCTCCATCGGAATGCAGCTGCCGCATTGCAATAATTCTGCAAGAGTGCGCAGAGTGCTGGTCTTCTTAGCGACGCTTCACGGCGTGGCAAGTTAAACTGGCAGCGACACGTAGTGACCGCTCATAATGTTGGCATAGGCTCCTTCGTTAGAAGGACATAGTCCTAAGTTCATTTTTGTGGTTTTTCGTCTTTGATGCTTTTAGATTAACGTTCACATGCTCGTGCAGCTAACGAGTGCTGGTAAAAGGCAAAGGAACAGCGCGAATGAAAGACTTTACAACCGACACGTTAGCGAAAGGCAGCTTTCTATTGTGGACTTTACAAGCGCCAGGCATACCACTTTCTAGAGACAAAAAGGAAAGAAGGAAAAGCACCAGGGCATGTGAACTGTAGAGAGCATACCGCAGCAACAGATGGCACCAGTGGACACTATCGCCAAAACAAAAATTGCTATTTTAAGGCGCCCGTAACAGCCTACGCTCTAAATTACCACTAACAAGTCCGTTATGTCTTCTCGGCGCTGTTAACGCCAGCATCTCATACGAGATAGACGTGTGCTTGCTACATGTCTTTGGCGCAGTACTTAAGAATGCCCCTCACAAACCTCCGTCAATTGTTCAAGTGCTGTTGGCTGCTCTTGAGGGACTGCGGACCCTGTGGACGGCAATGTCTCAACTTCATAAGATAATCGTTGCCTGCCACCATCCATACAACTGCTCCCGCAATTTCGAATGAGTTCTTTTTCTTCGCCTCACTTTACGTGGTTACGCCAGTTCGTTCCGCACATATCATCCACGTGCCCCTAAGTATACCCGTCACCCACTGTGGGGGAGACCCCGGTATCGAATGAGCCCGGGCACCCTCTTGGTGTCCTGTTCTCATTTTTGGCGGCTTTCTTCCTTATATGTCGCAATAAGCGCATTCGATCCAGCCCAGCCGAGATTGCCTGGGGATGCTGGAGTGGCGGCGCCACCAAACGGATTCAACGTACATATCGAAGCCCTCGCAAGTACAGCGCCCGTACTTGGCAGGTCCACCTCATGTGCGGCGGGCATGGAACGCATAGCCGAGAATCTACGCACGTGGTATAATGCTCTCGGTCGGGATCAGCGCTGCGTAATTTCTTTGCTCCAAGTACAATTGCTCGCCGCCGCTGCTACCCCTCGGCCCTCGGCCCATTTGACCACCTCTGCCCATTTGTCTGTGCGGCCACCGTTCTCGATCTACTTCCTGCTTTCTTTTAGACACTGCCTGCATGTTCTTACTGCAGTTCAGCTTTGATTTGCATGTGAGTCAACATTTCTCTCATTTGTTTCTTGCTGCAGCGAAATAAAGTGCAGCATATTTATTTTTCGTGGCCCCCTTGTCGTCCGTACAGCATTTATGTATTCACAGCTCATATTCTACGCGTGTTGTCATAACAGCTGTTGCAGTTACTCCCACTATCGCCTACGTTTGTCTCCGAGAACCATTTGGGACTCGTGTACCTTTGCCTCTGAGAACCATTTGCTAACACGAGCACTGGAACATGATACATTGCGGGGACATTCATAGAGGCAATCAACAGGTGATTCATACGCTCTGTTACTTCCGATTGTAATCCGAGTACCATTTACATACCTCACTTCAGATTTCGGCATGTTCGTTCGGTACATCAGGTAATATATATAGGTATGCCCATGAACTGACCATGCTCACGTGAGCAATGTTCCAAATGGAAAACCCCATTTCTCCCCGTAAAGCAGCACCATTGAAAGACATTCTTCGCAGTTCACGATCAGCCGAACTCGCACAGGGCGTGCCCTCGAAATGCGCTCACCTCCATAGCGGGCATATCCTGTTCGTATAGCAAAGCTCGCGAAAAGAGACGTGAGTGCCCGTCGGGCCAATTGACCCAGACAAGCGACCCGCGAAGAATTTCACCCCCACTTTGTGCGCGCGCTTTCAATTAAGGCTCACTGCGTTCAGCCGAGTATACAGCCGGGGAGGATAGGGCGTGATGTAGACACTCCCACTCCAGCGACCGGTATTGCCCCGCGGTCGTCACCGTTTATTGCGGACACATATCGGGGAGTTACTCCGTTTAATGAGGATACCTGAGCTTTTTCTTTTTTTAACTTTTGTCTGATTTCGTTCGAGGCAATTGTGACTCGCGTCGGTGCTGCTTGCTTTATGGCTTTGTCTTTGTTAGGAGACATGTTGTTCCTACTTAGTAATTAATAGAAGAAGCTCTATGAACAGAGTGAGAAAGGATGCTGCTAAAGCGAGGAGGTTGACCAGAAGTTGAAGATTCCCTTAGCTAGCCGACAGTGCAGAAAAGAACAAGATACAAATGAAAGAAGACAATTACGGCCTATAAAAAGACAGGTCAGATGTTGAAGACTTCAGATTAGTGAGGAGCCTCTGAATTCCTGGACTGGCTTGTGCCTGAGCAGTGGCTACGCTTCGATAAGCAGAGGTGGGCAGTTACTGCTCTTCGCGATATTTCAGTGTACGCACTAACCTTACCAAAAGGCTTATAAACGACGCTGTCTGTTTTCTGTATACGGTGCGTTTTTCTTGCCTTCGCTTCACGTAACACTTCTCTCTGAATCAGTACGTGAGCAGATATATGTGTGGAATCTGATCTGCTTCGTGATAGGTCCAGGGTTTATACGCACAGACAACGAATTTATTATGGTGTCTACAGAGATAGCCATTGTGTGCTACCAGCCTATGCGTATGCTCCCTCTGTTTATATTCCTTTTTATTTTTTTTCCTATCACCTGGGCCACGAATTCATAATCTTGTGAAAGCCCGCTGTCATGTAACCTGCATTATGCGTTTTCGTATATAAGAAGCAACGTGAAATATAGCGAGGTTAGGGTACCAATGCGACCACCGGCATCTTTAAGCCGAACAAATCATTTTGTGATTTGAACATGTGGTAAGTACACGCAGCCCCGCATGGCATGTGTACGAATGGCCAGCGGTCAGCTTCCAAGGGCGACCTATGCCCTCGTGAAGATGCTTATCCCAAATCTACCCGGACGGCGGCTCGTGTGATCCACGCTGATGTGACCGAGATAGACACATCGAGACATATTTAACAAGAGATAAGTCTTATACTCACTTGTAGTTCATGAGTCATCTTTGCCATATCGAAAGTTAAGCGACCGCATAGCTGAACTGCTTTTTTCCATTTTTGGACAAATGTATCATACACTCCGTGGGTGGTGGCCATTGGGCTTGAATCGATGAACAGATCGCTAAAAACGATGTTGAACAGCGAATGTCGCTGCAGCCATCGTTTCGACAAGTGTACTTGTCTTCGTCAGGAGGGCAACTGTCTTCTCGAGCGTTCGTTTCTGTACGCCTTCGAACGCCTTAGCTGTATTGGGCTTCCAATACAGCTAAGACCACGATGTTGCATTGCCTGAGGTAAATAAGGAGAGAAAGACAATAAAGGAGGCCCGCATTCGAAAGTTCTTCCTACCTTATGTAGAATATGAATGAAGCAGCTAGAAAGGAGTGGAACTGCCAGACCACAATCCCTCTAGAACCCTAAACGCTCAACTATCTTCATTTTCTCGAGTTCCTTCTTCGTTGTTTGAAACAACTTAACGAGCAAACAGACAATGAAGCCTAGGAAAGCATAGGGGAAGTTACTTGTGGTATTGTAATTGTGGACAAAGTAGAAAGGAAGTAAAGTGGACGAAAAGACAAACCTGCCTTCGGTGGGACCCGAACCCACGACCTTCGGATGTCGCGTCCGATGCGCTACTTTTCGTCCACTTTACTTCCTTTCTACTTTGTCCACAATTACAATACCACAAGTAACTTCCCCTATGCTTTCCTAGGCTTCATTGTCTGTTTGCTCGTTAAGTTGTTTCTAACAAATAAAGAACGAGCCTGTTATGTTGCCGCTCATAAGCCGATCGTACAGAAGGGACGGCGTAGCACCGTACGCTATACAAAGCTTCTTTCTCGGCTCTCTCTCTCTGCATGGTCTTGGACAGCAATTATCAATGGAAAGTAAACTGCTCCCATTGAGCGGCTGGTCTCCCACGCTGGCCCCCAGGGGTTCCTGGTACGAGACCCTTCCCTTTCGCTGAACGTCGCTCGAGGGGGTCGCGGCTGCGCGACCGTACTTGTCCTCTCAGTGGCCGTTTCGGGGAAGAGCAGCTCGGACGCGTAGGAGGAGAATGCATGAAAAGTGCGCCGTCACTTGAAGCGACAATGCGCTTGGCCCAACCAATTCTTTAACGACCAGCATGCGCTTTCGGCGCGCCGACTGGAACGAAGGGGTGAGTCGCAGCAGTGCACGGTCCGAACTGCGGGAAAGGCGAAGACGCGCTGCGTTTCCTGGAACGACAGGGTTCGACTGGATGAGCGTGGGAGATGGCCCGAATGCCGCAGGGCTGCTACGATACCGATATTTCGATTGTGAGAATATCTGAGAGCGTGGGATAAGGAGAGGGAGAGCCATGATGGGAAAGAATGCCAAAAGGCCTGTTTAAACTGTAAAGACGCTGCTGTCGAGATTAGGGACAACCCACTAGGGAGTGGCTTAATCTGAGGGTAAACAGATTGGATAACAGAAGGTTGAGGCGGACCAGCAGTGGCCACCTCCCCTCTTTCTTTGTTACCGTAAGGTACTAAAGACTGGACGGGATTCGTTTCCCTTCAGTCTAGGCTGTAATCACTTAACTGATCGATCAGTAAGACTCCGTACGATGCAACTTCTGTCTGGGCCGTAACCACTCGGTGGTCGAACAGTGAGACTAGGTTCGTTGTATGTAGTAACAGTGTTCTAGGCTCTAACTTAAGAAAAGTTAAGTAGAAGAGTAAGACGCTGTTGATGTCTATGTTATCATCAGTGTGCTTCGGCAAGATGTACATATGACTGTAAATATTTTACTACAATATACCTTCAAGTTCATTACCTCCAACCTGCCTCCTGCTTCATCGACGTCGATCATCTCCTTGACGGGACTTCAATCCACATCAAGGAGAAAACGAACAAGAAAAACATAACTGAGCCCATGACCCCTTCCCTTTCGTTCTTCGTTGTTTGTATAACTACATGAGACGTTGACTCATGGACTGGAAGCCGCGAGCTCTTGTCGTCACAAAAGAAAGAAAGAAAGACAGAAAAAAAGAAAGAAGGAATGAAAGAAAGGTAGAGGGAGAGAAAGAAAGAGGGAAAGAAAGTAAGAAAAAAAGAAAGAAAGAAGGAAAGAAAATCATGCGGAGTAAATACCCGCTTTGAATATACACTCTTGAAAAAATTACACCATCTCCCGCTAAAGGGGACAATGAGGCGATGCGCAGCAGCACGGGGGGTGCACACCGCTTTTGCATCTGTTTGACTAGGTGTTTCCGTTAATGGAGTACCTGCTTATCATGTGTAGCACTATCCAAGAGTTCTTGTAGATGTCCACGTTGAAGTCTGCCACCAGGATGAATGGGTCGTTCTTGTTCACGTTGTCGTATTCCGCGATTGCTCTCTGTAGGTACAACTCTACGTTCCCTTTGCAGAGGTTGGGTTCCAAATACACTGTCATGATCATGACATTGTCACGATCACGGAGCTCCGGGTTAGGGAAGCCCAGCGCAAACGGCAACGTCGGCGGGAAACTGCACTACGGATGAAACGCGGGCTCGACATGCCGAAACGCAACGGCAGCGTCGGCAAGCAAACCCCGCCGTACGCAACGCCGACATCACGTGGAGAGGTGGAGTGGAGAGGAGGTGTGTGGAGAGGCTTTGCCCATGCGCAGTAACGGTGGTCACGCCGCACACCACCACCACCACCACTGGATTGAACTCCGCCATACTCGGCTGCCACCCAAAATACGCGGGTTCGATCCAGGCCGCGGCGGTCACATTTTCGATGGAGGCGAAAATGCCAGAGGCCCGTGTGCTGTGCGATGTCAGTGCACGTTAAAGAACCCCAGGTGGTCTAAATTTCCGGAGCCCTCCACTACGGCCTCTCTCTCCTCTCTATCTCTTTCACTCCCTTTCCCCCACCCCCACGGACGCTTAGCCGTGCTCCCTACATGGGCTGCAGAAATTAGCGTCCTTTCCTAACCGAAACACAATCATCATCATCATAAGCTACTTTGCATCTAAAATATAGTAGAAAAGCTAGTAACGGAACCGGTTACTACCCTTTCGGCAATATTACTACATTTTTTTGTCCCTCACTAGCTTGGATGTATGCTAGAGGTCGTAAATGTCAGTGGTAGTAACTCTCACTACATGCGTACGTAATGTTAGTAAGTGCTACTACCCCCACTTGCAGTAGTATATTATCCTGTAATTGTGATAGACCTACGCAGGATTTAGAAAAACTATAATTAATTTGATTACGTTTGTGTAACCGCCCCGCCACGGTGGTCTAGCGGCTAAGGTACTCGGCTGCTGATCCGAGGGTCGCGGGATCGAATCCCGGCCGCGGCGGCTGCATTTCGATGGAGGCGAAATGTTGAGGCCCGTGTACTGTGCGATGTCAGTGCACGTTAAAGAACCCCAGGTGGTCGAAATTTCCGGAGCCCTCCACTACGGCGTCTCTCATAATCAGAACTGGTTTTGGGACGTAAAACCCCACAAAAACAACAATACGTTTGTGTAACAGTACTATGCATCGTCGTTGCATAGGTATATGGAAACAGAGTAGTACAAGGACATCGATCCATAACATTGATTACTCACCTGAATCGACTTCTGCTTACCAGAACAACGTGAGCGTCCTTATGTGTAGCCATATATAACGTTACCGTTGCTGTTAGGACATATATCGCGTAGAAGCTTGGATCTAGATCACAGAAGCTTCTGTGTGTGGTAATGTGTGCTGTCGTTTCTGGTTCGATTATGTTTCTGTCTAAGCTGTCACCAAAACATATGTGGAGCGTATTCACAGGGATAATCACTTGAAGTAATTGTGAATTGGTTTAACACGATGCAATTAGTCAGCACCAATCAGTGTCACCGGACAATGCTTTACGGCGCTCATATTTGTTCGATCTCAATTTTTTTGCAATGCAGTCGACTTGATACGGAAGCGGAAAAAGCAAATATAAACCGAAAAAAGATTGTCATGGTAGTAAAGCTACTACTAACTTTGGCTACTATACCCTCACCCGTGGGCAGTAACTGCAGGTAGTAAATAATGACAAGGTGGTAACTTTACTACGTTGTCATCTACTAGCTGCAGTTCCTAATTGTATACATAGGTCGTCAATGTTGTGACAAGCATTTACTACCGCAAAGTTAGTAAGTATATAGCACTGCCTTTTTAGGGGCGAAGCCCCTTAGGGTGTGGATCGTTCCCTCCTCTGTAGTAGTAGTAGTATGTATGTAGCCACCTCGCGCCGCCGTGAGGCTCGCGCTCGCCCTCGGCGCGTGCCTCCCGGCGCGCGAGCTCTCTCACTCTTCCATCTGCTGTCTTGTGAGAGAGAGAGAGAGCGAAAGGCGCGCGTTGACTCTGGAAACGCTATTTCTTCGATGAACGCTATACCAGCTCGCAAAGAAGGAGAGCGCGCCCTCACCCGCGAGAGACAACGTTGGCGCAGGCAGCGTCTTCTAGCGAGTTTCTTGATATATATATATATATATATATATATATATATATATATGGGTGGCCTGAAGAAGACCGGACTCCGGTCAAAACGTTGCATCAAATAAATCTTCCGTTTGTACTGTTCGGAGGAGCATCTACTTCACTATATATATATATATATATATATATATATATATATATATATATATATATAGAGAGAGAGAGAGAGAGAGAGAGGCACTGGATCTTGACTTGCAATGAAGTGCCGGTGGGAGATTTCACTTGTGCATAGTTGAACCATAATGATTCGTAGTGTGCGTGTTAACTAAATTAATCCGGAACTGGGCACGATCTACGATGAACCTCCTGAGCTTCGCCCACTCATCATCATTCACTCCGTGGATATGCTGTGAATTTTTTAAAGAGTGTATACGAGTATGAGAGAGGAATAGGCGGGTATGGGCCACACTGTATTGAATTCGCTTATTTTTCACCCATATCAACAAGAAGCTCACGAAACTCTATGGGCTAGCGCCACGTCATTAAAGGTGATTAAATGTAAATCATGATCGCCTAAATTTTTTGTTGGTTTACTTGCTACTCTTCCTCGCGCACTATTGACCCGCCCATTCATAAAAGCCATGTTTGTCGCGCTGGCTACGAGAAGGTTCGCTGTCCGCTGACTTAAGCCTGTCAGGCTTAAGTTAGGGAGCGTTGAACCTTCCCGTGTTGTTGTGTGCACTCATATGTTTCCACTCATCGTCATTTGTGAGCCTAACCTAACAAAACCAGTCAGACTTTCGGGGTATGAATCGGTCATGTCTTCAACCAATGGTGCCAGCAGCAAAGTCATCGTCTTTATTCGTCGTGAACTCACCTACTTTCTGCATCCAGTTGCGCCTCACGATGACAATCAATACGTGTGCCTAACGGTCAAAAAGAACAAGCTCATGTTTAATCTTATAGGCGTATATGTTTCGCCTTCAAGTAATTTTGATTCGAAAAGATTGGCGGATATCTTGAACTTGTGCGCTGCTCCATGGGTAATCATAGGAGATTTCAATGCGCATCATTCAGCATGGGGAAGTTCAAAGACAAACGCAAGAGGACGACAGTTGGCGAGCTTCGCCTGCCACCATGGTCTTACCCTCTTGAACGACGGCAGCCCCACCTTTTTTCGAGGCGTGACATACGGAAGCTGCCTTGACCTTGCTTTCGTCTCCAGCTCTTTCGCCAGACGTGTTAAAGGAGTACTGACACGAATTTTTGACATTCTCGTATTGTTGCTATAAGTGAAAGCACTAGCGAGGAGAACCCCAAAAATAGTATCATGGTGCCTCGCAACGCAATGAATATATTTTTAATACGACTCCCTTAAAAGCCCACTTTCGGTTTCGATTTCGAGGGGGCGGTTTTCTCGTGACGTATCAACAGAGTCGGTCGTACGTTTAAGCCACGTAGGGACTGTAATTCGTGATAGCGTCGCTGCGACTCTGTTGTCTGTGGTCAGTTACACGTGGGGTAAGCAAACAACGACAATTTCACGGTCGTCCAGCGACTCTGACAGCGATTTCAGCGATTTTTAAGAGCCTGTGCTCATACGTCATCGTAGTGTCCATTGCGCTGGGGCTGGCTTGCAGTGCTGGGCGATGAAAACTTTTAAACCAAACTAAAATATTTTGTACGTGTTTCCTGGCTTTCGTGTGCGGAGGGCGTTAACAATGCATGACTAGAAAACGAAAAATGTATATTTTGTGCCACCGCAAAATCGTGTCAGTACTCCTTTAAGTGGTTTACAGATGTCGAGACACGTGGAAGCGATCACATTCCAACGTATATCAACATCAAAGGGCTCTCTGGGACATATCCACAAAAGGCTATTCGAGCGATTGACTGGACCACCTTCAAATCTGCTATGGAAGATGCATGCACCGAGGGCTTACGCTTTGGGTTAGAAAAAACAATGCAGACCACAATGGAAAACGCCACGCGCACGATCATGATTTCGTCCAGGCGAAACGATTTCGATATAGAATTGGAAAGACTTAGAGCACTTCGCCGGCGTGCAGAACGTCGATATCGGCGCACAAAGTCCCTTCACGATCTCAGAACAGCCAGACGATTGCAAAAGAAGATCCAGCGTCGCATGGATAGATTAGCGTCTGAACGTTGGACGACGTTTTGCCAGACTCTAGACCACCGCAAGCCACTTTCTCACATCTGGAAAACGGTGCAAGGTCTTCGTTGCCTTCCTCAACAGCGTTTTCCTTTCAAGGCGCTGGCGCTCTTCCAAGGGCGGCAGGACATTGCAGTCGGAGAGGACTTCTGTGCAAGGATCGCAAACCAAGTAGTCTGTCCAGGCTACCCAAAACGAACTTACGTCCCCCACCCTCGTGACAGTCGCATGGACCTGCCTTTCACAATGGAGGAGCTCGAAGCGGCTCTCGCTCTCTGCAGGCGGTCTTCTTCTCCGGGGCCAGATGGCATATCCTACCGAGCCTTATGCAGTCTAGGAGAAGCCGCAAGGGGAGAATTGTTGAGCCTCTACAACACGTCTTGGCAAGAGGGCAATGTTCCTGATGAATGGAAGACAAGCCGTTTAGTTCCCCTACTGAAGCAGGGCAAATCTCCACTTGATCTTGCATCGTTCCGCCCAATAGCGCTGGCCAGCTGTGTAGGAAAGCTAATGGAACGTATGATCCTTGGCCGCCTGGAGTGGTACCTTGAACACTACAAGATTTATCCGAACTCCATGGCTGGTTTCCGACGTGACCGCTCTTCCATCGATAATGTAGTGGACCTCGTTTCTTACGTTCAGCACGAAAAGTCCCGAAAGCGATTGTCCGCAGCATTGTTCTTAGATGTGAAAGGCGCATACGACAACGTATTACATGAGGCCATACTCGATGCTCTTGAGACGGTTGGCCTAGGTGGTCGATTATTTCTGTGGGTTGAAAGTTACCTGGCTGCAAGGTCATTCTTTGTATTAACCGACGATGGCCCGACTACGCGACGCTTTACTTGCAAGGGCGTTCCTCAAGGCGGAGTTCTCAGTCCGACGCTATTCAACCTCGCGCTTATTGGGCTTGCTGAATACCTGCCAACTACTATCAAAATTTCAATATACGCAGACGACATCTGTGTCTGGACTTCGGCAGTCACGCGTCCTCAAATACGCGCGCGGCTTCAAAGAGCAGCAACGTTGACATCGAGCTACTTATGCAAACAACGTCTCAACATATCACCAGAAAAATGCGCACTTGTGGCATTCACTCGCAAAGCAATGACGCCTTACGTCATATCAATCAATGGGCGGACTATTCCCTATCTCAGAACCCACCGGTTTCTTGGCATCATCATTGACAGAGATCTCTGCTGGAGCCCTCATGTGTCGCACTTGAAAAAACGCCTCACCGCAATTGCCCAGATCTTCAAATTCTTGGCTGGAAAAACTTGGGGCATGTCGGTAGGCGCCATGGTGGAATTATACAGAGCACTTTTCCTCGGTTTCTTAAGATATAGCCTGCCCGTACTTTCCAACACTTGCAAGACAAATCTTCGCACTCCTCAGGCCGCACAAGCTCAGGCACTGAGAACTTGTCTCGGTTTGCCGCGGGGTACATTGTCAGAGGCAACTATAGCGATTGCTCGGGACCAACCAATACAAACGCACGTTGCGGTGGAAGTCTTGAGAACCCACATCAGGCATTTTGCCCGTGCCTGCTGTCACCACCTCGCAACATTGCCGTCAGACAAGCGGAACGCGTCATTCTGCAAAATGGTCTCCAGATATTCTGCCAAACTTCCGGCAGGCTTCACCGCCGCCGCCAAACCGTCGATTCCCCCTTGGTGTCTCATTCGACCTACAGTACACCTTGGTGTGCCAGGAATCAGAAAGAAAGCTGAGCTGTCATCAGGTGCTCTGAAACAACTATCCCTGCTTCTACACGAGAGCTACGCCGATAAAGTGCATATTTATACGGATGGGTCCTCGAACCTCCAGTGTTCGTCCGGAGCGGTGGTTGTCCCAGTGAAAGCTTCCACCATCAGTTTTAAGACAGACCACCCGACGACATCGACAGCTGCGGAACTTGCTGCTCTGCGTGCTGCCCTTTGTGTAGTAAATGAGGAAGCACCCCGACAATGGTCAATCTTTACCGATTCAAAGGCGGCCTTACAGTCCTTGCTGGCAGCCCTGCGGCGCGGACCATACGAGCAACTGGTGTTGGAGATCAGATCTCTTCTCCATAAATCACATGAGAAGGGACACCACGTGACGTTTCAGTGGCTCCCCAGTCACTGCGGCGTCGTTGGAAACGAATATGCTGACAAGGCCGCCAAGTCTGCACTTGATGGCACCAAAGTTGAGACCATACCTCTCTCAAGGTCCGACGCTGCCAGGCAACTTCGAGCGATTGCACAGGAGATTACACTCTCGCTGTGGAGTGCCTCAAGCTGCCAAACTCGGAACAGTCGACAACACCACCTGCTGTCTTTGCGGCATTTTCGATTGCCACCAAAACTCAGCCGAGCAGAAGCCACCCTGCTTTATCGTTTGTGGTTAGGAGTGGCTTTTACTAACTCTTATTCCTTTATGATCGGAATGGCCGACAGCCCTCTTTGTGACACCTGTCTTCGTGAAGAGACGCTACAACACATCATATGCGACTGTCCTCGCTATGACTTACAGAGGCAATCACTGGCGTCCGCTCTCGCTCACCTTGACCTGCGACGGATGTCGGTTGATGCCATTTTGGAATGTCGACCGCACAAGACATCACAACTGAAGGTGACAAAGGCGCTGCTGCAGTTCTTAAAGACGACAGACTTGCACAAGCGACTGTAACAGCGATGTGTGATGTCGTGTGCCATGCAGCTGCCACTGACTGTGAGAATGTGCTATATGTTCGCCCACTTTCTCTCTCTCTTCCTCTTTCCTTTCACCTTTCAATCTCCCCTGTCCCCTTCCCCTCGTGCAGGGTAGCATACCGGTTGTCATACATTGGTTAACCTCCCTGCCTTTCTTTCTCTACTATTTCCTTCCTTCCTTCCTTCCTCTGTGTGCAAACGTCCTATTTTGGCGCTCTTTTTTTCCCAAAATGATAAGCATCCGCCTTCGCGTACAATACAGCTATCGGTTCACCTACGCTTCTAACGTTCACTCCATTGATTTCATGAGTATCTAAAGTTCCTCTTTAGCGACTTCCGAACCGTATCGACCATGTTGAGCTTTATCGTGTCCCCGTCAGAGTCAACCGTCTCATTAGAGACTCGTTTAGCTTGGTATCCTGTCTTCGGATCTGCGCCACAATCCAAGTCATTGCCTCACAAAAAAGAAACTGCTTTTGTTTACAAAGCGAAGCAGCCTAGTTACATCACTTTGGTTGCCTTTCTTTTTCTCATCCTCGAGACAACTGGGCTTTCTTTTTACTTGTTCTTCGTTTATCCGACTCGGCTGTCATGAAACAGCCGCGGTGGCTAGAGCTCCATTAATCACCGCTCGCTTGCCGTAGCCCGGAACACCCAGATTCTTCGCGTGTTTCGCGTGTGCTCGGCGAAGCCAAGAAGGTTCGTTTTCTCCCCGCCTTCTTAACAGGGGCGGCCGTTTACGAGAAACGAATGCCGCTTGTCGTGGACACGGGCTGTCGTGATGCATCTCTATGTCCCCTCGTCGTTTAGTTGCGTCGCTGCTTACATTCCCATTGATTATTGGTTTATCCCTATGAATGGTGTAAAGCCGAATAGCTCATTCTCAGATCTCGAGTAACAATCACTGTTTTTAAACACTCACAAAAAGGGATATGTTTACGAATGCTACACTTCCGTAAATGAGCGTAAACGAACGTGCCTTCTATTAGTCTTCAATTTAGTATTTTCTGCGGTAGTCCAACGAAATTATTTCGCGAGGATTTGTTTGGCGTCATATTATACACGCGCGCACTCAAGCCGCGTCTTTGTGTACTTCCGCTTCTTTGTTACAAGAGTTTTGCTTCCCGAGAGCATCAATAGAAAAACTGACATATCATCGATTGATTTGTGCGGTTTTACGTCCCAAAACCACCACAGATTATGAGAGACGCCGTAGTGGAGGTCTCCGGAAATTTCGACCACTTGGACTTCTTTAACGTGCACTGGCCACGCGCAGCACACGGGCCTCAACATTTCGCCTCCGTCGAAATGCAGCCGCCGCGGCCGGGATTCGATCCCGCGACCCTCGGATCAGCAGCCGAGTGCCGTAACCACTAGACCACCATGGCGGGGCGACACATCATAGAAGAGGGGTTGGTGGCGCTGCAGATATAACCACTGGCCACTCGTGAAGTGCTTTTACTTTAAAAATACTGCTGGGAAATTTTTTTCTGCGCCGACGCAGAACCACAGTACTGCTTTAGTATTTCCAGGTGCGGAATGTTCTTTTCATTCCTACTGCTGTAAGCGGCTATTACTCGAGACAATGAGAGAGTATGACACATCTGAACACGGCAGCCCAGTGATGCTGCATTTGCTAAGCCGCAGCACGGTAAAGTACTTATGTCATATTCAGTCACTAAGCACTATGCCTCTGTACAAAGATTCAACACACTTTTCAACGTTCTAGCAAGTGACCTCAACACACACAATCCGAAATGCTCAAGCGGAACATAAAGATGAATCCGTGTTAATTGTAAAAATACACTTCCTTAAGTCGTGTTGCTAAGGAGCGTAATGAAGAAATGAGGGTAAATAAATAGTGCCCTAATATGTTTTGACATGTAGCGCGGCGAGTTCCAGAGTAATACCGCGGGTAATTTGTGCTATTGCGTCACAATGCTGCCATTTCAGTAAAAGTCTCCACATCTCCAGCTATAACGAAACATTCTACTTATTTTCAATGCTTACTGCGCTGCATCGCATTCAGGTTTCATGGGTCGTACTGACCTACGTTTCGTAAGCTGTGCTCAGAAGCAGTCTAGATATTCATGCAATCCTTACCAGTGCTTTCGTTCTCAAATGTCTCGCGCCCTAGTTTATCAATATATGTATACTAATATACGACCCGAATGGGCGGACGAAAAGAAGTTCGGCATGTGTGACTTTCTATGGAAGCCAAGATATGTGCATCTTGTCCAACACCTGCAGTGCAACTCGACGCATTGACAAAGCAAGTACGTGAGCACATGAATTTCGTGTTTTCTTGATTGGTGCTATTTTTTTGTCCTCGTTCAAGAAAAACTAAGCTTCTGACGCACATCATTCCCCCTGCGGCCATTCATTTTCGTCTAATCACGCTGCTAAGCTACCACTATTTAAAGAAAGTCTCCTACTGTTTTCTTCTTTGCTTCGAAGCCTATTCGAGCTTGTCCTGAACGTTTGATACGTTGGTCGAACGGACAGAAAACTGAGCGAGTTGGTAAGAAGGGGCGTGCAAAGCATAAACACCACGGAAGAGATGTGGACAACACAGGATGTGTTGTCCACTTCTCTTTATTACTGTCCGTGTATTGCGCGCCTCTTTGCATTATGAAACATTGGTATGTGTATCTTCTGAAGATTCTCAACGACAAAGTACACTCTCAAGCACACACGTATATACAGAGGCCCATATCAATGAATAGTCTGTCTTCTCTTCTTCTTTAACGAAGAAGCAACAGGAGAAAGTGCTATATAGTGAACAGATTTAAAATGAGAGGCGCACCCAGGAGAGAGAAGGGCGTCGCTGAGGTCGGGTGTACGTGTATTGCGCTTAATGAGAACCGGAAGAAGGCGCACACCCAAGGTATGAGTGTAACTGGTATAGGCGCTATACGCACGGACACACCCCGTCGGGGACAGGTCGCCAGATGAGTCGTCACCGCTGGGCAACGTCTTCAGTGCTGAACCTTGCCTCACCCTGGGCCACCACAGTCCTGTATAGACGAAACAGCTCATGCAACGCACAGGAACGATGCTCTCTATTCTTTTAAAGAGATAGACACATATCTGTTGAGAAATTTATTGCACGCGAAGGGGACCTTCGCGCGACGGTGGCAGGAAGAACGCCGTACAAAGAATGTCGCAGCCCTTCCGCTCAGTAAAGAAGGAATACCAGCGAAGCTTGTTGGTTACACGCTGAGCAAGAATCTAGGACAGATGACGTCAGTAGGGAAATTGCCACGTCAAAGGAGAATGAGACAGACCCATTCGCTGGCAGACTACCACGTCTCATGACTAACGTCTCCATAGGCAATGTTATACATTATGGTGTGTTCGCACAACTTTGGATGTCGGCGCACTGAGTTTTGCTTATAAACGAAACACACACACACACACACACACACACACACACACACACACACACACACACACACACACACACACGCGCGCGCACGCACGCACGCACGCGCCTTTTCCAGAGGGATTGAAGTTTCCTGCACATCACACGCTTTCGCACTGCATCCGGGTTTGGCCCACCTATATTTTTCGGCGTACAGGCGACGGCCGGACCAACAGGCTAGGCATATAGAGTAGCGCTTTAGAACTATATGGTACGAAAAATGCAGTACAGCATATACAAGCACGCGTACATATGTAACATCTTGAGCACTGTTTCGATCACGGCAAGAACACGAGGTGCCGAACCAGGTGGGGAAAGTCAAGGACAGTTGGCAGTTCTCTAATGGAGCTGCGTTAAAAAAATTGACGGCAGATCCACGAGGTGAATGATGATGAGATTGGGCGAAGCTCCTGGAAGTAATCATCGGTTAAACCGTGAAATTTCTTCCGTTAATTCGCCCGATAAAAATAACGTGAAACGATTGATTAAATGTTTTATCAAACTTTTATTGCTGGTTTCCGTTGTCCTTTCATTATGACCGCTTTGTGGTCGGTGAAATGTAAGCTAAGTGGTTCTTGCACTGGTTGCAGATGAAAACCATTGCTTTACCTGGCGTCTTTCGTTAAGCAGCTGGCGTCTTTTCGTTTTGCTTTAGAAACATCTGGCGTCTTTCGTTAAGCAGCTGGCGTCTTTTCGTTTTGCTTTAGAAACATCTGGCGGCTTTTCGTTTTGCTTATAAAACATCTGGCGTCTTTCGTTGGTTTATTTCATCAATCAACGGCGTTTTGAACAAAATTTTTATTGTTTAATCACGCACAGGAGAAATCTCACCAGGCACTACCTTGGAGGTAAACAATGGCTGCTACTGGGAATGAGAGACAGCAGAAGTCGGCTTTTAACACTTCTACTAACGTTTCCTACTGGAACATGCCAATGGCTGCTAATGGGGAATGAGAGACAGGAGAATTCGGCTTTTAGTTAACGCGCACGCTGCGAATTTTTTTTATTGTTCAACAACGCACAGGAGAAATCTCCCACCGGCACCACCTTGGAGGTCAAAGCGTAAGACTGGTTACGCACTACGACTACGACTACGACGAGGGACGAACGGGTGCCGCTTTAAGGAGCTTCGCCCCTAAAATGTGCGTCTCATATCCGCATTTTATCATACGTTTGGTACTGAGCAAGTGGTATGCTACATCTGACTCAATGTTAACCTTTGCAGCCTACGCCAAGTAACAATCACGCGAAGTTCGATTGCCAAAAGCGCTCGGTTCATATCCCTATAGGTCCCGGGTTCGAATACCAAGGCTCCTGGCTTTCTCGTTTACGTCTCTCAACCAAGAGAACCCGCTGCAGTAGCTCAGCGGCTACTTGTCAGCTTGAAGGCCGAGGCCGCGGGGTGAAATCGCGGTCGTGGCGGCCACATTTAGATAGGAGCGGAACGCTAAAGAACACCCGTGCAGTTAGACTTAGGTTAAAAGAAACCCCGGGGGGGTAAAAATTACTTCGAAACCCTGGACTAATGGACGTGCCACATGAGCACACCTGGCTTTGGCACGTAAAACCTTATCGTCTGGTTGTCCTCGTTGTTGCTTTTGTTGTTGTTTTTGTTGTTGTTAAGGTATGGCTAACGGCGCCTATAGTCTGTTTCAGAAGTTCCGTGCAGCACTGTGGAGGCTACAGCCCTCTTCGGACAATCCGGAAGGCGCAGACGTATTAGACGCGTCCTTCCGCGGCTTGTCATCTGCCAATGGCAGGCGCTGCAGTGGCATCTACAGCCCTGCAGGAAGGAAGATGAAGCGGGGAGTGCGTGTCCGAACAATGGCATTTCGTCTCGCTTCGGAAGAATATTGCGCTCTATGGCCTCGTAGCCTTGGCTCTGCTGCACGAAACTGGTTAAACAGAGCATAGGCCTTTTCTTTTTCCAGTGATGGCAGTAGCTACGCATAAGTTCATTGTCTTTCGCTGACGCTCTGAATCGGCGACGCCTCGCTTTCCTTATAACGGTGCTCCTGAACGGAACGGTGACAGGATGTGATACACAAGAGCCGTCGCACTGGGAATCAAGGAAGACAACGTTGGTGATTTTTCAGCGAATAATTAACATGAGCTAATTAACAATCAGTAAATAGAGCTGCGATTAACATTTACTATTAATAATAAATGATGGGGTTTCACGAGCCAAAATCAGGTGCGATTATGCCGCACGTACGGTAGTCGAGAGCTCCGGCGTAGTTACAACCACTTGAGCTTCAGTAACGTGTGCCTGAATGAGGCTTTCCCAATTAAGTGCATCGAATGAATAACTATTTCATCAGTAAATCTATTCATTCATTACTGAAACAGTCAGTCGCTGACACCAATGTATCGCAATTTCGGTGCGTTTGAGAAGGTTCCAGCTTGCTCCCCCGAATCGGCTATACAGGATGGTACAGTTAATTTGTGCCTAGCTTTCAAAATATCATTTGTACGTGTTGTGAGAACACAACCGCCTTAGTTTAGTTCAGCATAGCCTTAACCATCTGAAACTACTCTTTAACTGAGATTCGACCAAAATTAATATTAATTGGCAAACCAACTTTTAAACTCTTGCTTTTCAGGTAGATTTTCAACGGGGAAGTTGCGGAGGGTATTAATTAGTGTCCGGGTAAAGCATACTTTCACAATAATAGGCGCAGTATTGTTTTTCCAGGCTTCTAATAAAGTGAGCAAGATTTTGAAAAGTACCACGTGAAGGCGCTTGCGTACCGTAACATTAGCGCTGTTCAAATACAAGCTACGACAGAACCATCGACCACGCAAGCAGAGCGCAGGCATAAACTGGTCGATAGGACGATAGGTGCGCCCCGCTACGGTGGTCTTGTGGTGATGGCACTCGGCTGCAGATCCGAAGGTGGCGGGATCGAATCCCGGCCGTGGCGGCTGCATTTCGATGGAGGCCAAATGTTGAGGCCCGTGTGCTGTGCGATGTCAGTGCACGTTAAAGAACCCCAGGTGGTCGAAATTTCCGAAGACCTCCGCTACGGCGTCTCTCATAATCACAGCTGGTTTTGGGACGTTAAACCCCATAAATCAATCAATCAGGACGATAGGTGTGACCACATCTTATCAATTTGTCTTAGTTTTCTCATCCCCGTCTGTCTGCGTGCGTCATGGACCATTCGTTTGTAGCATGCTTGAGGGCGCTAACTTCACAGCTGCTAGCGAGTAGTCACGTGACACTTCCTTAAATCTCGCGCACCTTCTTAGATGCCCCCCCCCCCCCCCCCCAAATTTAAAACAACTGCGTTTATTACGAAGGTGCGTTATCGGGGGGCTCAATGAAATTATCTAGAATTTTCTCACTGACCCCACTGTGTTTAAATAAACAGTTCAATAAATTATATTGACTAACTGAGCTCCCCTAAAAACGGTCCGATACAATCGAGACGACAGTATACAATACTAAGGCGGCTGAATTCTCGTAACGCCCATGTGGATATTTTTTTTTTAAACCTTGACGATAGATGACTGAACCACCTTTTACTGGGCTCTGAATCACACAACTCGTGTGCAAAGCGCTCACTGCGCTGCATCACACTTCAATGACAAAGAAAAGAAAGCATTCGAAGAGAAAGCTCTCGTAATTCGAACGCCACCAACGACTAGCGGAGGAACGCATCAATTTTGTTGCCCACCCCGAGGGTCTCGTGTTGTAAACGATACTGAAGCATTTACCTCCTCATTGCACCGCTGAGTCTCTATATACAAGTGCTTCCTTGAAAACGGATACCATACGAGCAGCGCACAGGCTGCCTTATGCCCTGCCCCTTGATAACTTACGTTCAGCCCATTTAGAGCGCTGTCGACAATGGGCGCAGTTGTTTCCCCGCTCGACCTTGGGCATTTTTTACGTCCTCAGTTCGTCTAAATCACACGGCAACGACTGTGCGGTATTTTGAGGAGGAGTGCACTGGCAAATGGAAGGCTTTGGTCATTGGGCTAAGGTCAAGGTTCCCCAGCAGGGTACAGAGCCCTCTATTACCGGTTCGTGTTTCTTGTTTAATCTGTGTGGCTTTCTTTCTTCTTTGTCTTTTTTGGCTGAGCTATGTGGCAAGCGCCCTTTAGGTGATCCTAAAGGTCTGTGAATTTGTGGCGACTGCTAGAACGAAGCTTTTTTTGTCGTTGCACTTAGGAAGCAATTCTCCGCGGTGTCTCCAGGGCTGACTCTGGAGGCACCGATACTAGCCCTGAGCGATCTACCCCTGGGCAGGAGGTTCTTTGAACTTCAGCTATTTTTTTCTAGTGCTCTCTAATATACGGTAGAGGAGGGGGCTGGAGAAGGAGGAGGGAGGGAAGGAGAAAACAGAAAGGCAGGGAGGTTAACCAGAAAGGTGTCCGGTTGGCTACCCTACACTGGGGGAATAGAAGATGGGAGAGAGAAGGAAGGGGAATAATGAAAAAGACGTAAGAAGAAGTAAATTATACGTATGAGATCAGCAGGGTCTTTTACATAGATAGATAGATAGATAGATAGATAGATAGATAGATAGATAGATAGATAGATAGATAGATAGATAGATAGATAGATAGATAGATAGATAGATAGATAGATAGATAGATAGATAGATACGGTGAAGGTTGCTCAAGTTCGCGCCAAGAAATACTTCGCAATTAAACTCTGACGAAATGTATTGGCAAACCACGGCACCTACACATGTTCTCTGCCGTGGTCTGTAAGTCTTGTCAAGGGCATACACACTTTTGCAATTTGTGGAATCGAGCACATCAGTTATCAGTGTGTGATCGATTATGCTTCTGGCCATATTAGTCTTGTGTTTTCACTGCTTCGTAGGAAAACGGTCACCGTTCTGATTACTGCCCATCTTGAAAACAAACACGCAATGGGTGCCCGCGTGTGCCCACTTCGTGGACGCTCATGACAGCAAACAGTTTTGAGTGAGAGGGAGACAAACTACCAGAAAGACAGAAAAATAGGTCAGATAATCCGCGGCTCCTGCACCAACGACCACTCTGTAATATGGGCTCATATCATCCAACGCAAAGAGGAACTGCCGTATGAGGAGCTATCACTTTCTATATACACTGCTATACTCGCGATTAAAATCGCTTGGTGTTTTCTTTCTTCTTCTCCCCCTCATCTTAGTTCCTATATAGCCTGTTTCCGAAGTTCCGTGCAGCACTGTGGAAGCTACAGGCCTCTTCGGCCAATCCGGAGGGCGACCACATGTTAGACATGTCCTTCCGCGGCTTGGCATCTGCCAGTAGTGGGCGCTGCGGTGCCAGCTCCAGCCCTGAAAGTAGGAAGGTGAAGCGGGGTGTGCGTGTCCGAACAATGACATTTCGTCTCGCTTACGAAAAATTCTGCCCTCGATGACCTCGTATCCTTGGCTGTGCTGCACGGAACTCCTGAAACATATTATAGTACAGGTAGAGGCAGGACTTACCAAAGATGTTCATGTCTGCCAGCCTCCCGCTCTCTTCTTCTATTTCCATGCCTTCATTACGAAGTGTTTCGTTTTGGTTTTACCTGCCCATGCGTCCCAGTGGCGGTGGCATGCTAGGGTGCATGATTACAGAGCCGCGTGACAACCTGGAATGGGTCCCACGGCCATCGACAGAATTGAGGGGAGAGACAGAATTGAGGGGTAAGGCGTCGCTGCTTACATGCTTCCTCCGTGGTGCGCAGAACCTTATCGCCGCCATCTACTCCTCGTCTTCACCCCGCGTCGTTATGGCTGTTTGTCTTTTGGTCCAGCCGTAATGGCCGCGAACACAGCATGCGGCTTCGGGTGCCGGTAGGCTTATACGGTGTAATGTATACACATTGGCATTCTCTAACATGCCACCCTTGGTCGTCTATCTATACGAGCGCCGCCAGCTTCCCCCGTTTTCACTAAGTACTTTTCCTAGGAGCGTGCAGTTTAAGAACTTATAAGACGTACGGTGCTGCGGGCGGCATACTGCGGCGGTTCGCAATTATAACAAGTTCATGGTACGGGGCTAATGATGACATGAGGAACTGCGGTGTCTATAGTGCCCTTGACGGTGACAGTTTCGCCGGCCCTCGAAGTGAGAGTTGCGGTGCCTTCGAAGTGCTACAGGCGACGCGTCTGGCGAGGCATGATTGGTGCTGCCATCGCAATATGTCAATAAGCATCAAAATAGAAAGCGCGCTTCACCATTAGGAAAGGGGCCTCAGCGCTTAGTTAGCTAGTGGTCACGCATTCTATTGAACCTTATTGTGTCACTTATTTTGTCTGAAGCATCAACAGATAAGAAATTGGGCCTTTATCCTTCAAGCACTATTTGCACTATCCCGTTGTAACAATAGGGTATGTTTTTCTTCTTTTTCAGGATGTACGTTTGTAATTTTTGATGCGAATGATTTCTCCAAAGCCTATGGATTCATCATGGAATTCAAGGGCTGTTCCTTTTTAATAGCGGAGATGTTATGGTTTTGGATAGGCCGTGTAGCGTTCGCCGAAATGTTCGCCGATGTCGATGGCAGTGCGCCGTGTGAGGTTCAGAAAAATTCAGGCGCTGCTAGATGTTGCGGGTTCCATTGCCATCCGCATAGAGAGAGAAAGAGAGAGAACTAAAGATAGGTAAATAAATAGAGAGATAGAGAAAGACAGACATAAGAAGAAACACCTACCACAGCTGTAGCTAGCCTCGCCTAGATTATGTAACGCTTTACATGATTACGCAAGAGCGAAAGCCCGTAGCTTCAATATGCGGAGGCGCCGAGTACCTTTTTGGAGGCACCTTCAGTGACGTCATTAAAAATGGTAGTGTGCTCATGCGCAGTCCACGAGAGCGGTAAGCGACGTCCGTCAGGCTTCTTCTCGTTCTTCTCTTCCCCCTAATTTGCATATCTCCGCCACGATCTCGACACGCTAGACGCCCCGGGACGAATATTTCAGGAGCCGCTTTCGCAGCCGCCATTTGCATGCCCATATATATACAAGCGTGCGCCAGGTCTGCGATGGAGAGCGAAAATAAAAAGAGCCGAAATGGTCCGCCTCTCGCCTCTGAGAGCCACGACGCGCGCTACTACACCCGTAGGGAGGCTCATGCTCCATACAGCGTCGGAAATTGAGACGCCACTGTGGATTGGCTCGGAAAAAAAAAAGAGAAGAAAAAATAAAAGTGCACCGTATGGGAAGAGACATAAAATTGGCCCTGCGATGTCGACCTCCAGCGATCTGATGACGCAGCGAATCAATTTTCATGCGTCTATTCTTGTGGGACAGAGCATGTCCGCATGCAATGCCCATTTCCTATATGATATCACATTCTCTTTGCAGCCTATTCTTCATGATTCTAGATGTTCCCGTTCCATTTGCAGTACCCCCAGTCCGGTTTTAGCAGCTGTAGCATGTACAGGGAAAACAACACCCAAAACAAACACCTAAACAAACGCCCAAAACAAAACAAACATAACGCTTCGTGTATATCTTGGTTCAACTCATCTACGTGTGTTTTGCGGATTATTTCCATGTCGAATTATTCACCAACAAGCACATATGGATATATGCGTTCCTCAATTTATCGAAACTGGCGTAAAGCGCTGGGTCCGCGCAGTAAGCCGCATGTTCATCTGGCACAGAAGCCTTTAACATCAACATTATTCAGCTATCCCTATCTCACTGTCACTTCGGCGAAATTCGGCAAAATTTCGGCAACATTCGGCAAAATTTAAAGGAGCAGTGACAAAAAAATTGCGCCTTGTTTTTTTTTTTTTTAATTTTGGTTGCAAAGTCTTGCTAATGACCTACTTATCCAGCGCCGAAGCCTTGGCGTCAGCACGCGACTGTTGGATAATTAGAGGCGATATCTGGTATGCAGTCCCAGATTAGGTTTCAGATATCGCTGAGAAATCATGTTTTTTTTTTTTGTAAGCAGATCTGGCCACATGACCCGACAAAACTTAGTGACTGCGCAACACTCAGAAACATGTGCAAGTGCTTCCCTCTCTCGCGTTCAATAGAAGGTAGGGACACAACGAAAGTACGCAGGAATGCGGGGATCCATATCGTTCGGGGCCCTCAGTAACGTAATCTTCTGCCTGAGAGAGCTAAAAACAACGGAAGAGAACTCGTGCCGAACGAATTGCAGCACGTTAGAGGCAGTATCAGTGGCCAACATAATCTGGTCGTGTAGGGCCGTTGCTCGTTTACACTAGCACCTGTTAAATACCTTTTTCGCGAGGCTCACGATGCCCTCTATTGGCGGCTCCGTAGCGCTTCGCACATTCTAAAAGAATTGGTTTTAAATATGTCCTAGCCTGTGTTATGCCTTTGATATTTTGCAGATATATGTGCGTTCATGAATACATTTCTGAAGAGTTATCTCTTCAAATTTTGTTTGAGTGCTTCAAGAATTTCTGTTTACCGCAGAGCTCCACTAAGCTTCGAGACAACAGACCGCGGATATGACGTCAGAAGCGTGTCCGTATCTTCGCATTCCGTCAAGCAGACCAAGTTTCATGCTGAATACATTTACACATTCCTGAGGAGGCTGAACACAGAGCAGCCGTCAGCGCATTTACCCAACGTGTCAGTTCGAGCGTACGACCTTTGTGCGTGAGTCGCGTATGATATCAGACAAGTACGGGTCCAGAGTAAAGCGGCGAAAGTTCGTGCAGCAAACAGTAGTCCTCTATATATGATATGGAAATGCTCACGCAGTGGCATCACTCTTTGACGGCCCGTGCTTTAGACACACATGCAGGAGGTCGCATCGATGCTATGACGCCTTCCATCATGTTTACGTAAGCCGGTTGCCAACGGAACTCAACGTCTGTACGCCGATACGAGAGACATAAGGCACGCGCGCCCTATAAGAGTGTAGTTTCCTGAAGAAACGGGGCAGCCATCGTTCGAGCTCATGACAAGTGCGAGCGCTCCCGCTCGTTCCCGTCACGTCGCACCACTCCGTGATGAGACCCAACAACAGATGGGACGTAAGTGTGTAAACACAAACCGGGATTCACACGCACTGCAGTTCCTCAGAAGACGTTGTTGGGTTTATAAACGCGAACAGAGCTTGCACAAGATCCTAAAAGCAGGAACCCGACCCGGCCTGCAGGGCAGGCAGATGTGAAGCGTTCTACGGCGGGCCCGGGCCAGCCTAGAGCTTGACGCCACGGGCATGGACCCTGGAATCGGGCCCGTTCATTACATAGATAGATAGATAGATAGATAGATAGATAGATAGATAGATAGATAGATAGATAGATAGATAGATAGATAGATAGATAGATAGATAGATAGATAGATAGATAGCTGTAGACGGAGAGCGAGACCAGTCACAAAAATTAAAGAAAAAAACACGACTCACTTAGAAAGACGTCGTGGCGCCGGGAGAGTGCGCAGCCGAGTGTAAAAGCCGACAGTCACGACTGAAGCGATCACTCTCTTTGCACGCCTGAACTAAAGAAGCTCAAAGCTCTTAGAGAACAACCAGAAAGCGATGGACCAAGGGGGAACAAGAACCGGAGAGAGTGATGAAGCTGTGGACAGCTTCTCCTCGTTGTTACGCTCCCTTCGAGGAGCTCAGAGTGGGCTAAAGATAGCAGCCACGTGAATCCACTCCGTCACGATACATGTCGTAGCTATACAAGAAATGTGGAGCAATCTGTGAAGAAAGGGATTGCACACGCCGGGTGGACGCGCACGCCAAGTGGCAAACCGGACATGCGCGATGACAGGCTGACACCGGTCTCGTGACGGGCACCACCAAAGAGAGACTTTCTCAGCGCTCTTTGAGGTTCATGTTTTCTTAATGCTTTCTTTTCAGTTTTATCTTGCGCGAATATCTAATGTTTCTTCACGATCGTTAAATAGTATGTTTCGCCTATTACAGTATGTTTGCCTGGTTCTCCACGACCTCAAATTGAGAATAGACAGTCCAAGAAGTCGCCACGGCAACATTGTGACATGATATCAAGAGGTGGAGATGGCCCATGCGGTGCATTATGCGAGAACCCGACAGAAAAACATGGCTTCATCGCCGACGATTAGGGCAGTTGTTTCCAGGCAAACACTACTCCTTCTTTCGATAAGTTGATTGATTTCTGGGGTTTTCCGCCCCAAAACGACAATTTGATTATGAGAGACGCCGTAGTGGAGGGCCGCAGAAATTTCGACCACCATGGGTTCTTTAACATCAACCGACATCGCACAGTTCACGGGCCTCAACATTTCACCTCCATCGTTATGCAGCCGCCGCGGCCAGGATTCGATCCCACGATCAGCAGCCGAGTGCCACAGCCACTAGACCACCGGGGCGGGACATCTTTCGAGCAAGATATGCCGTTAAAAACTGCTATTCCTTGTGTATTTAAGTATATTTCTTCATAAACCAAGCGCGCGTCGAACTCGGGCGTTGTACAATACTGATCTCATTTTCTCTCGTCATTGTTTTCGGTTGAACTTGCTCGGATGCACATCAGGTGGCACTGAACTGCCTCAGCCTAATGACGCTCCCTGTTGCTTGCACTGCCGCTATGGTTCAGTGATGTATAAGCCCTACAGAAAGAGAGGAACAGTGTCATCACCGCGGTCGTTTATCCCCACTTTCAGTTGCGCCTTCTTTTTAGCTACAGCTTCGTTGCTCTGTTTTAAAGGGGCCCTGTAAGGCCTTTTGAACATAGTCAGAAAGCGGTGTCGATCAGTCCTGGGGATCCCATGAACGTGTCAGCCAAGTATTATTGCACAGTAGGCACCAGGTAATTTCCAATTTGGTTTCAAACAGTGCTGGAAAGCGCCCGCTGCTCTTCCAACAAATGACGTCACTGCGGACACCGACTGCGTACGTCGCTTGACCTTTTTTTTTCGTTGGTTCTTAAGAGAAGTCTTAATATTTTATTTTCTCGTTGAACTCAAAACGGGACAATTAAGACATCGCGAATGATATTTCCCCGATCATTCGATGAAATCAGTCAACTGCTATTTCTGCCTCAAGAGGCGTAGTTGGTTCCCCCTGTGACGTCATTTGTTGAAAGAAGAGCGGGCGCTTTCCAGTTGTGCTTTAAACCAAATCGGGAATTTCGTGGTGCGCGCCGTGCAGTAATATTTGGCTCACACGTTCAGAGTAGCCTCCGCAACCTATCTGCACCGTTTCCTGACTTCGTCAAAAAAAGTGTTTCAGGGCCCCTTCAAGGAGACTTGTATATGACCTAGGCTTACCCACTTGCGCAGCTCGCCGCCGCTCCAGTGCGTCGCACCGCACTGGACGAGAAAGGGCGCGTTAAATTACAGCGTGCGTCGCAGCACCGGCAACCTGTCGCGAGGGTCAAGGCCCATAAAACAGCGGCTCGTGCCTGAATATGCATATGCATAAACAGCCGTGCCGCTCAGCATTACCTATCGGACACCCCGCCGAACAAGCGTTGGTCAGCCTGCAGTAATCGATCAGCTGCTATACGCTCTCCTTCCGCATCCAATCATTCTAAGCGGCACGTGACAAGACAGACACGACAAAAAAACAACCTGGATGACGAATTGGGGCCGGCTTGTTTGCTTAGGCAGGCGGCGAAGCTCGTACATTTCAGAACGACCTTGTCGGCGAGAAATAGAAGAAAGTTGATGTTGGAATGTCGCGGGCACAGAGTTAGCGCTGACGTTAATCTTAAGAGAAAGTGTGTCCGTAGTTTAAAGAAGGTCGGCACGAAAATGGACACTCCATTTTGCGCCCCTGATTGAGTAGATGGGAGAGTCGGGTTTCGAGTTGTCGTGTAGAAACGGCGCTATAAGTGACGGCAAGCGGGAGAACTCAACTTAGATTTCGCTTGACAGATTGGCTCGTAGAGACGTGTCACTAGAGGTCCGGTTGATATGTTGCAGAGAAATCGAAATCGCCTCGTAGTCAATGAGCAATGTTTGCAAGATCCTGATAGCAAATTCCGAGAAGCCACCGATGTCAGTAAGGGTGGCGAGCCGGCGAGCTCGGTACCACTGAGGCGCTGCATCGTGCCAACAGGATTGTTTAGGTAAAGATGATGTGGCGCAACGAACGTGGGAAGGCGCCTCTGTAGATATTTTAGGAACGGAGAAAATCCTCGTGCATCTTCCGGAAACTAAAAGGCACGGGGCAGTTATCTGTTTCGAAATCTTTTGTTCCGGCGTCATAATCAAACTAGACGGGAAATTTCGAAAGCTTATCGCATCACAAAGAACACCGTGCTCTGCGTTAGCCAACCATCCATAACACTGCATGATACAAAATTCAGTTTTCAATAATAGGCGCTAACCGCATGCCGATGATGTATGCTTTTTTCCCTTAAAGATAACATGCTCAATGTGCATTTTTTGTGTGTATGTGTATCTGTTTCAGTAAGAGTAGTAACAGTGGGGACTGAGCGTGCGGGGTATGTGTTTCCCTCTACGTGTAACGTCTTACTTGAGCTCCCAGATTCCGAAATTCTTATCGCAATGCAGAGATAGACAAAGTTCTTTGGACTCACTCACACTCACTCAAAAAATATGTCTCTTACTATGGATTCACTTGGACTGAGACTCATCAAAATTGCAGTCACCTGAGATCACTCGCCCTCAAACCCGTAAGATTTTTCCTCAGGCGAACCCATTTGCATTCAGACTCACCAAACTTTTCCTCAGCTGGACGCGCTCGAACTTGCTCTCGCCAGGTTCTTAAACTCAGCCGCACTGGCTGCGACTCAGACTTAGGTCCGTTTCCCAGAGGGACACCACTCACACGAGCGCAAACCTGACATACCTACTTCAGCGCGACAAACACAAAACAAATAAAAATCGGGCTGCCTACAATTTGTGTGGTATGTCCCACGGACCTCACGGAATCTAAGTGCCAACTTACACATGACACCGAATAACTCTGGCCATATTATTCAGTCCCTTGCCCAAGGTCTCAAATTCGAATTGGGTGTTGTTGCACACAGGTGGGAAAAATAAGTGCAAGTGGCTCAGAATCACTCGCAAAGCTCACTCGCGCTAATAACACCCCTGCAAATCAACAAAGCTTGGTTCACTCGCCTGCAGATTTATTGATACCCGCCTCAACCTGGCTTAGCCGGACTCAGACTCACGAATGTTGAATGTTCTGCTCCAGCAGAATAATTTACACTCAAACTCACCAAAATTTTAATCAAGTGGGTCCACTCGAACTCAGCCTCATGGATATTTTGCTCAGCCGACCTTACTCGGGTTGAAAAACAAAAAATTTGCCCAGTGGAAATCACTCGAGCTGAAAGTCACGTAAGTGGCGTTGATCTGGACTCACTGAGACGCAAGGTAACAGGTTGGTCCGTGTCTGAATGAACTGATGAGTGAGTTTGCCTACATATGGGCACACGACGAAACTCTGAAAGGCAAATGCGATCCTTCCGAAGTACGAACGCCTACTTGGAGAAGCGTCTCATATAAATGCGACTAGGACGCGAAAAACCAAAGAGCTTCAAAGAACAACAAGAAAGTAAGGTACAACAACTACAACCAGGGCAAGTCGCGCGACCGCGAAGCGAGAGAAGGTTGCTACGAGACAAAGAAAAGCGCAGGCGCCGAACAACGCCAAAGAAAGGTAGAAAACCAGAGGCGTGAGCATCCCGCCGCCTGTTTCTTTTTTTAATTTTTAATACACTTTCTTTTCCCCCTTTTGCCAAACCTTCATCGGCTTCTCATTTGCTTCCCCTTTCCCCTTATGACGTGGGGGAACTGCACGACCGTCATTGGCAGGCCACCGCCCTCTATGCTGACGCAACTACACTGCCCGCGCTGTACGTCATCAGATGAGCTGCGGACGCCGTCGCGTCGACTTCGCTCCGCTCAACGAAATGGCCCGACGCTGTACGTGATGGTGAAACGAGCGCCACAACCGGGACTGCTTTATTACAAAAGAAGGAGCTACAGAGGCGGGAGAGAAGAGAGGCTCTTGCCTCGTTTGGGACGTCCCAAACGCGAAAACGTTCGCCTTCGAAGCCTGCACTTTGCGTACAACTTGCGCGCCCCACTAGTGACCTTGAGAACACCTATTGCCAAATCGTGAGGATTTCGGAGGCCTCCTGTCGTGCAGCGGATAACGCAGATGACTACGGATTAGCAGTTTTCAGGTTCGAAGCCCTTCATGTCAACCTTTTATTTTTTTATTGTTGGCGAAAAGGTCAGCGTGTGGGCCGACCTACAGAAAACTGCCTTATTTATCTAGGCCCCTCTTGCACAACTGATGACGAACCCGACTACCATAAGGACATTGTAGGTGCGCCGCCTAGCATGCTCAGTTCTTTCTTCATTCATTATTCACGTATTTATTAAACGCCCACTGCATCTTTCGGCATTGGAGTGGCCGGGAGGGAGGGGGAGGCGGCAGAGAGAATGCCTGACAACGCCAACATAATTCACAGAAAGCTGGCATACTATGCAAAAGGAAGTAGTTTAATATAGCGCCACATAGCAACAGCAGATGTACTATATAGACACGACCGCACAACCATATCCAGTCACTGAGGAAACCAAGCAGCTTATCCACAAGGCTCGTGTTTTATTGTTTTATTGTGTCTTACTTGGCGAGAAAGCAAGCGTGGGCTAATTTCCCAAAAGAGCTAAATTACCAACGAAACTCTGTGACAGTCACTACTGGTCACCACCACTTGCTGTTGTGTGTTTCGCGACGTACTCTCATCGAGCGCGCACGGCGGCCTCCCTATGCCGCCCATAAGAGTCAGCGGAAGTGGCCTGACAGGATGACAAATCCGTTTTGCTAACACTGCCTTCAGATACGCCTGTAACGAATGCTTCGTTTCTACGAGCAGCCCAAAATGCGAGGACGTGATGGGCCTAGGGGGCCGATAAAATCGCTCGCGGACAATTCGCTGCTTTCGCAATGGGTTCTCCTCGTGTGAATCATATCTGCAGCACCGAAGTTGTGCGGTAACGAAGCAAAGAAAGAAGTTGTTGGCCAGGGGACATACCACTACGAAAGAACGACGATGCGTTGTTGTTGTTGACCCCTGTGACAAGGCGCAAACACTCAAGCTGTATTGGTTCCTGCACGTCGTCCCCGATGAGGACAATCAGAATATATTGTATTATTTAGGAGTGCATAGAAATCATGAAATGTAAGGGTCGCGTGCAAGGCTGCAACCAAAAGACCTCGATGACGCTGTCAGTAACACTGCCGCGTAAGGCTGCCACAAGTACTCCAGATTTCAGCAAGATAGAAATTTTATGAGTGGTCATAAAATGAACCTCCTAACCTACAACGTAAGAAAACAAAGCACAAGTACACGCACAATCGCGGCGCACGCAGAAATCCTAGGCTCTTTTTTTTTCCCTTTTACTGGTGAAAAGATACTTACATGTTAAACCCAGAACGCACGCCTACGCGCAGACTGATATTACCGAAATACAGCATCAAGAATAACACGGACAGAAACACAAACATCTTCGAAACTACGGACTGTGGCATTCGCGGTAAAGATAAGAAACCATGGCGGTGTGAAATTCTGTGGAAACCTGACTTACCAATTTATCAGCTCCTTTGGAAATAAAGACACGCATTCGCAATTTAGCGCCTTTACAGCCGCTTTCACCGCGCAGCTGTCGTGCGCAGGAAGGAAGCCGCGCAGTCAACCGCGCAGCGGTCACCTAGAAAGGGAAGGCTGATGCCCTCGACCCAAAACCCCCTTCTTGCGTGACAGGTGCAAATGATTGCTTGATTGATACTTAGGCTTTTACGTCCCAAAACCACGATATGATTATGAGAGTCGCCGTTGTGGAGGGCTCCGGGAATTTAGACCTCCTGCGGTTCTTTAACGTGCACTCACATCGCACTGTACACTCGCGCCTCAACATTTCCCCTCCATCGAAATGCAGCCGCGTCTGCAGGGAGTCGGACCCGCGGCCTTCGGATCAGCAGCCGAATGCCATAGTCACTAGACCACGTGGCAGGCGAAATTAAAGAAAAAAAAAGACGTATCGGGTTATGCATAAGGGAAAAGTGAACCCGCACTTTCCCTAGAACCACTATTCACATCCTTGCCCTCAGGCTATTGCTACATGACATGGGATAGTAATAGTGACAATGCTACATAACAGGGATAGTGAAGGGAAAGAAAGAAAGAAATAAAGAAGGAAGGAAGGAAAGAAAGAAAGAAAGAAAGAAAGAAAGAAAGAAAGAAAGAAAGAAAGAAAGAAAGAAAGAAAGAAAGAAAGAGTGAAAGAAAGAAAGAAAGAAAGGAAGAAAGATATCTGGTTTCCCAGGAGGCAAAACCGGACTCGGCATTAATTGATACAGTTATTGGTACCTGTCGGATCAGTTGATAGCTAGACTAATGTTACCCACCAGGTAAAGACAAATGTTGCGGGGCCTCCTCAGTAAAAATAAATGAAGTGCAAACATACATTATTCTGAGTTCCTGCTTGAATTACGTTATGCTATGGTGTGCCTGACTATATTGCATACATTGTCAAGCTCGTTGCTTCTTAAGCACGGATGAGAACGCGAACGTGGCAGAAGGTGGTATCGCTTGGAAGGAGATCCTGGACAAGACCAGTTTACTCTTCAACAGCTTCATTCAAGCATCAAAACCAAAACAAATGAACATGAAGCGTTGTTCACAACTTCATTCAGAGACGTGAAGAAAGGCGCGGATGGCAGTTGGGCCAACAGCTGGTGCAGGTTCAGCGCGAGAAAGTGCAACGCTCAGCAACTTACGTACTTGCTCAAGCCCGAAAAAGGTCATCCTCATAAGCAATATTTATTTACGAACTTGCAAGTTCTTTACACAGTCAGTTGAATTTTTTTGTTTTCTTGATTTAACAGTTCTTTATATCCTGGTGAATTTCCATTCGCGTATTCACAAAAACAACAGACACTAAGAGTGTATCAGAAGAGCAAATTTGAGCCAATCACGACGCTGGACTTATCATTAACCGAAGCGACGTCTGACCCCGTTAATTGCTTGCCGACCTCTCACGCCCTTAGTGTATCCGCAATAATAATAATAATAATAATAATAATAATAATAATAATAATAATAATAATAATAATAATAATAATAATAATAATAATAATAATAATAATAATAATAATTAATGCAGTTGCACGTACCAAAACCACAATCTCAAACGAGACACGCCCAGTAGACAAGGGCTTCAGAGTAATTTCCGCTACGTAGCGTTCTTTCACGCGTGCCCAACTCTAGGTGTTTACCGATGTGTTGCATTTCGTCGCAACCGAGATGCGGCTGCAGTGAACGGATTCGAACCCGGGACCTCCAGCTCACCAAGCCAACAACATAGCTGCTAAGTTACCACGATGGATTTTAGTCGATTCCGGGCTCGTAACCAGGAGTGCTTTCATCCGTTCGCTCGTTTGTTCATTTACTTGTTCGTTCGTTTATTTGTTTATTTTCTTTTCCAACATTGTTTGTTCGCTTGCTTGTTTCTTTTCGTTGGAACTTCGCCCTGCGTTTATTGAAGGTGCTTACGTTCGCCTGTGTCAAGACCCTGTTGCCGGACGGTCGGTCGCCCACGGTTTGGAAGCAGGCCTTGGTGGGCCACCATCGAAAGACGGCGCCCGTCCCACGCTCCCTGACTAGAGACGTGCGAAATCTTGCGTGAGCTTCTGTGCGCCGCTACGATGGGCGCCACTACACCATTAGTTTGTCTGGGATGTTTCCGGTCTATAGCGTTTGCCATGTTTCACAATACGCAGTAATGCATAGCAGTTTCCAACGCATTACGTTATCTTGCTTTGTTCTTTAGAACATGCTGGAACGTACACTCTCGCATTATGTAAGTCAACCCAAATAATTAAAAAAAACAACGATCACCAGGCAATATAGATTCTTCAGTCCTTATATGTTTACATACTACGAGGCAAGGTCCTGTTCTGCGTGACGCCTTCTGGCAAAAAAGGAGTTCCACGCTAGCGCCGCCATGGCTATGAGTGGCGCTGTCTGACACTGCCAGGATTACACTCACACAAGTACCAAATAAAGTGTATGGGAGAACGACTGCCTTCGTAGCTTGGTGGGTATGGCAACGGACGCGTTATTCGAAGGTCGTAGGTGTGGTCCCAACCGAAGGCACTCGTGCTTTTTTATCCGCTATAATTCCGTTGCATTTATTCCATTACTACTATACTAAAGTTAAAAACTACATTAGTTACTCGTATGCTTTACTTGGCTTTATTATCTGTTAGCTGCGTTGGGTACTTTCTGAAAAATAAGCGGCGCCCTTTAAGATTTATTGATTTGTGGGGTTTAACGTCCCAAAACCAGCTCTGATTATGAGAGACGCCGTAGTGGAGGGCTCCGGAAATTTCGACCACCTGCGGTTCTTTAACGTGCACTGACATCGCACAGTACACGGGCGTCAACATTTCGCCTCCATCGAAATGCAGCCGCCGCGGCCGGGATTCGATTCCGCTACCTTCGGATCAGCAGCCGAGCGCCATAGCCACTAGACCACCGTGGCGGGGCTATGCGCCCCCTTTACCCCTTGCCTTCTTTCGTTACGAAGAAGGTGGACATTCAGTGCAACAACATAGCGTAGTGGGATAAGCTCTGTACATAGAATTACAACTATTACAACTAATCTCTGTAACGAATGTAGCAGGCTGCCTCCAAATCTACGCAACGAGCGCTCTGCTGATGAACGGGATGCACGAACCGAACCGAACGAAGTGAAGTATGGAAGACAACGCTAGAATTACGAAAACACGCATTCGCAAGACTGGTCTTATGCGTGCAACGCACTGGGCGTCACCGCGAACGATAAGTACGTAGTATGCCCTTGTCATGGCTCTTAAATTTAGACTTGTCGCCTCGAATGGCCGATGCATATCTGTGCTCGATACTGGGGACCACCGGAGGAGTTACGAGCATTCAGATGCTTACACAGTCATTGTAGATTTACACTTGGGCCTACGACAGTTTGTATCAGCAACACAGGCTAAGCCTCTAGCGACGGTCTCCCTTTCTCGTCGACTCGAATGACCACACTGGTGTGCATGTAAAGGTCACAGCACATTGACATTCTTACCAAGAGTGACTTTTGCTCAGAGGCTATCGCCGAGCCCGAATAAAACACATCCTGTGAGCCATGTCCAAGATTGAATTTAGACGAGTGTTTTGAGATTCCTTATATATCTGCGCTGCGGATTAAACCGAAAACAAAATAGCTCTCTCATTCGATAATAATCGTAACGTTGTAAATTTCTTTCCACGACATCAGAGACATTGGTTATCATATAGAGTTTATCGTTTACGGGAAGCACTGCAGAAAGGCACGGCCAAAGAATAAACGGCCTCCCACGTATACCTTCTGAAACTTTGCGCAAACATTTGTAACAAATTTCTTCCGCCAATCGCATAGTGAAAGAAAAAGAAATTAGATTATTGCGCCGCAATACCATCGTCACCACATGATATTGAGCACTCGCGGCTCAAAGCAACCTTGAAGGCAGAATATGATGACATGGTGTCGCATGAGGCAGTCACTTTCGGATTTATAGACTACCACAATCCGAGACATGCTATCTGCCGCCGGTGGCTTGGTTTACAAACAGCATTGCTTGTTGTACCATTGTTGTTGGACCATAGTGGTCGAAGGCAGACACTTCTGCCTTCGACCACTATGGCAATGAGCAAACCCCGCCTACTGTGTCACTGTCCTCGCCGGAGTTCAGAAAGGGAAAGTTTGGCAACTGAATTGCCGAGCCTCGACGAATTCTCTGTCCCTGATCCTCCTTTTTTCTCACGGCTGTGTGTACGTTCTTCATTCTCGAGTGCTACAAAATTCATCCTGCGCCATAATCTGGGTACACCCATTCACAAACCAGTGGTGACGTTGTTTCTCAAAACCATCTGAATTGCTAGATGCGGTATTGCGACCACCCACTGGAACATAAATATAGTCACGGGGCATCTGCCCTGGGCGGTTCTTCAACACACAAAAAATAAAAAGGAAAAGAAAACCAATATAAGGGCGCAGATCTACCATAGACTTGGCGCTGGCGAAAAATTGCATCTTAGTGGAAATAAAAAAGAAAAAAAAGAACAGGACAGAAGCGCTCTTCATCCACAACCGGATCTTACGTCTCTGCTCGCACGCCCACGCAAGAGTGCCGGCAAACAAACAAACAAAAATATCGAGCAAGGATACCAAATACGTTGGAAGGCTGCCCTTTGCCTATCGCTCACAGGATACTTCCAAATATGGCGGGAGTGCCGTCAAACAAACAAACAAAAAATATCGGACAAGGATACCAAATACGTTGGAAGGCCGCCCTTTACCAATCGCTCACAGGATACGTCCAAATATGTAGCTTAAGATCATTCGTACACAAGGGGTCGTGGCCTACGTACTCCACGCTTTCACGCGCGCACAATACCCTGCGACTGCTCTATTCTTTCTTGACACGCGACGGCCTCCATTCGCCACCACACGAAAATCAAGACGTGCCTGCCTATGAGCGCACCCCTACACTACAACTTTTCTCTCCTTTCTATCTCTTTCAGTCCCTTTCCCCTACCCAACGGACGCTTAGCTGTGCGCCCGGAATGGGCTGGTTGGATCCCCGCCGCGGCGATCGCATTTTCGATGGAGGTGAAAATGCCAGAGTCCCGGGTACTGTGCGTTGTCAGTGCGAGTTAAAGAACCCCAGGTGGTCAAAATTTCCAGAGCTCTCCACTACGGCTTTTCTCTCCTTTCTATCTCTTTCAGTCCCTTTCCCCCAAACCCAACGGAAGCCTGGCCGTGCTCACGACACGGGCAGCAGAAATTAGCGTCCTTTCCTTAACTGAACCACCACACAAAGCCCCATCCATTTACCGAACCACAATCGCCATCATCATCACCCTAAGTAGGAGAAGCTGTGAAGTTGCCACGCCTTCAGAAACAATTAGCCTCACTTCGAGAAAGTGTAGGCGTATCTTAACATGGGTGAGCCTAGGCGCTTTGTGATTTCGCAATTTAAGCGTATGCGTAATAAGCGTGTGATTCCTCCGCCGAAAGGTTAAGCCTCTGGACATCATTATGCGAAACACCAGGGTATGAAGAATGAAGACTGGGATCGCGGCGTTCATACCTTTCTCTCCTTCGTACGAGTTATTTCTGTTTTCTTCCTCCTATACTTCGGCAAGTTTGTTTTCAGTGTATGTCCCTTAACTCCTCAGACAGATGTGATATTTTGGATAGCCGGCTGTGGCCTAGCCTTTCGTTCCCATGATTTTCCATCTAAATAAAGAAAGACTCTTGTTGCTTCTTACCCTATTGGTGCTAAAGTCTTACTCGTGTCCAACGTCGACGCATTCAGCTTTTGATGTAAGCGCGGTTGTCAAGCCCTCACCTCTCTCAACTTAGACAATGCTCTTCCGCCGAGTGTCGATGACGAAGACCGTGATAATTTCATCACAAGCATTTCGTCCTATCAAGGGTAGACCATAAAGAAAATCCTAGATTATTGGCGCGATGTTTGCTCGATCCCTGAATAATATAAATTGTGATAGGTTAAGGAAATGGCGCTATTTTTGGTGGCCCTTTTCCGAAACACGGTTCAGCATCTGTGGAAGTGAAGCAATGGGAATGAGAGTTGAAACTCGGGGAACAACGACGCGATGAAGCTCTCCGGCAGTTTTGACCACCTGGACATCTTTCACGTGCAGTGAAACACGGACCCAGAAACACGGACCCCAACACGGACCCCTAGCATTTTTGCCTTCATCTATAATGCGACCATCATGGCCGTGTTTGAACCCTCATTTTAGGGGCGAAGCACCTTAAGGTCGAGGCTTGCCCGTCCACGTTGTCCGTCCATGCTCACGGCAGAGCATCTTCCGCTGTCATGAGAGAGAGTGAACGGCGGGCGTTGACTATGGAAGCGCTCTTTCTGCAATGAACTCTGTACCAGCTTTCAAGGAACGAGAACGCGCCCCCGCCCGCGCGAGACAGCACCGACGCAGTCATCATCTAATAGCGAGTTTCTTGATTGAAATAAACCGACTCCTCGCGCTGCACAACCGTTCACTGGTCACCCCATATATAGACACCGGATCTTGACCTGCAACGTAGTGTCCGTGGGATTTTTCTCTTGTGCGTAGTTGAACAATAAAAATTCGCAGCGTGCGCGTTAACTAAAGGTAATCCGGAACTCGTCACGATCTACGACGTGGGAGCGCGGGAACCTCAAAGACCAGAAGCATAAATGGCAACGCGTGTGTAAATATACACACGCGCTGTCATTCATTTACATGCGCGAGTGGGCAATGCCACGGGTGATTTACGCAACACCGAACGATCCCCAGTGCTTCGCCCACTCGTCATGATTCACTTCGCGTTGTGTGGATTTACTTTTCTCGTACGGGACAGGAGCTGCTTCTCCCGCGGCGCACTTACAAATAGACACACGTAATTACACCTTAATAGCGCACAAGAAAGAGACTTGGGTCTTCAGGGGGGTATATTCACAAACCTTCATGCAAACTTTGCGTCGTTTTACACAAAATCATCTCTTGTACGCATCAATCAACTGTAAAAAGTACCATCATAGCGCAGAAACTGCAGATGACTCGACATATGCCGCGGTGGACCATTTATTGATAGCAATGGGCCACACGGCAGCCATCACATCACTTGGCGTTATCGCAACACCCGCTGAATATCATGACAGATACCAGCAGAGGCGGGTCGTTACACGTAAACAGAACATAAATTAAAGAGAGCAGTGCGCGCACAGAGACGTAGCTATAAATGCCCTTCACAACCTTGCACCTTTCAACTTATATAGTATGCGCATTCGCGCGCATAAATCCCCGCGGCCACCAAGTCACGCGCTCCCTTAAGGAGGTAATCAGCAGTAGCATCGGGATGAACCAGCAGCAAATCACTCCTGATTTGTAGCGATGAAGGACTGGTCAGGGTCAGTTTTTTTTAATTGTTATTGGCGGTTCAGATGTACGGTCCTTCATATTGGATGTGTCTTGCCGGTCTATTGGATGCGTCTTATCTGGTATTAACCACAGGCCTCGCACGAGCACCTACAACTGCTGAAGACATCTACTGCTGATCGAAAATACTGCGCTGCATCCACACCTTTGCACCTTATGTATGACACGCAGTATAATTTCAGATATCAAAAAGTACCACTTGACCAAACGCTTGCGCCATCACGGTGGTCTATGAGTTATGGCACTCGGCTGCTGATCCAAAAGTCGCGGGATGAAATCCAGGCCGCGTTGGCTGCGTTTCGATGGAGACGAAATGTCGAGGCGTGTGTACTGTCCGTGCACGTCAAAGAACCCCAGGCTGTCGAAATTTCCGGAGCTCTCCACTACAGCATCTCTCATAATGATATCGTAATTTTGGAACGTAAAGCCTCAGAAATAAACTATTAAACACTTGTGTATCATAGAATTGGCGATGTCAAAAAACAAGCTACGACATAAACGATCGACAATGCAAGCAGGCCGCTGGCATAAACTAAACCCCCCCAAAAGTTTTTACACCTCTCAAGGCGACATTCTCACTGGGAGGCGCTCATCGAACCTACGAGAATGTGCGTTCGCAGGTCGTATTCTGTCGAGGCATCCCTTGGAATATCAAAAACGCCCTACAAATCCACTCGCATGGCAGCAGGCGCAGGCGCAGGCACGACTTTGACCGTTAGCGTCGTTCATCAGGCGTCTCCCTCTTTCGCTCATACTCCTGCTTTGTATATCTCTGTCACGATCTCGATACACGAGAGACGCCCCAAGATGAATATTTCAGGGGCCGCTGTAACAGGTGCCGCTGTGAGCTTGCCCACTATAGAGCCTCGAAGGAGAGCAAAATGTAAGGAAGCCGAAACGTCCGCCCCTCATCTCTATATATGAGCACGTTGCTGGCTACTGAATACGCACGGACAGGCTCACGCTCCAGCTGAGTAGGAAATTGAGACGTGACTATAAAATTTCCAGGAGTAGCAGCACGTTCAAAGAGGGGATGTAGAGAAGTCCTGATTTGGACATTTCTTTTTTTGGAAATCCATAGTGGCGAAATAATTTTCTGCTATGCGTCGTGAGTGATGGCACCGTTGGTTTCATAACGAGCCGTAGCAGCGGTAACCTACTTGTAATCGCTTCCAGATATGACCTGACAAATGCTTTGCATTAAACCCTGAACTTAACTATAGAGAGCTCCCTGCACTAAGACGTGCTCTTTCAGCCGTAAAACATGGCGATACCAATATGGCAAATTCGGCCTTACGTGGTTAAATACATTTATTAAAGCGACGAAGGCCATGCCGACGCTGTGGATTGTTCTCATTCAGGCAGCCACAGCCGAAGAAGGGGCTCTGTGGTTCGATCCAGCGTCGCAGTTCTCCAGGCCTACCTATTGCACGGTACACCTATGCGGTACGGTCCACACCTAAGAGCCGGCGCTGATTTGCGACCCTGCCCAGGTCGTTTGATATCTGGCGCCGGCGGACAAGTCCGACCGAAAAGCTCGGCCGTGTCGTGTCCCACTGAGTGACCCCACCGACCTCCCCCTCCCGTTGCAGCGAGTGGGAGGGGACGTTGTCTCTGCCTCTTCTCGGCTATACGTCACTGACAGGGGGCCCTGAGGGGAAGAGCTAGCAACAGTGGGGATCGACAATGAGCGGACGCCCCTAACGAACGCAGTTCTTCCAAATTAGCCGAGCGACAAATGTGTGCCATGGGCATCGGCGGAATTTTGTCGTACAAGCTAGAAGTTGCGGGTGGGAAAGGGAGGGGAGGTAGTAACAGCCAGACTCGGCAGCCTCAATAAGACTCTGATTAGGACAATGGAACAATGTTCTTTTTGTCCTAACGGTTTCATAATAATAATAATAATAATAATAATAATAATAATAATAATAATAATAATAATAATAATAATAATAATAATAATAATAATAATAATCAGCCTGTTTATAATTATGGAAATATGTCTCAACGATCGTACATCCCAACAGGGAACACGGCACTGCTGTGACTTGGAGAGGGAGAGAGGGGAGCGAGCGCTTCTTACCGATGCCTACGTGGGCCCAAGTTAGCTTCGAGAATGCTCTAAACATTATAGATATTCAGTGGAATAGAGAAGATCGCAGCGACAAGAAATTATGGAGCAGCTAGGTAATGTCGCCAGAGCAAACGTTTCGACGTAAGGCTTTTGGAATAACTTATCGAAGTGTTTATGGAAGAGATATCGTCGAACTGCGCATGTCACTGGAACAATTGCTTCGACGACAGGCTGTCCATTCTTCAGATCCCTGATGAGTACATGTTGCCTTGTCGAAACGATTGCTCAAATGACATTGCCCTGCTGGACAATTTCGCATTCGGAAATGCTTCGACTGGCTAGAGGCTGCGACTGCTTATCATACCACATGTTCTCAAAAGATCAAGCTTTTTGTTGCTGTTCTGGCATAGAGCTCCCTGAACTCATTCAGCGCTGTCGCTGGAATTTTCCCCAAGAAACAGGACTGCCCGCGAATAAATTTGTTATTCTTTTTAACTCGCGAGTTTTCTTGCAACCAGATTCCGAGATCAAATTTCTTCGGGATGCATTTTTCATAATCATTACGTGTCGTGAGAATTCACGAACAAGTATTATGAGGGAGAAGGTGTCACCCACACGATGATAAAAAAAAAAACACGGATGACAATCCGTCATTCCAGAGAAGAGGAACACCCCAAAAATACACGCAGCAGGAGCAATGACTGTGCTCATCAGCACAAAAACCCCTCCCTTCAATTTCCCCATTTGCTCCTTTTTTCCCATATTTCTCTTTTCTTGGCATTAATAGTTCTTTGCCTGTCTGTCTGTCTGTCTGTCTGTCTTTTCTTGGCGGCGGCCGACAGCGCTACAGAAATAGGCTTAATGACCCCATAACAGGTTGTAGTGCAAAAGGATACTACAGCTACGCCACAGAAAAGAAATCAAGTGGCATAGTTATCGAGACGTGGCTGTCATTCCTGTAAATGTTCAGCCAAGTGTAAAAGCCGACAGTCACGACCGGAGAGGTCGCTCTTTCGGTACGCCTGTCCACAAGCGGCGGCGCCGCTTCTCAAGGCCTTAACAACAAACCGGATAGCTACGAATAAGGGAGGAGAAGTGAGCCAAATATCGTGATGAAGCTGTGGACAGTTTCGTCTCGTTGTTCCGCTGCTCGGGGGAACAGCAAATTTAGAAAGGAAACATGTAATCCTCTGTCACGATGCAGCAACCAGCTATACACTGGAGTCTATGTCGACTCCGCGCAGAAAAGGAGCGCGCGCATCTCACTGGATTCTGGTAAAGTGGGCAGGCTGTACACTGGCGACGACAGGCTGACACCGCTATCGTGGTGAGCGTGGAGATAGAAACACCCTACCGATGCTCCTTTCTCAATATATGTACAGTAACAGCAAAAGTTTGCGGGATCCAGAACTTCGGGAGAATTCATATTGGCGGTTAGCCTCTGACGATAGCCTCGAATTAAGTGTTACAGCGTGTACATCGCAAAAACTTATAACCACTGAAACTTCGAATTCGACGCTATGTTGCGAAGCTAAGCGGCAAAATCGGTTTGTCCGAAGTTTCCGATCCCGTAAACTTTTGCTGTTAACTGTACGTCTTCAAGTGCGTCTTCAGTTTATCGAGCTTGAAACAACATCTTGCGCATAGAGCTGCCTAATGTTTGACCTAATTCCAGAGTAAAGAGCCACATTTTGTCAGCATTTTTTTAACAATAAATTCAGACATCACTTGAAAGCCTCATTGGGCGTAAGCGTTCCTTTGCCATTGGAGAAAGTTATTGTATTTCTTTTCTCCCCGTTGTCTATAAAGGTTTTATTGTCGATGACTTGGCCGTCCGTGCGTGAGGGCCCAAGAACCACTACAATACCTCTCTCCAGCGCGCGAAGCGACGTAAACGCAGTTGTCGATCACTACCTTTAGATAAACCTGTTCACAGCGCAACCTACTGTGAGACCTCCTGGGTTTGGTTGCTGCTGCCGGCACGCACTACAGAACCATCGAGAGCGCACAATCCGAGAAAGTGTTCGCGCACACAATACTTTCTCAACACAATATTTTGCTCGCGCGCAAGCATGCGCACTTGGGATGAAATAGACGAAGGAAGTGAACGGTCCACTAGCAGACGCGTTTTTTCGAGGGGAGCGAAGATCTGTGACACAAGGCCAGCTGGGGTGCCCGATGTGACCTAGAAACGAACGAGACGACTGCTCTACCGTGTGCAAAGTTCGATCGAGTTACGGCTTTCGCACGGACCATAACTCGAACCCCAAACTGGCGCAATGACGTCGTTATTAGCTAGCTTGCCTTCCGGAAGTCAAAGGCCGTATAGTTTATATATGTTGGTTTCGCGCACCCACAGCGTCCGGAGTGTGTGTCAAAGGTCAGACATGCTCATCGGAGGATGTATGGCGTTATTTGGAGAACAACCGCGGCGCTCAATCGCCTCACACTGTGCCTTCGTCGGTGGAGGGTGGTTTCGGCGCGAAAATGCAGTTACCTTATTTACGACCCGCGCCACTGCATCACCTTTCGTTTCCGCACTAACAGCTTAATTGTGAACTACAGGCCGTATGTATGTATGTATGTATGTATGTATGTATGTATGTATGTATGTATGTATGTATGTATGTATGTATGTATGTATGTATTGTTTGTTTTGTTTTGTGGGGTTTAACGTCCCAAAACCAGTTCTGATTATGAGAGACGCCGTAGTGGAGGGCTCCGGAAATTTCGACCACCTGGGGTTCTTTAACGTGCACTGACATCGCACAGCACACGGGCCTCAACATTTCGCCTCCATCGAAATGCAGCCGCCGCGGCCGGGATTCGATCCCGCGACCCTCGGATCAGCAGCCGAGTACCTTAGCCACTAGACCACCGTGGCGGGGCGTATGTATGTATGTATGTATGTATGTATGTATGTATGTATGTATGTATGTATGTATGTATGTATGTATGTATGTATGTATGTATGTATGTATGTATGCACGCACGTACGTACGTACGCATGTTATGCATTGTTCATTATTTCTTCTAGCTACGTGCTTACATTTTCTATTTAACGGGGCCATAACATTTTGTTCTGAATTCCCCACAATCATGCGAATCGACGAGACACCGATCGCACGTGAACTCTAGAGGAAGCTGAAGCAGCAGACCATGAAGCGAATTTCTCATGCTTCGAGCTTCGTCGTAGGTCCCGTGTCACCTTCGCGGAAGCATTCATTACGGGCACAGTGTCCTCGCTGTGGATGAAACGGGAGGTCCAGATCAGGAACAGAACTAAGTTGCAGGCCGGCTAATCATGTGGACTCAAGCGACGTTTTGTGCACTTAAGTGGATGCGAGGGTGCTAGTATTATAAGCGCTAGTATTCTAAGTGAGCAACCTAGCGGAGTTATAAGTGAACACCAAAAGCGTCCGGGATTTGAGTGGACGGTAGCCAAAAGCTTCGATGTCCCCAACGTGATTTAATGTTCATGAATGCGATGCGTGTCGTGTCGTGGAGTGCAAGTATGAATGCGCGCACGATTGTGACGGTACTTCAGTTCTGCTTGCTTCTTGAAATGTTAAGTCATGTCTATTGTTCGTATCATTCTTTCCTTAGGGCACTTTCCCTTTTTAAGAAAACAAAATAGAAAGAGAAACCGAGCTGGCAGAGGACCAAAAAGACTGTCACCAAATATTTTCAGCTCTAAGAGTAACGTATTTTACACGCCGATGTGAATAGCAATTATGCGCCTAAATGCCTGCAATTATACGCCCCACTCAAAACGCCACTTTTCCTCATTGGAGGTTCAGGGTTACATGTCAGCCGCGTCCATTTGATGTATGCCACGTGCCAGGCTGGACCACCTACAGCGCGTCGCCTTAGATAAACTCTGCTGTGACCAATACCTTGGCACAAATATGACTATTAGAGAAGTAATCAGGTGATGTGACGTTTAGCACATCACCACTTCTTCAGATCGACTCGTACCTTTAATTAAAACACCGCCGAAATTGTCGCATCTAACATTCAAATCACATCCCTATATTGTTGACGTTCGCAGCATAGCAGCTGGTGCTGTTCTTTATATCTATCTCTTTTGATAACGTACAGGTGCATGCACGTGGATTATTCAATAAGCAGGAAAACGGGCGGCGGTTATAAACTGGTCTTAATGGCGAACTTAGAGAAACGGCTTGCCTTCTTCGTTGTGAAGGACTTCTTTTCTACATTATAATAAGAATGCAGGAATTCGTGCTGATGGATCACTACTAAGCTATCAACTATTTAACAGCATGTTAGAATACGATAGCTTCGTGCGGTGTGGCATTCGCATCTTACTGTCGATTTTAATTATTGGTTCAGAATTTCACACCTTTAGTAGAGAACGTTTCAACGACAGCGCTTCGCACGTCGGTGGCCGCAACGTGCGGAGCGCTGTCGTGGAAACGTTCTTCTGTCCCCTCGTTAACAAAGCCTTGGTCACAGATATCACAGTTCGGATATTCCAATAACTACGACACATTAAAAAAGAACACACGCAACGTACCGACAAATTTGGTGTAGTGCACTACGGCGTGTTGAAGTTTTAAAGAGAGAGGTAGGCATCACTTGTAATCAACACGCGCAAGGCGGGGTAAATCGGAGATCATTTGGAGCAGGCTTCATTTTGCAGTGACAATAAATATAACCTAATATCGATCACGACAATGATAAAAAAACTATGACCACCATTATTATTATTATTATTATTATTATTATTATTATTATTATTACACAAGGCACATCAGTCCAAAGGCTCGTGCACTTATCTTGCACTCTAAGACTTCTCTGATAGTACTAATCTACGCAGATATGTGCGCGGTGGTGTCCGCCGCCTTGGTTGTTATTCCTTTTGCCTTATTTGTTGCCTCGTCTACACTGAAAGCGTGTTTGCCATTGCCCACCTACTGTGCAATAGAACACTTTTTAGGGAAGTATCCGCATATCGCCCGTCAAGTTCTCTGCAACGACCTGCATGCCGGATCCACATGCTCCTGTGGCGTCCAATACATGGTCAACTGGGCAGACTCACTTTTCATCGTTTCCTGAGTTTTCTCGTTCTGCTTTCACTTAGCGAGTGAGGGCGCAGGCATTTGAATATGTTTCTGCGCATCAAACAGGTTGTTGCCTGTTAAGCCGAGCTATGTAGAATACTGCGTGAAATTTACGGGTCTGAAACATGAGAGCTTTTACCGACACGGATTAGTTTCTTGTCGCAATCAATGCCCGTGGTGGTGAGTCCACTTCTTCTTCCGTCTAGAACGTGTTGCTAGGCCTTAGCTGTGGCTCTCGAGCGCCTTTTTGCTGCTGTTGATTTTGTTTCTTCGTTTATTTGTTTCTTGTTTTTTTTTTTGCGGGGGGTTTGATCTTGTGTCTCTGTTTCTTTCATTTTTTTTTTGGAGGGGGGGGGGGGGAGGGGTAGCACTCTGGCACATATATTTCTCCTTCTCCTGTAGCTGACTTTCCTTGGGTATTCAAGAAGACCTGAGGGCTTATGCAGTGAGCCTAAGCGCTCGACTTCTACGTCCCTTTGTTTATTGTAATCACGTAACTATGCTTTCACTAGACTTGTCGTACAACTCAAGTAGATAACTTATCTTTCTATAAGCAAAATAAATTAGCTCCACAGCATGTTACTTACCTTGCCAGGTTTCATACCACATGTTCGTGCCCTTTTCTAGCTAGCGCCCGTCTACCTCTGCTTTTGAAAGCTGGCATTACTTCCGTGCGGTGCAGTCGGCCTCACCCCTTAAGAGAGGTGGCTCTCACTGGGTGGCTCTCATGGCGTTTTCCATAGCCGAATTGGTGTATAGAGAGAGTAAATTTAGGGCTTGTAATGGACGTTACCCAAGTAAGTAGATGTAATGGCACCTTTCCTCGGTGTAGGATCCAACAAGTCTTCGAACCCTGTTGTTGCAAGCATTGGCATCAAACTCCAGCTCCGACATCATCTTGCCGCTGTAACAGGAATATCATGCTCCTTGTAACTGAGAAAGGTAAGTTCGAACGAAAACGAATGTTAGTTCGTTAAGAGAGAAAAAAAAAGAAGAAAGGCTAGAGAAAGGGCCAGCCAACACACTCCTATATGGGTACTCAAATATTTCACCCGTTCAAAAGCCAGGAGACAAGGAAACGAAATGAACGCCGCTCCAAATGGAAGTTGTTAGCTAAACAACCGGACTGTGCACTTCGCGTAGGTGTACAGCTAAGAGTGGTTGACTGCTAACGAACTTTGACAAATTTTCGAACACTCTCTGTCCGTTTCGCCATGTTCTTCACATTCCCTTTAGTTGCAAAACTAAAGGTCTGAAACTATGGGTCTGATTCAATGCCGCCGTCCCAGCCTATCCATCGGACGCGCGGAGGAACACGGCATTGCTTCCAAAGCGTTCCAGCTGGCTCTTGCGCTTCTAAGCAAAGGTTAATGGCTAGGGCAAACCACAAAGTAATGGTAATGTGTACTCCTACCCCACCCATGTCAAGAAACATGTGGAAACTCTACACAGAGGAACACTGTTATTCTTACCGTGTCCATTATCAGTGTTCTAAGCTCATTTAGAAGAATGGTTGAATCACTGGCTCTTGTAATTAGTTGAAGAGATTCGCGTATTAATCAAGGCCTAGCAAGCAGCGTTGCGTGGAATAGTTATTCTCTATTGGCTGGGTAGGCACATTTACATTTTCTACATCCTGTTCCTTAACTAGTTAGACTAAGAAGTGCCGGTGTTAAACATTACACTGAACGCCACAGAAACTTATCAGAAAACGAGCGTCTTTTAACAACTTATGTTTTTCCACGTAGTCGCCCTATGTGAGCTATTTGGCCTGCGTACGTGCATCAGGCGATACTGATCACTGATCCCTTAAACTGTCCTGCATTTTTGTTGCATTGCCGCATCAATACGCCTATACAGTTTAGCGTCAGTTTAGACGCTCGGTACTTGCGCAGGATTTTGATTGCTTTTGATTATAAGATCATATGACAGCCATTATTATCTGGTGTTCCACCGATTCTATTGTCAGATATCGACCAACCAGGAATGTTTCACCAAAAATTGTGTGATACTTTATTGCTTGAATAAAGTAGGTCTTACAAGTGCGATGTATTTCCTGTTTTCCTAATTCGTATAAAGTAAAACGAAAGAAAAGAAAGAAAAAGAAGAAAAAGGGAAAGAGGAAAGAGAAACGAAAGAAAGAAGACAAGAAAGAAGTAAAGAAAGAAAGAAAGAAAGAAAGAAAGAAAGAAAGAAAAAGAAAGAAAGAAAGAAAGAAAGAAAGAAAGTTACACTAGACAAACCTAGACAGAGGGAGTCTCCGCTGAGACTCGAAAGAGGATCCCCGCGGTTTCGTTTAACCCCCCGCTTGACCCATAATGGCTGCGGTGCTCTTTGGCGCCCTCCGCCACAAGAGCACAGCAAACGAGACGCTGGGCATTTCGAAGCGCCCAGTCTACGTCAGCATGCAGGGGCGTGATTAGGGATTCGCGTTATACGGTGACCGCTGTTCCTCTGCACCGGATGTGGAGCCACCATCGAGTAGACACACAAGAGTAGAGCAAGTGTGTCTTTCCGGCTCTGTTGCTTGCCACCTCGGTATATGTGTAGCAATGTGTGTAAGCCACGTTCTTTATTTTTCTACGAATGTTCAAGACGGCAAGGCCACTCTTGAAACGAGCCCAAAGAAGCATTTGCCCTTATAATTGAATCAGAGACGTTTAGCGCGGACTGCCCCATGAAACGCCTTCGAGAGAAGACGAGAACCTAAACAGAATCCAAATATAGCACTTCAGTGAGGTAAACAGCAAAGTACATGGAGAGAATAAGCACCGCAAAGGGATACATTTCGCATTAGAAAGCAGGCACTTGACCACTCCTTCTTCTGCTCTCAGCTGTTTGTATTTTGAAAGGCGGTACCTGCCTTGACCTGACGTTCCACTTGAGGCGCCTCACAGCACGTCTGTTTCAGCATCCTGTTTGTTTTTTTAGATAGCCGCAGGATCCAGGGTTACCACTGCCGCAATATTGTCCTAGTTATCGTTGGATTTCGTTACATTTTCTCACCTATTTCATGCTGTTGACAGTGTTTTCCTTTTGTTTTTACTCGGCGGGTACTTAAAGTAAAAGGACGTGGCACCTGCTCAGCACCTGCGGCGCCATCTGTCATCACCTCATGTCTTTATAGCAGTAGTAAGAGCAACTACTGAGAGAAAGAAAAAGAAAATTCAGGGACGTTCCACTCTGCGAAGACCGACGAAACTATATGGTGGTGAGATCGGCCCACCGCCGTGAAATTCTCTGTCGACGCGATCCGGTCGACGGATGCACTCGTTCAGAACCTAGTAATATGGAAGGTTAATTAAATAAAGTGGACCTTTGCTTCACTTCATGTTCACTTGAATAACTAACATTACATTTCCTAATTAAAACTAATTACATCAAGCAACGTTCAGTCCGCTCAATGCGCCTTCGATTCACTCTGAATTTTAACTTGCTCCACTTAGTTGTTCTGTTTCGCGCATGAACTGCTGCTCCACGCCCTTTATTCCCTCGGGAATGGGCTCATCACTGGAAAATTGTTCGGCGCGTCTAATTCACACGGACGCAATGCGCGAGAATGTGACCATGTACTGCTTCGCTGTCATCGTCATAATCATCATTATCATCATCATATTTTAACCCCCGCAAAGCGTCTTAACCCCCTGCAATCTTCAGACTGCACGCAGACTTTAGGGGGAACAAAACAAGTTACTCAATGCTTAGTTATGGAAAACAGAAGTCCAGAATACTGCGCTGCATGTGGAAAGGATGTTCGTACAAGAGACAAGTTGTTGAACGACCAGAAACGTGACGGAATACTTTATCATAGTGCAGACCGCATGCTGTCCGGCGGATCAGCAAATTTCTTATAACAGGCCCCAAGACGCCCCACACTTCGGTTTCTAATTCAGGTCCGATTCGTTTTGTGCAAACGCGACTGAGTGGACATGGGAACCGGAGAAGACAGCGTGAAAGGGAGCACCGACCTTGCCGGCGATCTTACAAATGAGTCTGGGTTTCTTTGTTTCTCTGACAGCCGCCGCCGCCAGTAAAGGATGATGATTTACTGCGCAGATACTGGAATTAGGTTCAACACGCGTTCCTCAATAGGCTGTGCAGGGCTACCCAGTGAATCAATGTCCTGTCTTTTGCGCTAGTTTTCCATGTTTCATCCGCGTGTTTCCATGGGCGGCACAATTCATTTAGGGTTTCACAGCCTCGAGTTTGCAAGCCAACACCTGGTCATTAAGCTACCGCGGCACGTACATGATATGCTTGACTGCTGTTGAAGATAAATTGAACTTCAGACTTGAAAACTCAGCTAGCTTAATACACTTGTCACATGCACTATGGGCGTGTGTTCCTTCCTCTAGCGCACATGACACGCAAGGACCATTTTAAACATGAAGACAGACAAACTTATTTCAATATTGTCCTTGAATGTCGGGTGCATTAAATGAAGAAATGGAATGCCAACCTGGCCAAGTGCTCGTCATTTGACTACACATGGCCGTGGCAATGACGTCACCAACGCTAAATGAAGACCGTCAGACTCACATCAGCAAAAAGGCAAACGCAGGTAAACAAAATGCGACATCGTGCCTCACTGTTTTTCGCCACTTACGGTTCATCTGAACAGCACCAATAACCTAGCATTGAGTACGAACGAAGAAACAGTTACATCATAAATGCACAGATAGCCAGGAAAAGTAGCATAAACGATAGACACGCTCAAGGTCGCCGGTTCACATCAATTACGGGGATCTTAGGCCGGAAGCAACAACGACTGGGCTCTATGGAGGCGCAGTGGTTATAACGACTCTCATGCCGCACCTATGGCGTGATCTACCGGCCGCACCGAGTGACCCTCGATTCCTGAATAGCTCGATCGCTCGCGGGGTCGACGCGTTCCGACCAAGCCCACAGTGCGTTTCATTTTGCCGTCGGCCCAAAGCCGTCCCACTGAGAGTTGGCGAATAGCTTCCACCTAAGCTCCGACTTTGCCCCTCGTAGAACCACCGTTGTTGTTCGTCGGCAACTATTCAATAAGACACGCTTTCGCGCGGTCTTTACGCAGTTGCTGAAGTGCCTGTAGCTTAAAAGAACCTTGACGACCTTATCTGCGGAATAACTGTGGTGTATCACTTATGAACCTAGGAACCACACCAAAGGGGGGAAAGCGGCATCGTAATGACTTAATTTTTCTACCTACTCCAGAATTACAATACTACAAATAATTTCCCCTTTGCTTTCCTAGGCTTCATTGTCTGTTTGCTCATTAAGTTGTTTCTAACAAATAAAGAACGAGCTCTTGACCCCTTCCCCCTCGTTAATTTTCAATGGATTTCATTTTTAATAGGATGTTTTCTCGTACTTCTTGCGATACACGTACACCACCGCAAAGCGATTTTCCGTGTAATCTGGCCACATATAGTAAAATGGCGTATAAGAACAGAAAGCTGAAGAGTTGGTAATGATTCATTTCAGTATGCAAATAAAAGGCGTGCGAAACAATGACACCAGGAAATAGCTTCGGGCTGTCCATTTCTCTTCCATTGCGTCCTTGTTTTGCAAGCCTTTCTTTTGGATAAGGTGGCCTATGCACCGAAACTATCAGTTAATCACTCCACATGTGATGCGATGAACCTTTCTCTGAAATCAGCATCACAGCGGCGTGTGTAATGTAATTCTGGAGGCAGTGCACCCAGACAGTGTATATGTAGGGTTGCCAGGTCAGAAACGATTCCAACGAGCTTCTGCTATCGCAACAGGGCTGGCGGCGTCTAACGCCTTCGTCGCGGCCACGGTAATGCAAGCCCATTAGCAGCGGCTGACGTTTCCTATTGGAAACACCGCAGCAACTTAGGACCTAGCTTTGTCGTCGACTCTAGCTGTCACGGCATATAGAAAACTGTTCCTATAGTCTAAACGTGTGTGTATGTGAATCCAGAACTCAAGACTATCTGCGAATTATAACAAGAGGATTAAAATGCAACAACATTAAAGAGGAACTAAATAAATACATTTGTATTTATATATATGTCATTTACGTCACTCATTTCACATTCGCAGTAGCAACGTGCGGGTGACATACGGTGACATACCGTTACGACACCCAGAGCTTCGCCACTCGTCATGATGCACATTAGCGGAGATGCGATGATCTTTTCTTTTTTTTATTTCACAATGAATCTGATAGCTGTTACGGACACCGGTGGCGGCGGCGGCCCCCATCGCACATCACCGCCACCAATTTCTGTCACTTTGACAACTCCGTAACAACTTACACTGCGGAACAAATAAACAAACAAACAAATAAACAAACAAATAATTGCAAATCTGTCCATGATCATGAGATCGATCGGTGCAATTATAGCGTCAACTGCGGCGTAGTGGATCCCCTCTCCCGCCCACCGCCGAAACGTCAGTTGTTTCAAGAATAAGTGCTTCTGAGCTTTAAAACCAAATTGCAAATTGAGTGGCGTTTGCAGTGCAATAATATTTGGCTCACATGTTCGCGGAGGCCTCCACGATTGATCGACACTGCTTCCACACTAGACCCGAATAGATTTGCCGGCCCTCTTTAAATGCCGAGAGGTGTCCTTAAAACGAGAAATTCCTGTTGTCTCAGATCAACATTACAGTTTACAACGTCAGCGTCAGGTCAATGGCTGCACCCTTGGTTTGAAATGGCACCAGTACAAAGTGCGCGGAATGTCGACGCATATTGTAAAGCGAAAGTTGCGGTACATCGCGCCTGGCTGGATGGGCACTCCCCGCCATCGTTCTACAGCTCCACCCTGTAGCTGTCTCGAGTTGACGGGCCTAGGCAATGAGGACTCGTTGTGCCTGCAATGGGTGGTGACGTACGTTTCACGCCGGTCATTGTGGTCAGTGTGGTGTTCCTTCACGCCTTACATTACTGCGTCTCCCTTTCTTAAGCTCCCCTGTCTTTTCATTGATTTTTCGCGGCATAGCAGATGCCGCTCTGCTCCTATGTCGTTGAGTGTCAGCAGACGCCGTCGTTTAAGACGTAACGTAAACAACCCTTGGCAGCCAAGGTAATTATTTTTCCTCGTCCGACCAATGACCTGTACATGGCTTCTGAGAGAGAGTCCTTATCAAATTGTTGGCACTGTTATCTTTATCACAGTAAGTCTGGGTGACCCGATTTTAACAGAGCGTGTTGGCAATGGAACGCACAAGCTGCGCTAGTTTCTAAGTGCAAAATATAGAAGTATTCCTCAAACGCCCACAAGCATATGAAACGCCAGCAAATACCAAGCTGGAGTGACACAATTACATTGCGCCCGTTCTTGTCGCTTTGTTTCTTATGTTCCGAGTCTCGTATTGCGCTTGTGTAAATTTCGAATATCAAATATCCCTGCCGCGCACATACTTTATTAGTTTAAAGTAATAGCCATAATAATGTTTGAGGTATCCAAAACCGCAATATGATTATGAGAGACGCAGTGGTGGAGAGTTCCAGAAATTAGGAACATCTGAGGTTCTTTGACGTGGACGGACACCGGATAGTACACGAGCCTCAAATTCGCCTCCATCGAATGCAGCCACCGCGGGCGAAATTGGATTCCGCGATGTTGTGTGGCGGGGCGGGAAACAGCCAGTAAAAAATGAGAAGTCGTTGCCTCTTAGAAAAATACCATATACGGCCGTATCCGAACTTGGCCATACTGGCCTATATATTGACCATATGTAGCCCAGTAAATATAGGGCACGTGTATGGTCATATCTGCCTAATTTATGATACATAAAAGACAATCCTTTTATATGTCTTGTATAGCCATACCACAAGTTACGAAATATGGCCATACAGGACCCAAGTGCCATGTATAGTCATGTCTAATATATATGTCTAATATGACTACATGCACATGCATGTTTAGGTATCGCACGCGTCCATAAATAACCATGTTTGCCCCATACATGATGGAGTGGCATAATAAAATTATTTGTATATTACTTGTATTGTCGTGTATGATTATTTCCAGAATTGGACAAATATGGTCTTTAAGTACACGTGCATATATAGCCTGAGATGGTCAATGTCAGATATAATATATTACATTTTTGTAAGGATAAGCACGTCATAATCCCATCGTAGCATAATAACGGCAGCGAAAATTAAGACGGAGGCGAACCCGAGCCCTTTAAGTATCTTTAGGCCTAAGAGAAACGCCAATGAGTTCGAGCTTTTTGCCCTCTGCGTCGTAAACCTGACGTGGACGCGTCGCAGGAGGCGTCGGACGACGCAGATGCACGGACAAATCCTACGGGTGTGCTACCGTCCGCCACGTAGCATAGACTACACAGTAAGAGATGACGAGCTCAAAGCGTCCATTATTTCAATATCTCATTGCATTTGCGCAAGCATCACGGCGGAGACAAAAGCGCCATGTGGTGGTCTCGTATGTCGACACCTACGACGAGCTCGGTCGTACACGCACACGACGCCATCTCACTACATCTCGTTTGCGCTGCGTTGAACGATCTTTCGGAGAACGCTGTAGTAGTTGACCTCGAGGAATACAGATATGCCGAAAAAATTAAGAGAAGCGAAATATGAACGAGAGAGCATAAGGGAAGCGACTGCGCGGGCGGTCCGACATTGTGGCTCAGAAGTAGAGGGAACAGAAACGCGTGGTCGGCACGCGTTAACTCTGCGCAAACGCACGGCTTCTGTGGCGCCGACGCCTACTTTGACGCATTGGTGCGTGTAGTTCCGGCACAGCGCTGCAAATTCAAATTGTTCGCATTCAATATTTCTTTTCAGAATAACCTACGCTGTGTAGTTTTCTGATGTCCACGGTGTTTTAACGTGGTATGGGCGGAGCCGGCAGATCATGTATGGACAGAGAACGCGTCCTGGTGGGAGACATGGAACGAATCGCTGACAGTGCGCAGGATAGGATAAACAACATCCGGTTTAGCCCCTTTCAAGCTTGACTATAACGTGGCTATGTCCATTTGGTAGTGGCGTCATTCTCTGCGATCCCAAAGCCAAAATAAAGACACTCTCGCGCTGACTACGACCATAAATAAACAGCTGGACAGCTGATATCACAAGCGCCAGCTGGAGGGGTTATGGAAAATTCTGGGTATAACTTCCTCATTGCAATGTCTTCTGCTTCCCTAGGTTCTTTCAAATGCTAATAAACCTGCTGTATAATTCAGATACGTCAATTCAACCGCAGGTTCCTGCAAGTAAGTGAAACTGTTTTCTGCTGCGCCAACTTCCTCTTTGCGCTTGAGCGCCTCTTTTATGGTGAACATAATGGTCTGCGCTGACATACTTTCACGTTTCAAACGCTGTTTGAACTCACAAAACATTTCGCCTTAGAACTGACCTCTAACACGAACAGCTGCGCCGGAGGACTATCCATTCTCCATGTAAGTAGAGGGGCGCGTACTTTAGTGTGGGATATTTATATTGAGGCCGTAAAAAAGGACGCCGCCCGGCAGGTGGCTCCAGGAAAACTATATATTGTCACAGCATAGCTACGACGAGGACAAAGACGTTGATGTGGGGCACAGGCTGGAGATGCCCTCACAGTTGGTGCGCTCTGTGTAGTTTTCCCTGGACAACTGTAGGCTGTCCCTCGAACGATAAATACTCCCCGTAACATCTTTTTGGTGGAGGAGCGGGGTAAATGTGGCGTCTGCTGCGAAGTTCCAGGGCCGGGGTGTAGTAGGTCCCGCGACCTACGTGCCATCAACGCTTAATTATATACATAATCTAATGAGTGAGCCAGTATTTATACGACCCAGCACAAGCATTCAGCTATACCCAACATTCGACAGCCAGCAGGAAACTTTCTTTTCTGCGCCGAAGAATTTTGCGCAAACGAAGGCGATACGCGCACTGGCTTGTGAAACTCGTCCACTTTATTCAGGTGCAAAAAAAAAAAAAACGAAGTTATGACCCCCCCCCCCCGGCCCCCCCAAAAATGGCCGAAACCCACACCCTAGAGCGGTGGGCAGGCTTGTGCAGTGCCCAAGGACTACTTCCTATCGAACGAGTACCTCCAACGCCTTTCAGAAATAAATCACAGCTGGCAAATCAGTGTACCCCTTACATAACTTTTTCTCATTGCCGAAGCAATTTACATACATGGGTATGGTAATACTAGACTACAGTGGACGTATCCGCTTAGAGAAACTATATTCGCTTGCATGTGGATGAACCAGCGTTTGTAAATGGCGCCATTGAACAGGACGAGTTGCAGGGGAGCGGGAAATGAAAGTAAAACACCGAAACTGCCGCAGATGCTGTACAAAGATCGCCGTTAGGGCTATAGGCCATGTGTGGAACGAGACGGATGCCCAACGATGCCATCGAAACAGACCCGTCACAAATCTTCCAACCTCAAGGCCGACATCACAGAACCAGAGTGCGTTTCATCCGTCACTCAGGTGTTGCTGTTCGCCCCTCTGGCCCCCGCTGGCCATTCACACTCGTCAGTTATGTCTGGGCCGTACATCTTCGAGTGGCTGACTCCCTTCGCGTACTCTTACCTGTTAACATGACGCGCGGCGGAGTGATGCGAAGACAAACGGATTCACATTGCGAATGGATAACAAGGTGCCAAGACTGAGAGTCGGTGTCCGTGCTGGAAAAGGTTTGAGGGCTAGCCAGCAGCGAAAATGTTGTGCGTCAGATAGCCGGAGATTGTAAAGCCTTAAGTGCGTGTCCAACGAAAGAATAAAGAAAGTGCAGTCGGGCGGCTTTATATAAGAAGCACCGGGAGGGAAGATTGACTGTGACGTATGCGAGCCAGGGACGCTCTAAGCGAACTCAGTGGGAGTGATATAAGAGGCCAAAGACACTGAAGGCTGCAGTGAGGGTCGCCCTCTTAAATGATGACCCAGCGGCTTTTGAAATGACATATTGAAAGTGGCATCCAAAATTCTGCAGACAAGAAAAAAAGAAACGTATCCGTGAAAAATTCACGTACACGAGAACTAAATCTTGTTTGTTGGCCACATGACACGGCGCGTCTGTGCAGCCTGTAGTTCCAGAGCACACGAAAATTAAGTGTGGTCGATAGAAAGGATGTTTCCACAGCCGCAGATCTGACTGTCATATGGTGATTTAAATGCGGAAATGGACGCACGTACAACGGCAGTGAACTCTCAGGAAATTGCATTGCAACTTAAGTTTGCTTGTCTGCCTACAACGTACAGACAACATTATTTTTTCTTGTTTTGACAACCGCATACGGCGGGCGCTGAAGCGAACGTTTCACTAAGACCTAAAACAAATGTGCAATAATCCAGCAAAGCGTCTCCCTGAGGTGCTCCTTCATCAAATAATTTTTCAGCCATCAAGAAAAACAAAATAAAAACGGGCTACACTTGCCCACCGGGAAAGACCTCGCTGTAGGGTATCGTGCCTTTAAGCTGTGGTTTTCTGCGTGTTATGCCAGAAAGCACGCCCGCGCACGAGCCAGCTGCCCAGTTTCACGGTTTTCAAGAAGCGTAAACAACGCACGCTGAGAGCATCATGCCGTCAACGTAAGATATGACGTGGCAAGCCGATTCCTGAACATCGCACATTGCGATCTCAACCAAAAGGAATGAGATGGCAGAGGCGATTTGAAAAATGAGGGGAAAAGAATGGAAAGGGGGGGGGGGATGCGCAGGTGGCTCTATGGCCGCACACAGCGATGAAAGACCGCGTCGAACAAGAATGATGAATAGAAGTGTTACCGCCGCATAACACATTGCAACATTAGGGCAAATGCAAAACGAGATAAGCGGCATTTCGTATTACCCGTAAGCCTCCCGCGGATCGTCGCAGCGGGATCTAGCGCTTTCTTGCTCCGAATGTAAGCAAACGACCTCCACACTCGCCGAAGGGACGCGTGCCCCGCAGTGTGTGTGGCATACAGGTCAAATCGCTTGCCATTTTCACACCTGCTGGAAAGGCTCTAATTCGATTTCGCCGGCTCTTTTGAACGAGTCCGCGCCTTCCTTCGGATGGCGCGTTTGCCACTCTCGGACTGCGAGGCAATCGATCATACGTTTAGAGGATGAGGAGGAGGAATGAACTTTATTTTCAAAACCAGCAGGTTTAAGTGGCTGGGCCTAGGCCTCCCACGCGTTCAGGTTGTTTAACACCTACCTTTAGATATTTTATTCGCGCTTATCGCGCCTTCCAAGGAAGCTGTGTTGTGTGGAAGGTTATGAAGACAAGGACCGCCTGCAGCGTTGCATAATTCTCTCCACCCTGCACGTATACAATGTACACTTTTTCTTTATTCCCATTCGAGTGCCCTGAGCCGTCAGAAATTTAGAAATAGGCAGGAGTTTTACAACGTGATTGTTCTAGTAGCCTCTCCCAATTGCCGACAGGAAAGCTTTCGAACTAATCAATAAATTAGAGCACATTGCAGAACGAAGCGACAGTATTTTCAGGACGGGTCATCATAAACTTTACATTTTAAAAGCGTTCTTCACTTCAGATAATTTAAGTAAGGCAGCTTTTAGGATGTAGATAGTGGTCATATGAGTAACAATGCACTCCTAAATGGCTACAGTATACTCTCATATCTTTTTCCTACGCTAAATTTCATGGAAAAACGCACACTGCCTCTTGTCAGCAAAGCGAAACTTAAGGTTTAGCACCGTACAAACGAAGTTTAGGAGGTTATGTAAATAGCAAACAATTAAACGGCATACAAATGACGTCATATGTTGGCGGTCACCTTTTCTAGAACAATAAACATACTCGACTGATTCAAATTCCCTTGGTGTTCTTGTTTGCGCGGTATTATCGAATGCAGCCAAGCTCAATAGAACTAATTCCATTTACAATCAGAAAGTGTAACCGCTAACCATTTGTTTCTAGAATTTCATCGCATTCACCAATTACGGTAACGTATGCGCTAAGGATCTGCGCATTATAATTCTTGTAAATTGCGCCGCAGTCTAAAACGTCTCCCGCGTCCTTGATTTAAGCCTGAAATTCGTGAGCAAGACTACGTTTCGATAGCATGTCTGGCATGGTGGTTCGTGACATGCGCTCATGCGGCGATGCCCATACGGGACATTCTTTATTTGCGGGAATCCAAGTTCCCCAAAGTCGGAAGCCATAATAAAGCACTCCCTATACGCTTTTCTCAGAATTTTTTTATGCCAAGAACTGAGGCACAATGCGCCTCAGTAGATAACGTTCCAACCTATATTACTTGATCGCCTGGTTTCAGTATAAAGAAAAGGTTAGGCTAAATAGAACTTAATGTGTGCCGTACACGGCGGCTATGTTAATAAGAAATAGCAATTTCAGTACTTTTACGGGCGTATATAGCGGATTCATTCAGGCAGCCTGTCCCTCTTGCTATGAGCCAAAATCGGAGGAGGAGGAACGAAAGCCAGGGAGATCCACCAGACGCGCATACGGTATGGTACCCTTTTGGGTATCCTACACTGGAGGGAGGGATTAAGGGATTTAAATAGAGAAGGAGAAAGAGGGGGTGGTGCGACTGCCAGGGGGTAGGCAACACGTGCCTGTCCATTGTGCACCTGCAGGCAATCACTTAGCCCTGTTGGATGCAAAAACTGAAGCAACGCCCGCGTCGCTTTCCTAGCCTGCGATGCGCAATACCATGGTTCGAAAATTCTTTCCCCTGAGAAAGGCCTCCGGCCAAGTCGACTTTAAGCATCGCGGAGAATATCGCCATCGTTGCTAAAGCGAGCACAATCACACAAATATGTGCGCTAGCGCCTCTTCAGATTTGCGAGAGTCGCATGCGGAAGTGTCTAACGACTCTAAGCGGTATGACTAAGCGTTCGTAAAAGCCACACCTAACCACAGGCGGCGCAATGAAGTTACGTCAAGGCGGGATAAATTCGATGGAATTTGCAGCTTCCGCACCGGATCAAGCTTGTTCGCAGACGACGATTCCAGAGGCTCAGGTTATTCTACAATGCGCGGGACAATGTGTCAGCGGGTGAATGAAGGCCCCTTGTAGCGTCTGTTCTCGACTAGGGTATCAGAACTGTAGCCTTAACACTAGGGGCGGACCGAGCGGCATTATCAGCGATATCGTTCCCGACGATAAGCCGGAATCGACTCCACTTTAATCGAGGAGGCTTGTCGCTAGTGTGAAAGGGGGAAAACGCCCATTCATCCTCAGCCACTCACTCAAGAAACGCAACCGCACCAAATCAATTCGTGCCAAGCCGCTCTGCTAGTACAAAAATAGTGAACGCAAACGTGCTCTTTCAGTAAAGTGATACAACGTTGTTGAAACGAAAACAGCTGAAAGTAGGCAGGGGCTATGAATTTCTTGAGAGGCACCAACATTTCGTAATACCCGAACTAATAATTTCTGGGGATGTTACGGGGCGAAACAACGCCATGATTATGAAACACGAGGGCTCAGTAAATTTTGACCGCCTCGGTTCCTCAGCATGCTCCGATAACAAACAGTAAACGGGCCTTTAGCATTCCCGCCTCCGTCGAAAATGCAACGCGGCCGAGGCCGATATCGACGCCGCGTCTATCGAGTAAGCCGCAAAGCAGCATCACAAGGCCCCCGCGGAGTACAACGCAGGAATCTAAGACTACCACTTGCGAAGCACCTAAATATTCGAGAACTTCGGAAACAAAACTCGAAAATGCGAGTAATTGATGACGTATAATGGGCCCAGCTAATTTCACAGAGCTTTAAAATAAAACAATGGAAGCATTCTCGCCACTGGTTAAGCGCGCTGTGTCGACCGTAACATGATACAGTCGTGCTGACGTTCCAACGCTGTAGGCGCTTAGGCACTAAAGGACCCCTGCAAATTGCACGCGGTAGTTATCATCGAAACTTGCCTTACAAAGAGCCTATACTCGCAGTACTCAGAAACCATGCTACATATCTAAGACCACTTCACGAAATCACAATAAAAAGAAACAGTACCTCACCCGTTTTTTTTTTTTTCCTTAGACAAGGAGATTCCAATTGGCGCGAATAATGCTATACTTTGTCTGCGAAGTCATTAGTCACGCTCTACCTATTACAACTACACGAAGTGGAGTCTCGTACGCACCGGTTAAGCAAGAAGCCAGCTGTCGAAATTGTACGTGACGCCGTACTGATGGCAAGCCGCAAACACAAAATATATCGATTACCATTCGGATGGGAAGAGCCATTAGCCGATCGGAAAGCGCGCATGATGTCTCAATCGAGCACAAGTACGCGTTTATCTCAGCAATCGATGCGCTAAAGTCCAAAGAAAACAAAAAGAAAAAGGTATTCATCTTGTTACGGAGACGCATAAGCGTTGAATGAGGACAACTCGCGCATGCGCAGTGGCAACTGATCTGTATCTAGAAAGACGGCGCCGTCGGCGAACCATTAACTTGTAACGAAACACGCCGAAAGGCGACTGGCAGACGTTACACCGGGCACCATTTACACGTGAAAGCACTTGTGCGTACACGGAATAGCGCTAGACAAATGAAAGACCAACATAGATGGATGCTCAAGGAGGATAGTTAACATCTTCTTGCGCGAAGGAGATGGGAAGAGGGTGTCTGCAGAGATGCTGCCCTAAAAAAGCGCAGAAGAAAGAGTTTCTTGCGGTCACGTTTACATAGCGTAAACATAGCGAGAGCTTCGTGACCAATTGGGCGGTTACGTCACCCGTTAACAAACCTAATAGGTCATGGCGATGTGAAAAAGATTGAGCAAACTACTGCAGATCGGTATCACAAAATTGGCATCGTGCTGTCATCACTACTCCATCGCTACAGCGCAAGTGCGCCTCGGTGGGTGATTCTGCCTATTTCGAAGGTTGACCACACTGACCCAACCAGGTTTCAAAAGATCAAGCGGATCAATCGCAACACCCTCTGTCCTACTTGACGCATCCCTGATGCCAACTGGACTCAGCAAAGAGAGGCCACTCTGCTTTATCGATTATGGCTAGTGGTGGCACTCACGAAATCTTACTCATTCCTAACACGAATGACTTACAGCGCTCTTTGTGCTGCCTGTAGTTTGAGGAGACGCTATACAGCAAATTCTGGGCGATTGTCATGGAGATAATGTTCAGCAACAATCCCTGACGTTCGCTCTAGCGCACCTTGACAATCGACCAATGGCTCTTCAAACCACAGTTAAATGTCGCCGACACAAGACATTGCAGCTGAAGACGACTAAGGCACTACTTAGGTTTTTAAAAGGAACAAACTTGTACAAGCGGTAGTGACAGTGTTGTCGCGTAACACGTAAGTGACGGGCTGCGACTGTCTGACTGCGTGTGTGCTATGTTGTGTGCTCTTCCTCTTTCCTCTGTACCTCTCAATCTCCATTAGTCCATTCCCAAGTGTAAGATAGGGAATTGGTTGTCCAGAATTAGTTATCCTGGACTGGTTAACCTAGGCACCTTTCCCTCTGCACTATTTCTTCCTAAACCTCCTTAAACGTCCTTGGTCCCACCTATTAACGACGGCACTGCCACTAATCTCATCATCGTCATCTCTATAATGGCCGCGCTGTGATTTTCTTTGTCCTGAATAAAATTGACGCGCCAGCGTAAGAAAGCTAGGCATCGCCGACCCTGTTGGTAATTTCCGTACGCTTTATGCTTGAAATAGTATGATGACCTGACAGGAATCCCCAGAATGAAGCAGGGAGCCCGCAACCACAAATATCGCCTTTCTGACAACGCATACGTATTCTAGTTGAGCGCTAGTCAATTTGGACCTCGCAACCTAGACTACGCTAGTGCTTTTACGCTTTCCCATGTTGTATAAGGACACTTCTTCGTCCACGTCCGTGCTTTTGCCCGGGAACTACCCGGAAAAAAAAAAAGAGATGCTTCTGCGGTAACCTCCCAACTTCAGTCATAGTGAGGTGAAAAACAAATGAGCCGTCGATAGGGAAAGGCCACAGAAAGAACGTCCTTCACTGCTACGGGCTCGACGCTTCGATATATAGATGCGCTCACTCTATACCAGGACAAGAAGCAGGCACGTATGTAAGAACCGGGAATTTATATACAGATGCCCTCACATTAAACCAGGAAATAAAATTCTACTATCTGTTCTACGAAAAGAAACAGCCGGCACGATATAAGGTCGACATCTCCTAATTAGCGTATAACAAAGTGTAGGTACGAATGGAATAACCAGGAATCTATATGAAACAGATGACCAGATATCCCTATGTTATTGATAGAGCAGCAGTAGCAGCATTAGTAGAAGGGGAATGACCGAGAGACCACAGTGACGGCGTTGCAAAGATCGGAAACTTCTCACACTAAAGCTGGTTCCATTCTTAACAAAATTCACAGCATATGCACGGAGTAAATGATGATGATTGGGCGAAGCTCGGGAGGTTCATCGTAGATCGTGCCGAGTTCCGGATTAATTTAGTTAACGCGCACGCTACGAATCTTTTTGGTTCAACTACGCACAAGTGAAATCTCCCACCGGCACTTCATTGCAAGTGAAGATCCAGTGCCTCATTTTCGATGGAGGCGAAAATGCCAGAGGCCCGTGTACTGTGCGTTGTCAGTGCACGTTAAAGAACCCCAGATAGTCTAAATTTCCGGAGCCCTCCACTACGGCCTTTCTCTCCTCTCTATCTCTTTCACTTCCTTTCCCCCACCCCCACGGAGGCTTAGCCGTGCTCCCTACATGGGCTGCAGAAATTAGCGTCCTTTCCTAACCGTACCACAATCATCATCATCAGTGCCCATATATATATATATATATATATATATATATATATATATATATATATATATATATATATATATATATATATATCTGGGTGGCCGGTGAACTGTTCTCCAGCGCGAGCAGTCGGTATTTCTCAATCAAGAAACTCGCTAGAAGACGCTGCCTGCGCCAAAGTTGTCTCTCGCGGGTGCGGGTGCGTTCTCCTTCTTTGCGAGCTGGTAGAGCGTTCATCTAAGAAACAGCGTGATGACGATTGATTGTGGTTAGGTTAGGAAAGGACGCTAATTTCTGCAGCCCAGCAAATGCTACGCTTACTGGACCACATTTTTCAGAAATTGTTTCACTGTTGTCTGTGGTATTGCCGATATATTTTATTGCTTCTGGACTACGATAGCGACAGCACTAAGTGCATGGTAGGCGCAAAGAGCCCAAAATATAATGTTCTTTCCCTGGCTCAAAAGATGAAGCAGGGACTGAAACTGGCGTACGAGGATTTAAAGACAAAGACAGCTAGAGGGCTGGGCAGGTACGGCTCCTGTATATTTATATACCAAGCAAGACACAGTCTAACCCATGGATTTCCTCTTGTACGTTCAGAGCTTATGTTCAGAGCATTGTATGGCACTCGGCTTACTGAAGGCACAATAAACCACTGTTCGTGTTGCGTTAGAATGAGTACGTTCTTCACAGAAGCACAAGCCTGAGAATTTTGAAATTGAAGTTCAAATTGATTTTTATTCAAGCGTTAGTACACTTAGGGAAGAGAGCACTGACGGGGTCCTCCCACCTGAAAACCACAGTTTGCACACAAGCAATGGCAAAATCAACGGTGCACATAAAGTACCTAGGAACCATATAGAAAAGAACACGTGAAAGTAAAAGTGCGTGTAGAATAATAAATTTTACAGAGGTAATGTAACCGTTTGTGTTAATGTATTAAAACCGCTATCACTGAATTATTGGTCTGCACAAGAAAACCAGGTTTTATGAACAAATAGAAAAGTAACATACAGGCAATTTACACAATGCATACGTAATTACTGAATTCTACTAATAGCCCCGCCACGGTGGTCTAGTGGCTAAGGTACTCGGCTGCTGATCCGAGGGTCGAGGGATCGAATCCCGGCCGCGGCGGCTGCATTTCGATGGAGGCGAAATGTTGAGGCCCGTGTGCTGTGCGATGTCAGTGCACGTTAAAGAACCCCAGGTGGTCGAAATTTCCGGAGCCCTCCACTACGGCGTCTCTCATAATCAGAACTGGTTTTGGGACGTAAAACCCCACAAAACAACAACGAATTCTACTAATACTAATAGAATAAAAACTAAAAGTTTACGCGCTCGCAATGTAAGGCGCAACAGTCAGTCAAATGAATAAGTGTAAGGCAGCGACGGTCGGTCCGTACATGAGCCGAGGATGCCCTGGCCAATAAGATCTACCACGAAATTACTGATGATGCACTGTAACACTCCAGGCCATGCATTTCCTGCCATGTCATATCACTTAATTGGATTGTGCTGCAAATTAGGCCGGACGCAAGCACTTAGTCGTAAGGAAGGGTCACAACTGACATGAAATAGCCTGGGAGTGCCCAATTCTCCTTCTGCGCAGAAGGTGCAGGATCACGTGTTGCGGAAGTCACGATCAATCTACTACGAAATGGGTGCACTAGATTTATGTGCGACATCCCATGCGCACATAAACCCTTCAAGGCGGTAAGTACTTCCTTCTAGGTGTTCAATTTTCCTCAGTACAGGGTTTCATATACCAGCCCAGTTGAAAACGTTCACATTAAGGCATGTTTGATAGCTATGAAATGGACCTGTTGGTTACGGCGCCTGGCACAGTAACTATTACTCCGACGAAGCATTTGATAGGCTTGTGCCACGACTTCCGGCTTGTAAGTCCGCCTTATAAGCCAAACTCATAAGGGCCATGATGCTGTATATTCACGCCCCTTCTGAATTGAGCGGCATGCTTTCATAGTTAAGAAGCGATCATTTATACGTTCTTATAGCAAGCAATGCGCGACTGAGGGCGATCAGAGTGTGCAGTACCCGTACATCACCTTCTAACCAGCCTTGTTACCTCGTTATCGTTGGTTAACAACTCTTACAATGAACCTTAACGAAATTCATTATATCATAACGCATGGAGAAGCAAGACAGGTACAAAGGCTTTACAAATGACTGCTTCTCAGTCCTTATGCCAGTTACCAAGATGGGTAGGCCGCTGAATGCAGCCGCTGAATTTGATCACTCTAATGCTTCAACGTCGAATTCAGAAGACAGGTTTACGAGGTAAGCCATAGAACAAAGATGCACATTGTTTTTGACAAACTACTACTTGTTCAAAAATGATGCCGCGGTACTACAGTACGCACATTTTTGTCTGCAAAGACCGGGTTCGATCACTGCCGCAGCTGTTGCATTTTGATGTAGGCGATGCGCTAGAGGACCATGTACTGCAATACGTCAGTGCCCACTGAGGAACCCTTCATGGTCGAAATTAACGGAAGCCTCGACTATGGTGTACACCATAATGACATCGTAGTGTCGGCATGTAAAACCGTAACAATTATCCTTTTATGTTTTATTTAAAAAAAGGGGTACTGCACAAAGATCCTAAAACTTCGTATTTCCTTCCGCTCAAAAATCGTTCCAAAATTGTATAAATATAGTCCAGTTCATCAGACCAACGCTACAACCACTGAGGCAACAAAACAAATGTAGTTGTGGTATTTACAGAACCTTCGTGTTTCCTACGGAGATATATTTTACGAAGTTATTGCAGTTTCGATGCTTTTGAAGCACGTGGAAATGAGTCATTGAAATTCTCGGCTGCAGCTAGCTTTTCACGTTGCAGTGTATGACGTCAGCGTTGTCATCAAATCTGCTTTAAATATCGCTGGTATGCCATCTTCCAAAGAGATCAAGGCCTGCTTCAAAATCATCTATTGCAAAACCCCAGTACTGTGTCCTCGGAGGATTAGTCCTTTGAGTTTCTTTTTATCTCTATCGAATTAGCGCAGCCCTTTTATCTCCTGTTCACAGATTTTGCAGCCGGCATGTCACCCGCAAAATTGAACCATTTAACGAGTAATCTCTACGCGCTGTGAGCACAAACGGATACCGCCTTTAACAATGCACGACGTATGAGTGAATACACATGAAAGTGAATATCAAGAAGGCTCAAATGCACGCCGCAAGCCCGTAGAGAATAGAAAGAGGTCTCCGAGCATTACATGCAGTGCGGGTATGGCGATCCACAATGGGTGAGAATGAAGGCCACAACCGCGTGTGGTTAACAATGCAAGCAGCCCCTAAATTATCTTCGTTGGATGATCGATGAATCGCATGGCGGCGAGCCATTACATCGGGCTTAACCTTAAGTGCGCTATGAATTCGACGTCTTCGTTGAGACCGGCCCCAGTTTCGGCCCCATAACAACACCTTCCCCCCAGCACTCTCGCCCCTAATTCGATTACATTGCGGAGATGACCACAGCCGCCCACGCCCGGCGCACCCATCGCGCCGGGATAGGGGAACACCTTTATCGAACCGCGGCACGCGCTTCGAAGTCGCTGTGCTCTTGAGGAGCTCCTCTGCACCCTCTGACGTTGATAGGATGCCGTAGGTCAGACGCGAGAATGTGTTGCAGACGCCGCTGTCCACGAGGGCGCTCTGTCCGAGGTTTGCGTGCAGAGGTGCTGCTCGTTGTGTTTATTAGTGTACTTATCGCCTCTGTTGAAGGAAAAAAATTACACAATCTCCCGCTAAAGGGAACCATGAGGCGATGCGAAGCAGCAAGGGGGGGTGCACACCGCGTTTGCATCGGTTTGACTAGGCGTCGGGTTTGCGTCGGTTTGACGCTAGCAGACGCTGCCTGCGTCAGCGTTGTCTCTCGCGGGAAAGGGCGCCTTCTCGTTCCTCGCGAGCTGGTAAAGCGTTCATCGAAGGAAGAGGGTTTCCATAGTCAACGCGCGCCGTTCGGAGAGGAGAGGAGGAATGCCGAGAGGAGAGGAGATGAGACGAGGAGAGGAGGGGGAGGAGGATGCGCATTGCGTGTGTGGACTCCACACGGCGGATGGATGGATGGAGGGAGGGAGTGACATAGCCCCGACCATAAGCTGCTTCGCATCTAAAATAGCAGACATCGCTGTTGGGAGGAAACCTTTGAACTCGCCGACTGAGGCGAACCATGACGAGACGCCTCCGATGACACGCACAGGGACTTAGATCTCGCAATCGTGTGGTTAGAAAAGGCTTGCGCCGTCACAAGTGGTCTTCGTTTCTGGTGACCCCTTCACCGAGAAAACACGGAGGCATAAAAGCTGACCAGCCAAAATTTTCAATAGCGTAATGCAAGCATGGGTGACCATGCCAAGCTATTTTTCTTGTCACATGGCAGCAAAATGCTGTGATTTGAACTTGCGATAATGTGCGATGGTTAATTCCTTCCAGCATTACCAACAGTGACGTATTTAAGAAGCAGCTCAGAGGAGGTGCGGATGGGTGATTTTTGACTGCGAGGCATGTTCCTATTGCCACAATTACCCTTGGAACAAGGGGCATGTCTTTCTATTCTAAGAGTGCTGCACGTTCATTTTTAACATATTTGCACTGCGCTGTGTCCAGTGCACCATCCATCCAAACACAGGAACTGTAGGTGCGCCCGCTGTAGATGCGCCCGCTTCAGGATAAGCTCAATCTATTATAGCAACGTAGTAGGCTCTATATTAACACTATATGATACAGCAGATCACGTCGAGCTAACAGGCCACGTTTTCAGTTCTTCCGGTTCTTTTCCTGCATTGATAGGCGGTGGTGCATTACCGGGTCATGATCAGCAGTCGCGTCACGTGGTAGTGTTCCGGGGTTATGATGAAAAACCGCGTTACGCGGAAGGTAAATCAGCAGTAGCTCAGTAACGTTCCTGATAACTGTGGATCACTCCGTGAACACGAGAACTTTGAAGCTCGAGCGCGCGAACCCTCCAATTTTCCAGTTACAGAACGAACATTCCGTTTTAGAGCGTGAATGTAACCACGTGAAACTACCTACGTACCACTGATATCTCCGCTTGAAAGGATGTCCCCGTACAGCATTCTCACAATACCCACTTAGGGAAGTTCATTCAAGGTGGTCCTGAAATCAAATTTCCCTCGCCATGTATTGCACCGAAACGAGTTCCTTGTATCTTCCTGCTCTAAGTGCAAGAATTTGATGAATTTATGCCGGTAAACGGATGTTATTCTAATGACCAATTAAAAATAAAAACGGAAGACAGATATTGCCATACCCTTCGCATTTTACTTCACCAGAGAGAGAGAGAGAGAGAAAGCTTTTAATGACGTGTTGCATGATGTTCGCCTGGGAATTCACCTGACATGCTACTCTAGGTTATGGATGAGGACAATGACATATACACTGATAAACGCGTATCAATGTGATATGTTTATTTACCGCATATACCACGCAGGAGCTGTCGCCACAGCCTAGTGGTGAAATACTTGCTTGGCACGTAGGGGGGCTCGGGTACGATGCTACACTACTGCTTGGTAGGTTGTGTGTTTGCCTGGGTGCTTGCTATTTTGATGTTTCAATCGTAAGCGACGACAAACTTTGTGTCTTATTTTCAAGTGTGGTCTAATGATACGTCAGACGTCTATTTAAGTTGGTCCTTGATTGACAAAGGCGGTATAAAATTCAAACACCTGTGGCGTATACCCGCATATACCGCAGGCCGAGAAATACCGGCATGTGTTACGTGTGATCGCAGTATCGTTAATCGTGCCGTACGTGACGAGTATATCATGTATATGGTGTGACGACTAGTCATCCATGTTAGTCCCGCACTCGCACTTTACCATGGGAATGGTACTCGGGTACATCAGGCGAAGGAGACGATGAGAGGAGCCTAGACGTAGCCGGCTAGATAGATAGATAGATAGATAGATAGATAGATAGATAGATAGATAGATAGATAGATAGATAGATAGATAGATAGATAGATAGATAGATACGGTCTAGGTTGCTGAAGTTCGCCAATAAATGCCTTGTGTTTAATAGTTACGGCTCCAATCCACGCTGAGAAGGCGGTGGGATAGCGAAGCTGTAAACAAAACCCGGAAGTATTACCCATTGCGACATCGCTTGAATTTTACATGCATTTTAAAGGCCTGCGACTTGGCTCTCGTCGTTACTTCGTACACTTAGAAAGAGTAAAAGAGAGAGAAGTTAAACGGTGCTTAACCCCACCCCGGGAAAGAAAGGCGTCAATACGTCGATTGCGCTTTGCTCGCCGTAGTTGTTAACGTGCTCGGCTGCCACCCAGGAATACGATGGCATTTTCTATGGAGGCGAAAATGGCAGAGACCCGTGTACTCTGTGTTGTCAGTGCACGTTAAAGAACCCCAGGTGGTCAAATATTTACGGTGCCCTCCACTAAGGCTTTTCTCCTTTCATCCCTAAAGTGTTTTACGCCGGAGTCCACCAAGAAATCAGTGACGTACTTCCGTAATGGAAGTGAATCTTTGAAAAAATGAACATACATTCACAATTAAAAATTTCCACCCCGTTGGACTCGAACCCACCTTCAACAAGAGGAGCCTGAAGCTCTATCGATACACCACCGTAAGATTGCTCATATAGGGAAAAGAATGCCTTATATGTTCACTAGAGGGCTTTACAAGTTGGATTTAATTGTCGTCCAGCTAATGTCAAGGCGATTAGTACAGTGAACTATATAGTGTTTAGCAAGCAAAATTACTCTTAAATTAACATTGTATCCCCTATACTGCATTCTTGGTTCACTTATGCTCGCTGCGGCGTTACCGCCATCTAGGAACAATAGACAGAGCGAAGTAGATTGCCATGCTAATTCGCACCGGTAGTCAGCGTTTAAGTAGTCTCCACGCCTCGACCGCCGGGGAAGGTAGGGGAGGGGCGGCGTCGTGTCGGTGCCTTCCTCGGGCGAAGTACGAACGCGGCCGATATAAAATTTGTGTGGCGCGGCCAATTTTGTTGAGTTGCGATGCGCACTGCTCCAGGAGGGCAACGATGGCCGTCGACAAGCAAATGATTGGCCTTTCATTGCAGTGGGCTGAGTTTTCACAAAACGATCCGCTGACTAGCCGTGCAGTTTCGCTGGCGAGGTGTCACCGTTTGCGGGCGCTCCTTGTTTATGGAAGGTTTGCGCAGGGAGCCTCTCATGCGTGCGATTCAGTGTTTCCGGAGCAATGCGAGTCGTTCGATAACTTTCCCTCGCGCAAAACTGTCGAGGATCCCTGTTCCGTGCCGAGGTGCCGCTAACGTCTACATGTAACGTGTTCCCATGTTCAAAGTACCCAAGGCATCTCCAGCCCCTCGATCGACCACATCACCGCTTATGCATTCCAGAACTTCGCGAAGACGGTTTCACTTTCGTGTTATACCGATTCCTGTGACAGAGTGATAAGATGATGATGATTGTGGTTCGGTTAGGAAAGGACGCTAACTTCTGCAGCCCATGTAGGGAGCACGGCTAAGCGTCCGTGGGGGTGGGGGAAAGGGAGTGAAAGAGAGAGGAGAGAAAGGCCGTAGTGGACGGGCTCCGGAAATTTAGACCACCTGGGGTTCTTTAACCTGCACTGACAACGCACAGTACACAGGGCCTCTGGCATTTTCGCCTCCATCAAAAATGGGACCACCGCGGCCGGCATCGAACCCGCGTTTTAGGGGCGAAGCTCCTTAAGGCGTAGGCTTGTCTGCCGTTGTCCGTCGTAGCCACCTCGTGTAGTTCGCGCTGGCGCTCGCGCTCGCCCTCGGTGCGTGCCTCCCGGCGCGCGAGCTCTCACTCTTCCATCTGCTGTCTTGAGAGAGAGAGAGAGAGACAGAGAGAGCGAAAGGCGCGTGTTGACTATGGAAACGCTCTTTCTTCGATGAACGCTCTACCAGCTCGCAAAGAAGGAGAACGCGCCCTCACCCGCGAGAGAAAACGTTGACGCAGGCAGCGTCTTCTAGCGAGTTTCTTGCTTGAAATATACCGACTGCTGGAGAAGCGTTCACCGGCCACAAATATATATATATATATATATATATATATATATATATATATATATATATATATATATATATATATATATATATATAGGCACTGGATCTTGACTTGCAATGAAGTGCCGGTGAGAGATTTCACTTGTGCGTATAGTTGAACTATAAGGATTCGTAGCGTGCGCGTTAACTAAATTAATCCGGAACTCGGCACGATCTACGATGAACTTCCGGAGCGTCGCCCACTCATCATCATTCACTCCGTGGATATGCGTGGATCTTTTTGGGGGTTAAAGAGTGATAAGCCACATTTTCCTCTCCTTTATATCTCTTTCATTCCCTTTCCCAGTCCCCTACGAAGTCTTAGCCATGCTCCCGAAAAGGCTGCAGAAATTAACGTTCTTTCGTTAAGAGCCACTATCATCCTCTTGTGTTAACACCTGCCTGCCGTATCCTTTAATCATGCCACCACCTTCTCGAATAATGGCTAAAGGATACTCTGTAGGTGAGAGTAGAAGTCGCGTTCCCTTGCACCCGACTTTGCCATGATGTGATTCAACTTAAAACTCTGCGTCGGTTTCAATAAGCACTCTTCTTCGTGAAACAATTAACGTTTCTTCAGAAAATTGGCAGGTGTGCTTGAAAAAGAGCTGTAAATAAAAGCAGCGCCAGTATGGTGGGGGCCAAAGGATCCAGTTGCGGACACAGTCTCTTTACGATGGTTTTTGTAGTCGTTACTGTCGCGGAAGTATATCAGTAGATAAGCGCATTGAGATAGCCAGGACCTTTTCCTTGCCCTTTACTGAGCGAGCTTATCTCATCAAAACAAGCATGGCAGCATCTCTTTACTATGTAGCCAAAATCGCTCGACCACCTCGACGAGTTTTGCAGAGAGTAGCCACCGCGTGTGGCTCTTTCTTTTGGGATGGCCACACCGAAAGCGTAGCCAGAGCACTGGTCCGCCTGCCAGTAAAATGGGGCGGCTTTAGCATTCTAGATTTCGAAGTAATGTGTCGCATGTTGGCATTGCAAAACACATGGGCACTTTTAGCAGACACGACACACCGTGGCAGAAAACTAGCAGTGTATCTGATTGGAACGTTCAGAAGGGTTTTTGGCTTGACAGATGACACGGGACCGGCGGCTGAGCGGCCACCGGCGTTCTATACGTACATGATAAGATCCATGCAGTTCTGGCGAAACAACTATCCAGACTGTGAACTGACGGACATGACTCCCACTGACATTTGTGAAGGTATAGCACTGAAAAACTTGAGCGATGAACAACGCCGAAAGTGCCGAGCAAGAAGACGCTGGTCCTTCAAAAACGCTTCCCTTCCCGCTGAAGTCCGCGATTTCAATAGGCTAAGAGAATGGAAAGCTCTCCCCACGGCCGACCGCCTAGCGGCGTGGGGTGTGGCGCCCTCCGTCTCATGTCCGCAGTGCGGTCGTACAGAAACACTCGACCATGTCCTTCACGAATGTCTTGTGGCGCGCACTTTCTGGCGCTTGGTTACCACCACGTTTCAAGTCAGCATGCAGTGGCAGTCTCGCCATAGAGACGGTTTTGTTGAGTTGATAATGGCGATCGGAGCTTTTGTCTTATGGAAGCGGAGGGGACTGGCGTGCCTGCGGGGACGCCCGCAGCGAGCCATGTTTCCTCTGTTGTACCGTTTAAGGAACCTAATGCTCACGCATCTAAACGAAGAATTAGTGATACTGGGGGAGGAAGCATTCCTTCGGCGCTGGTCCACACGATTCATTGTTATTAGGAAAAACAGAGTGTCCATGCCTTTCCTTCCTTACTGAGAAGGTAGGCTAGTGTTTGTTCTACTCTAAAAACCTACAGTGTGAATGTTGTATTGAAAAACAATGTCCTTTTCACGTAGTGTATTTGCTTGAATTCTTGTCTGCAAGTGCAAACAGTCTTCATTGTATATATGCAGTCTTCATTGCAATATCATACACTGTGAGCGTCATGTTTGCTTGTACATACACATGTACAACATTGTATGCTGTATTTAGTACTTTCTGTATATTTTGTATTTTTCGAGTGCACAAATGAGTATATGCCTTGTACTGCAGAACATCCGGAAATAAAATTCTGTTAAGCGAGGCGCAACATTATCGCTTGTTGCCAACGCATGCAGCGGCCGTTGCGAGTCGTGAAGCATTTCCGAGGCAGCTTACCGCCTTTCCATAGGAGAGCTTGCGATAATCCATCCGCCATGTGGCGTCCACAACCGCACTGCGCATGCACATCCTCCTCCTCTCCTTGTCTCATCTCCTCTCCTCTCGGCATTCTTCCTCCCGTATCCGAACGGCGCGCGTTGACTATGGAAACCTCGTGCTTCGATGAACGCTTTACCACCTCGCAGAGATCGAGAACGCACCCTCGCTCGCGAGAGACAACGCTGACGCAGACAGCGTCTGCTAGCGTCAAACCGATGCAAACGCGACACCTAGTCAAACTGATGCAAACGCGGTGTACACCCCCCCCCCCCCCCTCTTCGTGCTGCTTCGTATCGCCTCATGGTCCCCTTTAGAGGGAGATGGTGTAATTTTTAATTACACAAACTACATAACGAGTACTGCAATCACAGGTAAAGCAGCTTGGTTGCAGTTGCCGCTCGCCTCTTAATGTCGAAAAGAATTTAGTCGAGCCGCCTCTTCTCGTGTTGACAAATAAGAAATGAAAGTTTAGCATGTATATGGCCACTGGTACTGGTAGAGCCACCCGACTCAACATCACAGATTTGGAAATGAAATCTACATTCAGTAATGTCAGAAATAATGTGTCGTGCATGGTAAAGTCCCTTACTTGCCCAGGAAAGCCTATATCCTGACCAAATTCTCGATCGTGCAATAAATGCATACCGTACACTTTGATCCCACTGCAGCACCAGCACAAGGCCGATCAGAGTCCATACAGGTCAGGCGCAAGCCTTGCGTTGGAAAACTACATGAATAAGCAAGTACATCACAACCCATCACCTTCCTATACCCCTTTGATTTATATTGCTTCCATATAGCAGAAAGCATAGATCACGACAAGCTAGCATAAAGCACCGTCGGCCACTCCTGCAAGGTATGGGCGTTTCTAGCTGCTTCCTGCGTGGTCTTCATCACGAGCCGGAACTTACGTCTTTGTTAAAACGCCCACGCGAACACTCGAACGCTCGGGGAAAGCCTCGCTCAAAAGTACAATATGCGCTAGGAGGCAGTCCGCTGCCTATCACTCACAAAGCGCTGCAGAAAGTAGAACACAGCGGCGTTACAGCCTTGGGGCCGCTATTCGTACGACAGCAGCCCGTCGAGTATAATCAGCGCTTTCGAGTGAACACGTGTTACGGTGACAGCTTTCTTTACTCTGGGGCTAACGCTTGCCTCCTGGGCCGTGCTTCGGCCTTGAACTCGTAGTGACCTTTGTGGCCACACCCCCCAAGGCGAGTGCATCCCCTATACCACGCCTATTGAAGCAATTAGCATCAGTTCGTTGAAGAATAGGCGTTCCTTTACATGGGTGGGCCAAAGCGCCGTGGCCTTTCATTACGCGTATATTTACTGCAGGTCGGTACACCCCTTCCCGAAAGCACCGCCGACTATGTCGTCCCTAGTATGCGAGATGCCAAGCTTAGAAGATATAACTATTCATTCCGTGCATACAGACATCTATTTGGATTGCTCTTGTTTTGCTTTGTTCTCACTTTCTCATTCGGTCATCACCAGCAGACAGGAAACTACGTGACGCTAGGTGGAGGCAAGAACCGCCTCTCTGCTTCCCCGGAATTTATTCACAACAAGGGGGGGGGGGGGAGGGAGGGGGGGGGAGAGGGCAGGAAAGACGCCCCTATAGCCCGTGACGCACAACATACCAATCCTTGCAAAAATGCCATGGTTGGACCTACCTAAGTAGTGCCCTATATGGCTTATATATGGAACGGGACAATTAAGGCCATACATTGGTTTCTGATTTATAAGGCCTGATATGGTGAGTAATAATGAGTGTTCATCCAGAAATTCCGAGCGGATAAGTGGGAGGCCTGGCTTGCCAGCTAGGAAAAGGAGGCCCAAATGGCTCTTCGACCAGGCACGGCGGGCTGCTGAGGCCAGTGGAGCCCTGGACTAGGGGCCCCACCCACCTGCTTCGCCAACCTTTCTTTCTTTACAGTAAACGTTTGTCAATTCAACTCAATTAACTCATCCTAGTAAACTTACTCTTTCAGAACTCTGGCCTGTTCTTTGTGCCACTGTACACAGTGAAACATGCATGTTTATTTTCTTGATAGCAAAATCGCCTAAGTTCCTTGCTTTTCAGTTTCTGCACCTTTTCAATGTCGTCTACTTGCGTCGAAATATCGACTGTCTCAAATCAAAACTGTTGTTACAGCAATCCTACCTAATGCTCTTATGTCTTTCTTCTTATCACCGTTTCATCGTGACGAGAATCTCTTTCGACTTCGAGGTACGTTACGCACAGCACTCAGATAAGTTACATAGAAACCTACTCGAAGAGAAGCTGTCCTGACGAAGGCAAGTCCACTTGTCGAAACGTTGGCTCCTGCGACATTTCCTGTTCTCAATCATTTTTAGCGATCTATTCATCGATTCATAGAAACCTACTCGAGAGACGCGGACTCGCCTAAGATGGTTGACACGGGGATAAGTGGCACCCATAGGAGCTACAACAACAACAACAAAAAAAAAAAAACACGTGCGTATTCTAAGAGTGCTTGTCTACGTGTCCCAACACAAACCTCCAGCTAAGACCCAATCATCACCGACGTCTCTGTGTAAATACTCGAGGCGTCAGAGATACAGCAACACCACTGTCTTATGTGCACACGGACCGGTTGCACGCATTACGAAATACTCATGCAAGACGGTATAGTTGTTGCCTGCCGTGCTTCGTTCGTTATTTGTAATTTAGCGTATCTCCCTTGTTCGGCGATGTGAGTGCTACGTCGGAAGCAAGGTTGTAAAAAGACAGGGTAACTTTCCACCCGCCTCATGAAATCCTCTCGCCTTAGCAGAGAAGCTCTTGAGACGCGTAGTGTTTACACAAGGGATGTGCCAGCCGTGTCTGTACACAACTCACCGGCTCTTTCTTCCACACTACACAGTCGCTCAAGCATGCCGCCTGCGTGTCCCTAGGTTGCCAGATCTGAAAAAGCTAGTCATAACGCACAAGTAATTATCCTCCATTGTGAACATAACCATGCAAGGACATATAGTTGAAATGTATTTCGCCCCCTCCCCCCTTTCCTCTACTCAAATTGCAGAATATTACGAAAGAAAGGAAGGAGTAATTATTTCACCTACGACACCAGTCAAAACAACCGTGTCCACGATTACTTAGAACTAGTGCAGAAGTCAAGCCGTTGTGGCCTAGTGGTTAAGCTGCTTGACAGCGGATCAGGGCTCTTCCACATTTCTCCCCTCCATCCTCTTTTATTCCACTGACTCTACTTCACAGCCATGTCTTTCACGTCTGCAAATTACTCTTGCTTATCCATCGCTGCATGTCTATATTTTCCCCTCTTCCACAGCGTTCGAAGTACCGCTGTAATCTCTATGCGCACAGAAATATAACATGCTTAGTGAAATTCGTAAGGGACACGGCGGCCGGCGATTTCATTATCGTGCCAAGAGCCTTACTCCGATATCAGAGCATTATTTGTTGCGCAGATAACATCCCAGATGCTATCGCACTAGGTTACTGTAGCCGTTTCGAGCATCAGCTTTCTTCCCACAATGACCACGTGCAGTTCGGCAGACGTACCTAACTCTCAAACCTGGGAATTCCATGCAGAAGCCGAATGCCTACGCTATACATCCCTCTGTAATTTTGTGTATAGAGAATATATGTAATACACTGTATAAACAAGTTAAGGCAATCCACTTATCGGACTCTGCGGTAGGTCGGCCACAAAAGGATGCGCATCGGCGGCTACCGAAGGCGCCGTATGTCACCCAAAGATGCTTATCGATTTGAGCTACTGAACTACACAAGTGGTGTAGATGTTAACAAGATAACTCTGTCAAGCAGTGTGAAACAGGGAGTAACTCCTCTAGCGTATAAGTCCCCGTGGGATGGCTGCTGCACTGGCTGTTATAGAAAGCGGCTGTCGGAGCTTTGCACGCTAGTTTCATATGTCATTTTTTTTCTATACGTTCTTTCCTGTACACAACGCACGCCCTTCACTCGCTATAAGCTATGTTGGCTTATAGGTCATGTTGCCTTTTATATATTTTGGGTATTGGGGAATAGTCGGATGGTAAAGGATATGCCATTAGCAATAATTTAACAAGAGGATACACTAGAGGAGCAATAAGAAAGGTTAAAAAGTGACTGCCACAAATGCCGACGAGTTTTTTCGTCTTATAGTTGCTGTAAATTCTGCATCGTCGAAGTAAGCCTGTTACAATGATCAGGGGGGGGGGGGGGGCGGGGGGTCCGAAGAAAACAAAAATGTAAATTTTAGAAAGAACACTCACATGTGCATGTACCTTGGGTATTTCTTTTTATGTGTCGATAATATGAAAACTGGCAATAGGTTAAAGTGTTCGAGTGTCTCATCATACCCAGGAAATATGAAGACAGGAGAGAGAACAGGAGCACCTTTGTGTTGATATGTGCTTAAACAAGAGAAATAGCATGGAGAAAAAAAGCGGCTGTTACTTTAATTCCCGCATAAGGAGGAAATCTCTCAGCTAAATTTTCTCCTTGAATTGCAATTCTGGTTGGCTCTTAACTCGACATTTTACTGCGGCTTCAGAATCTTCAAGGCACCTGAAATAGAAATAATCAAATGACCCAAAACCACGTCCTCTCATTACCCCCTTAAAATTCAAAGGCTTTGCTTTGTAGAGAGTCGCTAGCTGTTGAACAAAGGCGCTGGAACAACGGCGACCAAAGCCAGAGTTTGCAGATGCCATCCACCTGCGCGAGAAGTAGAGAGCCTCAAACCACTAACGCTTGCATTATGCTTCGTCGCTCATCTCTTAGGGTCTCGCGTCGGTGTATGTACATACGTGAACGGTGCTAGAATCTGTCGGGTAAGCCTGCAATTTGTACTGCAGATGTTGGTGCCCAAGGCACACTAAACAGAAGAACGGTTTGCGATTAGCAGGGAATGTGTTAGAACATATATATGTGACGCCCATGATTTGTAAACCTAAGTACGGTCGCTACAATGACATCAGCGTACTTCGGGGCTCACAGATTATGTAGGCTCGGAGGATCGTTTCACGGGAGACGTAATCATGGTACCTCATTTTTCTAGCACGATCACACTGCCGTGAGTACTGAAGCTTCGGCGATCGCTCATCCTTTAGCGCCGTGTAAGCAAGTGCTGCCTTTCGTAATAATCACCACCTGCAACCTGGCGCCAGTCCGTGATCGATATCTAGCTACTAATGAATCGAAACCTGTCTTCCCGAAAGAGAGAGCGTCCCGCAATCGCAGTCCCAGATGGGCGCTATCTAAAGGTACCACATAATCTTCTTCAGTCAAACCGTATAACCTTTCTCACTTCCTCGCTTGCGGAAAGGTCAAACGTCAGAGGTAATCATGTAGTGTGTCATTCGTACGCGCGCAGCCTACAGCGGGGAATACCAGGCGCATTGCTTCCGATAGATGGTCAGTATCTGCGTTCTGGATTTTACTTGTCAAGCCTGGAGCCCCCGCCGACGCTGAGCACTTTCCACGCGGTCGTTCCGATTTTGCTGTTCTGCGCTGTCTCCTGTTCCTGCCGATGTGGAAAGAAAGAAGGAGAATCCGCACTCATCTGTCTTGTTGATTTATCTGTCTGCATACGTGCAGGCTTCGTGTCCTGGCCAGGCAACGAAGAAAGCATCTGTGTCGAGCGCTTGTGTGAACTGCGGCGCGGGTCGCTGCGGCGATGGCGACAGTGGCTCCCTCGGTGGTCTTCCCTGTCGACAGGTCATCCGTTTTCGCCGGAACGAGACGGACGACGTGAGATTACGCCGCGGAACGCCTTCGCTCGTCTGAATGGTACGCCAGAACAGGGCGGCTGCTCTGACCTACTTTGAGCGGAAGACACGATGTATGACTCCAGATCATCAGCTTGTATTGAAACTCAGCTTTCGCGCGGCAATATTATGCAGATAAAAAAAGGAAAACGCTCGGAAATGAAATAGCATTTGCCGATTAAGTTATTATGTAGAGATTTGGCGACGTGCAATAGATCGGACAGTTGGACTTAAGTGTCAGCAATTTGCCTCTCACGCTGAAATTTAAGTGAATATTTCCGCTTTATAACATGGCCTTCGAACAGCTTTGTTGGGCATGTGAGAAGGCAAATATTTATCGAAGAGCTTGTAGCACAAATCTAGATGATTGATTTCTGGGGTTTAACGCCCCAAAACCACGGTATATGATATATAGCGCAGTGGAGGGCTCCGGAATTTTCGACCATAGTGGGGTTCTTTAACGTGCACTGACGCCCCACAATACACGGGCCTCAACATTTTCGCCTCCATCGAACTGGACCCGCCTCGGCTGGGATCCGCGACCTTCGGATCAGCAGCCGAGTACCACAGCACTAGACCACCGTGGCGGGGAGTGCGTTCTTCGGGGAACCAAAGCTAGGCAAGAGGGAAAGTAGAAAGAAGGATCAGCATGTTAGGTGATGACGAAGAAGAAAAGGAAGAAGGCAATGTGCGTTATCGGAACGGCTTTGTGCTCAAAGCCCGACTTTAAGTGTGTGCAGCTGACGAAATGTTGAAGGACTCCGGAAGGCTCGCGGTGACATCAATAGGGCCGGATAACGGATAATACAACCACGTTCCACTCCTAAAGACAAAGCTCAAGTTGCCTCCAATTATTCCTTCTTCATCTTCTAGTAGAGGAGAACCCTTCGCACAATTACTCCTTCCGAGAATGTGGAATTTTCAGAGTGTTTATGCCTTCATTTTTCAGTGCCTTCTCTATCCGTGCATCACATGTTCTCTTGCACGCAGCGCCTATATAAACAGTTGAGGAAGGTGATGATGATAGGGAAGCGGTGCACCGCGGGCCACAAATTCTTAGAAGTCTTCCAGTCGCACCATGAGTCGCGCCACTTAGTCTTCGCTCGTCGCGCCCCGAGGTGGCAGCGGCGAGGTTATCATTCCCATCAGAGCCCACCCGCTACCAGCCAAACTCGTTAGCCTATTTGTATTTTCATCTTTTGATCTCCCTTCCCGCACGAGAAAAGTACATAGACGCGCCAATATGAGGTAGTGCGTCATGGCCTACTCCAACATGGAGTGCAATGCATCTTGCTTTCATTTCGAAAGAGAACGGCCCACTTCTTGTAGTTGTCGTCGCCTTTCCTGCTCCCTCCATGTCCAAAGGCTTGCGAGGAGACCAATTAGAAGAGAGAAGAAGATAAGAAAAGAAGAACGAAGGAGTACGGAAGAAACTTGGGGACTTCCGCAAGGTAAGCGAACCTGAGGTTGGAATTGCGTTGTTGCTTCACTACATGAAGCACAGTTTTGTACTGTGCGATCGAGCCTCGTTGGCAATGGGATCCTCCCCTTGCGTGACGTGTCGATAATAGGAAGGCGGTGCACAACGCAGTGACATGGATCGTAAGTATAGGCTCTGCGGTAGCCCGTGATTTGTGGTGGTGGTGGTGGTCTACACTGCAGAAAGGCCGAGGAACAAGTACAAGTGCAGAGCTTTACAGTTCATGCTCCATATTATCATACTTGTTGATAGAGTTTCTCCTTCAATTATGTTGTTTTTCTTTCCGTCCAAATTAGCACTTCAGGCGTCCGTCCTGTATGCGGCTCGACCTTGTACAGAGAAACCACCTCCTGCCTTAAGCAGCGTAGAAGTGTTTTAATTTATTCTAGGACGTCAAGGAGCACGGCACTCTCATAACCTGTGTGTTTTTCATTGAGAATTTTTACCTTAAGAGCACAACCACTCTCGCCATAGATAGATAGATAGATAGATAGATAGATAGATAGATAGATAGATAGATAGATAGATAGATAGATAGATAGATAGATAGATAGATAGATAGATGAAGGTGCGGGCCCTAATGCTAGTCTTGTTCAACTTCTAGATGCAATAGCAAGGCAACCGCAGAAACGTACATCGCAACATCTCAGTCGCTAGCAAACAGGCAGGCGCTCGAGAGCTGGCAACCCCCTGCATTTACACTCTGTGTTTGTGCACTACAAGCAACCTGGTCAAGGAGAGGTCGGGAGAGCTCAGTTACAAGAACGGCTCCATAGGTTTGCTCTAAAGGAAACGTGACTACATAGTCGTCTATACTCGCTGCCTTCTGAGCAAGATGTTTCTCCTAGAGCGTAAAAGACTGAGAGAAGATCTCAAGCAGCTGCGCTTCTTAGCCAACGCTCACGCGGTTGTGATGGTGGCTAGACGTGGGCCGGCAATTACCAGCAGCGTTACAATGTGCACAATGTGCACATGGTAACGTGTACAATGCGCACGTTAAGTGTGAGCCGCCGTCTTCAAGCGTGATCGGAGCGAAGGAACTTTGTGCTGCATTCGTGGTTTGACGGTATACGATTAGGTCGCTACGACGGATCCGAGTCTGTCCTTCCCATCTTCTCTCTCCAGGCAAGCTATCACACCGTTTAGAAGAAGGTGGTCTGATTGGAAGTGCCCTGCGTTATCTCTTTACTTTTCCGACTGGTGTACGCTTCGTCGCTTATCTCTAGTAGATGCGTATTTCGGCTGCGGTTTGCAGCGACCACCGTAGTATCGCTGCGGTCGGGAGAAACATCAGAGCGACTGCTTTTCCCGATTGACAATCATTCATTCAGCCAGCCAAGTTCTATATATAAGGAATATGACGACTAATTGCATTAGCGGTGGCTGTCTTGCGGAACTGGTTCACCGATTACTCCGAAGAGATCAACTAAAGATATCTTGTTCCTTGGTCTATGTCGCTGTTTGTTTCGGGGAGATAACTCGTTACGGGGCTGTCTGATTCATCGAAGCGCGGTTGCAAAGATAAATGACAGGGTGTCGTCATTAAGGAAGCTGAAGCGGCGAACAGCTTCTCATTGTGCCGTTACAACAGTTCGCCTAGTGGGATAATTGTAATTCCTGCTCAGAGATACGTCCGCCTTGCAAAACCAAATGTTTATAGTAATCACTGATATTCATCAGGCCGATATCTGATTACTAGTCAGATACCGGCCTGTAGGAGCGTAGCGTGATATTATGCTGTTGATGAACTGCATACACCACACTGAACTTAGGCATTTATGATGCGTAAACAAAGTGTCAATAACACTACGTACAACCACCTCGAAACATTGCACAACACTGTACATGTTGTACAATGTTTCGAGGTTTAACTAAAATGGCACAGCTTCTAATTGAGTGTCCTGATTCGTTCCGCTGTCGATGAGCTGTGTTGTGCGAAGGACTTCTTTTAATGTTTCGTCACTGCGGCCGTTCTATTAGACCCTGGGTAAAAAAAAATCATACTTTTCGCACCTAACAAAATTTGACTTAATTAGGTTTAGTGCCTCTTATTTGAATCGAATGTAGACTCCCCATTCCAACACATGTCAGAAACTGCAAATGCAGCATGCGGGCAGAGAAAATGCTTCCTTTCTACACATTGTATACGTGTGCAGTGGACAGGCACAATTTCATTTGTCACGCTAGCTGTTCGGACAAAGGCGGCTTCGGCTGACTGGCTGGGTTCTCGACGCAGAGGCTCTGTCTAACAAATCGCTTGTTACGGAAGCGTGCAATCGCAATTATTTTACCGGAGGCAAACACGATGCCGCGATTCAAAGCATGCGTTAAAAGTGCCTGTTCCATTTAGGTTGTCTAAGTAACTGTGAACCGGCACGATACTTCGCTTTTTCCGCAACAAAGGTACAATACTTCTTGCGCGTATGCTTACGCGGGTGGACGCCAAAAATATCTTCAATGTAATGAAGGAAAGGAAGAAACACATTTAGTTTGCATATTAAAGAACTTCAAGCTGCCATCTTGAGACTGGGGTCAACCCACGCGGTCAGTCTCGTGATCACATTGTCGTTGCGTCGCCTATAACTCTAATTTAATTTAAAAGCAAAACCCTCTCGTTAAATATAATCCATTATGCCGCCAACATAATCGTTAGACCGCATGTACTTATAACGAAGTTGGAAGCTGCCATTCAGTTATTGTTATACCTCCTAAACTGTTATCTAAAGTGTTCCATATAACAAGATTAGGTAAAACACTCGGTTAACTCAGCATGAGTAGCTGGAAAGCTAGTATAGACCAGCCTAGCCGCTTGACTATTCCTTCGGACTACGTTTTCCTTTGTATTCGCCGATGCACGCAACTACCAAGCTGGAGACTTCTTGAATGGGCTGTTTTACGTTCAAGCGTGACTGAAAGTCAACCAACCGTGGAAGCCACCCGCAGCAGTGCTCCCCGCTTTCCCGCAGCGGAGGGATACCTCGCACGCACGGATGCAGTCAGCCGTGAATACGACACGTAGGCTTTACTTTTCAACGCCGCTTGTGCATTCCCTGAACAGAGAAGGGCCGAATCGTTTCTATTATAGTTACTCATTCCAACGAGACTGTGCGTTACTAATGCGAACCGGCGCCTTTAAGTATTTGTGCGTAATAGATACGGAGTTCAGCTAAGAAACCTGCCTTGCAGTAAAACCTGCCTTGCAGCTAAGAAACCTGCCTTGCAATAATTGAATAAGAAGATTCCACGCATTCATGGAATAAGCGGAAATAAACTTGATCAGTCAGAGCAATATTGAATGTTACGTGAAAGAATCGTGATGCAAGACATATTAGCGAAGGCTCGCGCATCGTACAGGAACAAAGATTTACGGAATAATACACAGCCATTAGAGTTTGAGTTAACAGTGTTGGTATTACAAAAACGGTTAGCCGAAATTCCGACTCGTTCACCCCGTTTAGCCAACAAATTCCACATCAAACTACAATTGGCCGACACTGTTCGTTAATAACCGTCATTATCAGGGCACCATAGTCAACAAGAGCCAGTGCTTACGAGCGTTCCTTGTATGCAAGGAAATACGGTAGCTCAAGTAACCTGACAATGAATTCCAGTAGCGTCAGTTTACGTGTTGTCCCAGTCGTGAAGCTATAACTTGGGGTGCATCTATATCCGGTATCCCAAAATTTTTGAATGAAGGTTTCATAATGAATTTGTTCTTTTAAATGTCTTTCGTGCAAGGCCACGTTGTAGCACAGACACATTCACGTCCTGAAAGCATGGGTACCAGGCTCAGTCAATAAAGAAAAAAAAAACGGAGGTGAGCAGCCAACTATAGGTCACACATTCGCTTCGTATGGATCCCGCCATTACCAAAAAAAGTTTTGGTTTACCTGTAACCATATGTTCCTGTATAGCAGTTCTTCTTACGTACGTCGTCGAAGGACGGACAGACGTTCTCAAAACGGCTTTTCATCATGGCGGCGTGGAAACGGTCGCACATTTATAACAGTGAGTTCGGTCCCCAGTGTCGTCTTAAGCGCAGATGTGCCGAAGCGAGCACGCTGAGTGGTCATCGTCGCAGTCAGTTTCTTTGCGAGCTCAAGTGTACAGTTTGCGAATCTGACAAAACGCCGTTGTCGCTCCATATGAAGGAAACACAGCCGCCACAAGCAAACGCCACATTCTTCTCTTATTGATTGATTGATTTATTTATTTGTGGGGTTTAACGTCCCAAAACCAGTTCTGATTATGAGAGAACGCCGTAGTGGAGGTCTCCGGAAATTTCGACCATCTGGTGTTCTTTAACGTGCACTTACATCGCAAAGCACACGGGCTTCAACATTTCGCCTCCATCGAAATGCAGCCGCCGCAGCCGGGATTCGATCCCGCGACCCTCGGATCAGCAGCCGAGTACTGTAGCCACTAGACCACCGTGGCGGGGCTAACAAGTGTAATGTTGCGTGGCAGAATAATAATACGCCACTACTAGTCGGGGAAAGTGGATTGCATAACGAGTTCGAGGAGTCAATTGAAAGAACGCAGGGCGGCATGGTTTGTAGCTCTGGACCCATTACAGAGGCATCATCAACATCATCATTATGAAACAATCTTCTTCAACATTTCCGTCATCGTTATTACGAAGCGCTGCCCTTTGAAGCAGTTTTGTTGTATCTTGCCATGCACCACGCGGCAGGCGACGTACGCCGCCCCGCCAGCAACCTGACTTGTCCCTCCGATATACCTGAAGGCACCTACTCGTAAGGTGCGGACCGCTGCTGAAGAAGCGAATCGCTGAGCTACGCGCGCGGCTGCAACAAGGCAACGTCGAGCACAACAGACAGCTGTGCAGAGAGAAGCCCAAACTGCAGCTCGCCGTCGACGCGGGCCGAGAGTTCGGTTAGTTCTCGGGAAAACGGCGCCAAGAGAATCTCTAAGATGTACAGCTATGCAAATTTACACGTTACAATACCGCCGTAATTATTGCGTAGTGGGTACTTTTCTACTTGGTGCAATGATAAGAGTTATGGCGCAGGGGATACCTGCCACCTCTACTTGCATTAGTTTCCTCAAGCGTTCAAAATGGCCTCTAAGAATGTCGCTCCTCCAGCTTACGCTGTCACTGTCCTGCTGTTCCGCGCAGGCCTGGCTCTTTTACAGCGTAAACTCTTATGAGATCAAAACGAGGGCCATTTTTTGCGCCGTAGTTGTCCGCCGCCGCCGCCACCGCCGGTGTCCGTAATCGCTATCGCGCAAATGTTACAAAAAAAAAAAAATAACGAGGGAAGAGGATTTAAATCCACGTCCTCTGCGTGGCAGCCGAGCATACTACCACTGAGCTAAGCCTGTGCTTGAAAAATCTTCGCTAAAAGACCAAACAGGTACAACGCCTGCCGAGGAATCACATTAACAAACGTAATGTTACGTGGCAGAATAAAAATTTATTGCATAACGAGTTCGAGGAATCATTTGAAAGAACACAGGGCTGCATGCTTTGTAGCTCGGAACCCATTACGGAGATACTGGTAATAATGGCGTAGTGGGTACTTCCCTACTTGGCAAAATGATAACAGTTATGTCGCAGGGGAGACCTACCATTTACTTGCACTAGTTTCCTCAAGCGTTTAAAATGACCCTTAAGAAGATCGCTCCTCCAGCTTACGCTGTCACTGTCCTGCGGTTCCGTGCAGGCCTGGCTCTGTCCTTTTCTCCAGTTCTTTGTTTTTTTTTTCCATCATGACGTGGCATATGCACAATACCATCTATCACTGTGTTTCTCAGGACTTGTCGAATCTTAGGATGTGGGCATACCTCATTTATGAAGGAGCATCATCATGATCACCTTTGGACTGCGTCGATGTTGCTTTTTTTATTGAGTATCGTGACAGTTAAAATTCTTTTCTTTCGCGCACAATAAGCCCTTGTGCATTTCCTCATGTCTTAATTGACTGTGACATATGTTTCCATTATGTCTGTCTTCGTTAAGATATAGCCTGCAGCACCTTTTAAAACATGGGTCATGAAGTCTTGATCAGTTTACCATCGCCCTAGCACATATATGTATATTCTGTAATCATTCTGTCATCACCAGGAGAGTGGCGAGGAGCAAATGCAGTTCACTTATCCTAATGGGAGGTGGCCGGGAGAGTACCATTCGGTTCTCTCGGCTACCGGTGGCACTGAGGCCCAGGTGGGCCAGTTAATGAGCAGCGAGGGACGCCACGAAACAGTCGTACCACGTTGCTCTTCTGTAACAATTGGCTGAGCAAAATTAATTCGGAAGGGACGTGCTTGAGGAGTGGACGCTGCAGCTGGTTGACACAGACGGCATCGTTCACGCCAGTGCGATGTGGCGATCAGTATTCGCCACCTGGTCAGTGTAATGCACGTAAGCTATGTTAACACAACATATCTACAACATTTGACCACGTGTCTAGTGGAAGACCTTTCTGTGAAAGCACTCACCGATAGAGTGTACGGGTCCGTCCCGTGGGAAGTGAGGTTGGCGCCGCTGCCGAGCTGCCCGCGTAAAAGTACAGTGCCGCTTTTATTGTTTTTTTTAAATATGAATACATCGAAAGGTTTGAGTGCACAAAAACCTAGACGGGAAGACGGCAGCCACAGGAAATTACCTCATAAAAATATGAAGCGTGACTCCCAATAGTGGGACCTCGAGAACGACACGTCTCCTGCTCCGGACGCCCAGCAGACGTCTGGGAGTCTTCGTCGCTACTTCGTCCGCAACACTTCTGTCGCCTTCCTCGCCGCTCTCAAGAGCCGTCGACGGACGCTGACCCGACATCGTCGACGCGCCTGAACGCGTGAGCCCTCCAATTAATTGCTTGGACTCTTTGAATGGTTACTGTACATATTGTGTATATATTATTGTCTGCTTTGTGTGGGCTCCTCTTGAACCACGTTTTTGCACCTCCGTGTTTTTTGTGCTGAAATATATGTCCGTGGGTGGATTAGATGTGTGTGACACCCAATCACTTCATTGGGGCTTCATTGTCTGTTTGCTCATTAAGTTGTTTATTGGGTGTTTGTCATTCATTGCTTGGCCATTCGCCATGACTTCTCATTACGAAACAGACAGTGTAACAATTTCGACGGAGTGTACATAAACGTAAAGAGAAGTCGAAAGGCGGGGATCATCCATGCGCCCATTATGGGAAAACCAAATTTTTTCTGAACACTGAAACACCATGTTACAACATCCCATCAGTGCCGAAAGTTAAAGGGTTTTTCAAAGCAGACATTTTTTTTTCTTTCTTCGATTAAGATGCGCGCACAAAATGGTTGTTACTGAGACATCTTGAAAACTATGACATTGTTTCCTAAACCACGCAAATGACAATGTCATGAGTTATATTTAACATTACTCGTACTTTTTGTTGGTCTCATTTTCCGCTGTACTTTCCCGGACGCAAATCGCACGGTACTACGCTGCATCAGTGAGATGATGCGACAGTGTGGCGCATTCTGTCGCAAGGATTCAGTGACGTGTAAACTTAGGCTTAGGGCTTTTTAAAGGGGGCTAGGCGAAGGCATTCTGGGGGGTCCGTGAAACTCACTTTTCCTTCCTATTTTTTGCGCTTCTCTGCGTGGCAATACTGTGCCGCAGCGTAGCCGACTCTCCTGCATGAGAATAATGCATCACAACAAAGCCAGCTTTGCTACAGTACATACCTGTCATGCAGTAAAGCCTACTAAGAGTAGAAAGGGGTCGCACACCGTCATAGGGCACACTGCACCAGTGACAAGGCGAAATACGTCGACGATAGTGCGTCTAGTAAGCAGTTTTCTTTTCGTTGTCTAGAGGAATTGCAACATTGATACGGGTATCGCTCGTATATGACATATACAGCAACTATCCCTGGTTTTGACAACATTGAATAACTGCAGGTGGGGCACCGTCAAGCAAAGGTGTTGTACAATGTGCAATCTTGCTCTTCATTGTTTTCTGTACAATAAACTTGCCATTTCGCCGCTGGGTAAAAAAGGTATCCGCAAAAGCCGAAGGTGCTGTTCAGGTCAGGAAAGATCGAAACATATTCAATTCGGAATTCGTCTTCATTACTTTAATTTCTTTCGAAGCATATCTGTTTACTTCCTTTCTTTTTTAAAAGCTGATAATCACACAGCCATGTTATTTCCCCACGGCAGCATTCTGCACAACACTGCTTCTGTTGGTCCTGGTATACTATGACTTTCCTACTGTATGTTGTGTTCTCATTATAGTCCCTTCCATCTTTCGTCACCGCAAGGGGTCTCGATCACTAACTCCGGTCCACGAAGGGTCCCTGGCACATGCATGTCTGAGAACCACTGTTCTATATAGCTAAGGAGATGACTTATGTTATCCTCATTGGCGGTTAGCCCGGCTTTGCAGTTTTACTTTATCAAGATACACCTTACCCTTCCTGCACCGCCACGGTGGTCTAGTGGCTATGGTACTCGGTTGCTGATCCGGGTGCCGCGGGATCGAATCCCGGCTGCGGCGCCTGCATTTTGATGGAGGCGAAATGTTGAGGCCCGTGTGCTGTGCGATGTCAGCGCACGTTAAAGAACCCCAGGTGGTCGAAATTTCCGGAGACCTCCACTACGGCGTCTCTCATAATCAGAGCTGGTTTTGGGACGTTAAACCCCACAAATCAATCAATCATCAATGCATTTTGATGGAGGCGAAATGTTGAAGCCCGTGTGCTGTGCGATGTCAGTGCACGTTAAAGAACCCAGGTGGTCAAAATTTCCGGAGCCCTCCACTACCACTTCTCTCATAATCAAAGCTGGTTTTAGGACGTTAAACCCCACATAACAGCTTACCCTTCGTTTATATTTAACGAGACATGTAGCGTACACACGGCGCTCCATGCCGCCACGGTACACCGCACCTGATGCGTCCGGAAAGGGCACGGTAAATTACAGGGTGCGTCACAGCCCCGGGAACCTGTCGTGCGAGCCTTGTCGCGAGGGTCAAGACGCGCAACACGGTGGCGCGTGCCAGGATATGCATATGCACAAACGGCGGCACGGCGCGCGTTCCCTATCGGATAGCCCGACAAACAAGGATTGGTCAGAGTGTAGCAATAGATCAAGTACAATCTCATTCTGCACGCGTTTGTGGTAAGCAACACTACACAGGTCCGAGACAGCAAAGGCATGCTCGATGACGAATTGGGGTCTGTTTGTTTGCTCAAGCGGGTGGCGACGCTGGTGCATTTCACAAAGACCTTGTCGCTCAGAAAGAGAGTTACTTGATGTTGGAATGTGGTGGGGCACGGAGTTAGCACTGAGGTTAGGCCCAAGAGAGAGCGAATCCGCATTTGAAAGAAGGGCCCCACGGAGCTAGGCACTCTCGAGTGCGCACGTGTCTGAGCATATCGAGAGTCAGACTTCTATGTGTGGAGTGGAGACTACGATATGAAAGAGGGAAAATAAGAAAAAGGATGTAGTGTTCGTATAATTGATCAGTTGGTAGTTAGAATGCCTCGTTCGTCCCGTTATCCTACAGCAGCGCATTCGAAATCGCCGTGTAACCAACGAGGAACGTGTGCAAGATCCTGATTGTAGAACGCTCTCTGTCAGAGACCACTAGTGTCATTAAGCGCTGCAGAGGTTTGACGTCTCGTCCCTGGCTATCTTCTTTTTTTGTTCAGGAGTCTAGCGCATTCCAACCGTCATGAAACCGCTCACAGAGCATAACCATGGTGTGATGTTATCATAAGAGCTCTGCTGTGTGTGAACCTGAACCCTGAAACATTCGCAGCGCGTTGCCTCCGATTTCTCCACGTTCCTTGTAACCCGACGTGGAGCACACCGATAAAACACCGGTAACGAAAATCTCGATAAATAAAACACTGTAATCGATTGAGTCATCTTCAACTCAAATGTATAGTCCAAGGATGCGATTGGACGTCCTTTCCTAGTTTTCTTTTTCGCCTCTATGTCTAGAAGTCTTCACATTAATATAGTTTTGAGAGTACATAAGGGAGGCGTGGTACGGAAAATGTGGCAATAACACGTTCATGTAGCGTGCGGGGCCGTGATCTTTGATTTATGAGCGAATGATAACGTCCGCAGGCCATTACTGCCCATGATCAAGCTAATACCTCCCCCTCGACCCCACCATGCTTTATCGTTACTGCCACATGACCCTTTCAAAACCATGATGATGATTATACAAGAAATCAGGGTAGTCGTCCTTGCTTTTTGACAGTAGACTTCCTTCTCTCTCACTCTGCTGAATATTACCGAAAGGGAAGAGCTCATAAGAAAAGTGCACCGGATGGCAACAAGATCATGCCTGCTCATATCTAATTGCTCAATTCCAGCACGATTCATATCTAAGGGCCTGATTCATCCTTCGGGTTGGTGTCGAAATCCATGGGATGAAGCTGAGCGCCTGCGGGGGCTATGATTTTGTCCCTCCACGCGAGCAGGTGATAAGTGAATGTGCTTGACCGCGGTTGCAGCCGAAACAATCCATACAGTATCGCTTTATTAACTGCAAGTATGGTAGATTGAGCATGTATAGAAAGAACACACACCAAAAAGAGGCGTTCAACAGAATCTTTCGTGCCATTATTCGGCTCCCTATGGTGGATACACAGGTGAGATGCATTTTGCGATTAATAACATTATAAACATTCGCGCTTTGAGATCCTTCAACTACCACCACACGCATTTCTTTCGAGGCCGCCGTGTGGGCGATCCATTATCGTTTTGACATCTAAACTCCACTGTTCATGCGTTTGTTCTGTTCGCACCACACCATACAATGAGAGGACACAGAATACTTGTGTATTCGATCAATCATGCTGTCGTGTATGTGGCTGTCTTTTTTGTTTGAGCATCCTTAATGTCGTCTGAGGCATATACATTGAACGAGGTGAAACGACGAACCATTTAGATACGAGAAGTTATTCTGTGAGATCATTACTGTAGTTTATTTTGAAGTCATAATTGAATATAACAGAAAGCGTGATCATGAAGTATCCTTTTCATTTAATTTTGCCCCTAACCTCGGCACTTGACCGTCTGTGTGAGGCCACTGACAGTTACTTCTCATATTTTAGACGAGTAAGATCAACATTTTTTTAGGAGCTTGCTCGGCAAGCTTCTTGTGCTCGCACCTTGTCCGGCGGAGGCGGCGTGTACACGCCTCTCAAGGCGCCGGCTTTCCCGTGATATCAAGAATGCTCACAAGATGGCGGCTCCGATCAAGGCGACGCACACTGCTCTCAGCACGTGCGCTTCCTTTCTCTTCGCCGGGAGCTCAGCCAATGAACACTCTTCGTTACCGCTCGGCGGCATGAACACCGCATAATCCAAGGAAGCAGAGCGGGAGGCTCCCCGCCAAGGCCCTGTGGTGAGGCCGAAGAGAAGAGGGCTCGCCTTCAAGCAAACCCGGACATGCGGGCCAGCGAAGCAGAAGAGGCCCGCAGCTCCGGGTTGCATCATAAAGCAATCATCTTTCAAGGGAAACAAGTGCCCGAGCTCATCGAGGGACGCCCTTCTTGTACTTTGCAAAGAAATATCTGTTGTGTATATATGATGTATATAGTCCAGCAAAATGTATATAATGCATCCAAATGTAAACTAATAAACATTTTGTATGTAATGTATATATAAGAACACTGTCACGTCTGTATATGATGATAAGAGATGTGCACGGAGGATTCGTGGGTTACCCCGTTATCTCCCAGCAAGCTCCTCTAACATCATTCACTCTGTGGATATGGCAGTGCCTTTTTTTTTCGGAAGTTGGCGTGTTTTGCCGTTAGCCTTATTAAAAGAAAAACTATCTCATTTTTAAGAAATAATCTATGTAGGCAGTGGTAACTCGCGAATACCTATGACATCACAACGAGTTGCTGCAGGAATTTCAAGGTAGATTGATCCACTTCACTTTCTCTTGCTCCGATCTCTGAATTGCAGAGTGTCTTTTAGAGGCAGTAGTGGCAGTTTAGGTATTGTAGAAGGGTGAATTAGTAATGCGAAGAAAATTACTTCAGAGCGGAGCAGCTAACGTCGAACTTAGTCCATGCGCAGAAGTGTTCGCAGCGTAGGCGAGGAGCTGTCACGCAGCAGGGTAAAACATACCTTTTCTGGCCTTTTTCGATCCACTACTCAAACTGCGGGGCATCGTTGCCGCTGCTACGACAGGACCGGGATAATTGAAGATCTACGGGAGAGGACCTCGCCCTGCTGTTAGCGTAGACAGCATGATGATTAACATGATGATGTCAAAGAGGACGACTACTACTAACACCGCTGCGTGATTGTGATTATGCGGAGGACAACATGGAAAGAAAGAGAGAGAGAGAGAGAGAGAGAAAGCAAGAAAGAAAGAAAGAAAGAAAGAAAGAAAGAAAGAAAGAAAGAAAGAAAGAAAGAAAGAAAGCAGAAAGGCAAGAAAGAAATAATTGTTGTGTTTTACCCCCAACTCGGCCAAGCTTTGGGTATAAAGCATATCATCACGAGGAACAGCAGCACTAACAGCATTGCACGGGAAACATTCCTCTAGAAACATTGAATTGTACGCGCCAGAGCCCTGCACAAGCCTGTCATAAACGAGGATCGTCCGCAAAGGGTGACGCCTTGAAAGAAAGACCGACGGGTTGTCTGCACATCGCTGTGTGAAAACACAGCCCACTGCAACGAAAGGCCAATCATTTCCTTGTGTACGGCCGTCTTTGCGATCCTGGAGCAGTGCGCGTCGCAACTCAACATACCTGGCCACACAAGACAAATTTTGTAGCGGCGCGTTGGTGCATTGCCGCTGGAACGCGCCGTCACGACGCCGCCACGGCCCTAACTTCTGCGGAAGAGGCGCGAGCACTACGGAAACGCTGACTGCCGGCGCAAATCAGCACGACAACATTCTTAGCTCTATCTGTTGTTCATAGATGGCGGTACCACCGCAGAGAACCAAAGCGAAACAAATGAGCAATATAAGGTAGCCGATGTAAATTTAAGAGTAATTTTGCTTGTTAACATAATTCACTGTATTAAACACTTTTTTTTGACAGGACGACAATGAAATGCAACTTCTCAAGTGCTATTTCACTAGGTAAACACATAAGGCCCATCTGTTCCTTGTAGTAGTGATGTTGCGGTGGCGCAATGGTAGAGCTCCCAGATGCGCTCGTCAAATCCCTGTTGAGGGTGGGATCGAGTGCGCCTGGTTGGAACTTTATCACTCGGAATGCAAGTTCGTTTTTTTGAAAGATCCCCTTCCGGTACAAGAAGTAGGTCATTCATTTCTTGGAGGACCCTGGCATACAACACTTTCGTGTTAAAATGTTAATAGCACCCTCGTGTTGTGTGCAGGGCCGTGATCTTTGAGTTATGGGTGAATAATAAATACGTGCACACGCCATTGCTGCTATCATCAAGGTAATCCCGAACACGGCTTGGCAAATTGAACATGCCTGCTCATTATTAAGGGCACGATTCCAGCACCATTCATATCAAAGGGCACAATTCATTCCGTGGCTTGCTATCGCAGCTCAAATGATGAAGCCGGGCATTTTCGGGGGGCTATGATTTTGTCCCCCCACACGAGTAGGCGAGAAGTGAATGTCCTTGACTGCGGTTGCAGCCTAAAGAATCGATACAGGAGCGCTTTATTAACTGCAAGTACGTAAGATTAGAGCATTTATAGAAAAAATTCACAGCATATCCACGGAGTGGATATGCTGTGGATATATATATATATATATATATATATATGGGTGGCCGGTGAATGGTTCTCCAGCGCGAGCAGTCGGTATTTTCAATCAAGAAACTCGCTAGAAGACGCTCCCTGTGTCAAGCTTGTCTCTCGCGGGTGAGGGCGCTTTCTCCTTCTTTGCGAGCTGGTAGCGCGTTCATGGAAAAAAGAGCGTTTCCACAGTCAACGCGCGCCTTTCGCTCTCTCTGTCTCTCTCTCTCTCACAAGACAGCAGATGGAAGAGTGAGAGAGCTCGCGCGCCTCCCACACGCCAGGCGCTTAGCCGTGTCCCCAGTATGGGAGACAGAAATTAGCGCCTTTTTCCTTTCCTTTATAATCTCTACCACCACCACCCAAACGCGCCCTCCTAGTAGCGCGTTCCCACACGTGCCCTCCTAGTAGTGCGTTCCCACACACGCCCTCCTAGTAGCGTGTTCCTAGTAGGTAACGCGCCACTAGAACGGACGGACAGTCCCGCACCTTAAGGAGCTTCGCCGCTAAAACGCACAACAAAGGGAGGCATTCAACAGACTCTTTCTTGCCATTATTCAGCTCGCTATGATGGATACACAGTTGCAACACGCTTTGTGATTAATGATATGATTAACATTCAGATTTTGAGACCCTTCAACTTCCACTAGGCGCATTCTTTTGAGGTCGTCCGTATGCACGAGGCATTATCGTTTTGACATCTCAACTCCCCTGTTCATGCCTTTGCTCTGAGCCCGAACCACTCACCCTAACGTGAGGACACAGAATGCTTCAGTATTCGATAAGTCATGCTGTCGTATGTGTGGTTCTTTTTTTAGTTTGATCGTCGCTCCTTACTAACGTCTCAGGGATGTGCATTGAACGACGTGAAACGATAATCGATTTGGATATGAGAAGTTATTCTGTGAGGTCATTGCTGTAGTTTATTCGGAAGTCATATTTGACTATAATACAAAGCATGATCGTCGAAGTATCCTTTTCATTTAATTTCGCCCCGCAGCCTCGGCACTTTACCGTGTGTGTTACGCATCTCACTATGACTTCTCATATTTTAAATGAGTTAGATCAACTTTCTTTTGAAACTTGTGTTTTGCCGTTAGCCCTAATAAAAAGAACTTACCTCACTTTTATCAAATAATCTATGTAGGCAGTGGTAACTCGCGAATACCTATGAGGTCACAACGAGTTGCTGCAGGAATTTCAAGGTAGATTGATCCACTTCACTTTCTTTTGCTCCGTTCTCTCGCTTGGAAAGTGTCTTCTTAAGGCAGTAGCGGCCGTTTAGGTATTGTAGAAGGGTAATTTAGAAATGCGAAGAAAATTGCTTCAGAGCGGAGCTGCTAAATTCAAACTTAGTCCATGCGCAGCGGTGTTCGCAGCATAGGCAAGGAGCTGTCACGCGGCAGGGAAAAGCGTACTCTTTCTGTCCTTTTTTGGCCAATTGCCCCAACTGCGGGGCCGCGTGGCCGCAGTTACGACAGGACAGGGATAAATGAAGATCTACGGGAGAGTACTTTGCCCTGCAGTGAACGCAGACAGGACAGTGATTTACATGATGCTGACAAAGATGACGACAACGACTCACGCCGCTGCGTGATAGTAATTATGCGGAACACGACATGCAAAGAACGAGAGTAATAAAGAAGGAACGCAAGAAAGAAATAACCGTCATGAATCCCACCAACTCGGCCGAGCTTCTGGCATAAAGCATATGATCACGAGGAGCAGCAGCGCTAACAGCATGGCACAGGAAAAGGCACATGGCACGAGCGCTGGCTCCTCAGCTGAAATGTTGGGAGGCTTCTTCCTGTGTCCTCGTCTTTTTAGTACTCCCTTTCCTCATAATGACATCTAACGTTTTCTTGGTAATTTACGATATATTTCGATTGGCGTTCCACGGCAGGGCGCCATATACGTAATGGTCATTCAACGCTAGCTTTCTGGGTGCTTCGCACTGCAAGTTTCCATCTCCGTCAAGCTCTCGAACGTCCCTGGCTGCCAGGCCAAGCATAGGAATTGAAAGCAGTGACATTTGTTATACGTACCTTTACTGTGCAGTTCATACGTCGTCTTCCGAAGTGTGTATACTGCGATCTATTCGATCCATTCCAGATCTATAATTGTGTGTCTGTATGTGTGCGTGCAACACAGAACGCACGTTTTGCCTTTGTTCCTTAAGCTTGATATATTTTAGATAGAAATATGCTAAGGTGGATACCGTTACACCGGGACAAAATGGCGCCGCGGGGCCACGCTGTGTGAAAATAGACATTTTTAGTTTAGCACGTTAGCGTGATAGCGGGGCTATGGGAATAGCGTTACCGTACCGCAAACATTCGTTGCAGAAACGAGCTTTAGTTGATCGGAGAAGCGTTTACGGCCCGATAGCTGTGATTGTGGCGCCATCTAGCGAAGGATAGATGCGTTAAAAAAGGGGAACAGAAATAAAGCTTGAAATGTTCACGTACACTCCCGCGTGCAGCGGCATTCTAACTTTTCGAGAATAAAGAGAAGTAATATATACGAACCAAGCACCAAGAGCATAAATTGACATGTTGCAGAAACGTAAACAGATGCTCTCTCGCTAGGCCTAGCAACGTTCGAAATGGGAAGCGATCTCGAAAATTCGGCTAAGTTATCTCTAATACTGCGTCGTCGAAGCTACCTGAAGGCAAGCGAAGCCATTTTACACAGTCATTTGCCGCGAACGAAGTGAATCCTGCCACAGTAACGTCAAATTCGACTCGAGGCGGGCGTCCGAAACCGCCGCCATATTTTACGTGAACTACGATAAACACGCAAACACGGTAACGTTAAATCTGCGAAATACCGTGTGCACGTTAAACGGTATCGGCCGCTTTCGGCACTGCGCATGCGCATTTCCATCCCGCTATTCCGATAAATACGCTATTACGCTAAGCCGGATAAACTAAAAATATCTAGTGTCACTGGTGAAACTTGCAAACAGGAAAGAAAGAAGCTAGGAGAGGGCGTCACGCGACAATCTTGAAGTTCATAAAAGTATTAAAGGAGATAATCATAGGAAATGGGCACCGGTCACGGGTTACGCAAGCGGTACAGGATTGCACGTTGAAGCGGCACTAAATGTTGCCGCTTGCGAACAACCTAGACCGGTTGAGCAACTATGAACGGCCTGATCTTAAACGAGAAGCACCACGTCCATTGCGACAGAGAAGGTTGGCTTGCTTAGGCTAGCGAAATCACGTGAGGCCGCCTTCTAGATATTTTTTTATCCGTCACGACCTAATCGCACACGCTTCTCTCAAGATTGTGCCTAGTATGATCTCCAACCAATCCGCGGGTCGTCAGCGATTTCATGCTGACGTATACTCTTGGTTACATGAGAGCCAACATCTTTTTCGTTTTTTTGTGCCCCAAGTGATTGAATGTGATACTGAAATGGACATTGAACTATAGTAAAATCCCGTAATTGCAGCACATATACATATGGCCCTCGGCCTTCGAACCCCAAGCTAGGCGATGAGCCTTTCGCCTATAAATCCACGCCTCTTAGGCGATCGAACGTGTGAGTAAGGTGAACAATGATGACTCTAAGGAATTTTTCGTTATCTTACTGTATGCACTTCTACACTTAAGCTGTGACTAACGAAAACGGGGGGGTGGAATGGCTCGTTTATTTGTTAGAAACAACTTATTAAACCAACAAACATTGCAGCCTAGGAAAGCATAACAAACCTGCCTTCGGAGGGAACCGAAGGCAGGTTTGTCCCGTTACTGTCAACCGCTACCGCTAGAACCGTGAGATGGGACTGCGTGGCTTCGACGTGAACGCGCCGCGACATCGCGACGTGAGCGACCTCGCGACATCGCCGACTACATCGCCAGAGCGCAGTGGCAACTACGACGACCATCCCGTTCGCCTTCGCGTGGCCGCTACGTCTCCCCTGATCGCCGCCAGTATACCGGCCCCAACCGGGGCCTATCTCCAAGAAGCCCCTATCCGGGAAACTAAAGGCAGCAACTGATGGAGGTGCGGTTGCTGCACGACGCAATGCCGAAGCTCCTCGACCGCCGCCGCCGCCGACGACCACGACGCACGAACCCTCCCGATGTAGTGTCAGCACACCGCCTGACCAGAGTCTTCACGACTGTGATGTGCACGCCAAAGTGCGTGCTTGTGTTAGTGTCATTTGTGCAATGTATTGTCGATAATATGTGAAGCGCACATGTGTCACCTTTTGTTTACGCGGACGTATGGAGAGAAGACTTGAGATGGGGCTTATGTGGTGTGCGCGAGAGTTTGGGTGCCTGTGTTCTGCGCGTGAGGAGAAAAAGACGACGACAATGAAGCTCTCGCACGCGCCAAGATGCGCGAGCGCGAGCGTGATGAAAAGAGAGAAGAGGACAGAACAGGGGAGACGGACTGCAGTGTTCGACCCAGTCGGGTGCCCGGGCCCGAGTGTCGAAAACCTACCAGCGGTCCACGAGTTGGAACTCCGGGCTTCACGTGGAAGCCTGTATGTCCTCCCCTTCAAGTCGCTTGTTCCAAGGCTGTACTGCCTCCTGCAGCATTCCTCAATCCATCCCTCGCCCGACAACTCGCCGTTCTCCTGCACGCTCGTCGCCAAGCAACGGTACTTCGGTTCCCTCCAGTCGCCCGTCCCACCAGAGGGTGAGCTTGTGTCGGCCGAGACTATATGACTCTGTTACTCTGCAGAAGTAGGGACGGTGATAAGTTTCTTTTTGTCGCCTAGTTAATGCTCAAATGCTGCGTTAACGTGTGTGTGTTTGTGTGCCTTGTGTATATAACTTAATGAGCAAACAGACAATGAAGCCTAGGAAAGCATAGGAGAAGTGACTTGTGGTATTATAATTCTGGAGAATGTAGAAAGGAATTAAAGTGGACGAAAATACAAACCTGCCTTCGGGGGGAACCGAACCCACGACCTTCGGATGTCGCGTCCGAACCCATGACCTTCGGACGTCGCGACATCCGAAGGTCGTGGGTTCGGTTCCTACCGAAGGCAGGTTTGTCTTTTCGTCCACTTTAATTACTTTCTACTTTCTCCACAATTACAATACCACGAGTAACTTCCCCTATGCTTTCCTAGGCTTCATTGTCTGTTTGCTCATTAAGTTGTTTCTAACAAATTAAGAACGAGCCCTTGACCCCTTCCCTTTCGTTGTGTATATAAAGTGTCATCTCGAACGCACAAGCAGCCTCGTCGGTTCTATGGGAATGCTGGCGTTCCCAGCTTAAATATCTCTATCTCGAACCAACTATGACAACGACAAAGGCTCCTCGCCGACGCGACATAGCAGCGCCGGAGCAAGCCGACGCAGCCGTCATCCGACGCCCCGACCTAACCGGAACGCCAGACGACGAACCACCGACCTCGACGTGATTATCGACGGCCACAGTGTCGATACCGGCGCCGACTACTCTGTCATCAGTGGTCTCTCTGCTGCCAAGCTGAAGAAGGTAAAGACTGTCTGGGAAGGACCAAATATCTGAACAGCAGGTAGCCACCTTATAACACCGACTGGAACCTGCACGGCAAGAGTCACGACTGACAGCCAGATGTATTCGGTGAGTTTTGTGGTCCTGCACCAATGCTCGCGAGAGCTCATTTTAGGCATGGATTTCCTGGACCATCACGGCGCAGTCATCGACCTAAGATTCAGGTCAATCACGCTGTCCACAGATAATGCAACGCCGTCAGATAGCAGCGTCGCTTATCATGCCTTGAAAGTGACAGAAGAGCAGGTAACCGTTCCACCACTGTGGAGCGTCAACATTTCTGTGGACACCAATGCGCCTACCAATTCATCGAAGGCGACCAGAACTTGCTCCTAAACCGTCAGATATGTGTCGCAAGAGGCAGTGCCAAGCTGCCTAACGGGGAAGCCAAGGTAATGCTGATGAAATTCAGCAACGAATACAGGCACCTGAATAGGGGCACGACGGTAGCGCATCTATAGGTGAATTTGTAGAAGTAAGCAGTACCTTCGCCCTCATCGATTCTCGCGGACCTTCAACGACGACCCAGTGTCCGCGCCCGCCTTCGACGAAAATCAAGGCCTTTCCAGGCAGCGACAAAAAGATCTCGAGGCCTTATTCCAGCAGTACAAGGAGTGTTCCTCGTCGTCATCGAGTCTTGATAAGACCCCTCGCGCGAAACATCGCATCATAACTGACGAATATGCCCGTCCTCTCCGTCAGAACCCCTACCGAATTTCTGCACGGGAACGCGGGCCATCAAGCAACAAGTCGACTAAATACTGCATAACGACATCATTCAACCGTCTACGAGTCCGTTTGCATCACCCGTCGTGTTAGTGAAGAAGAAGGATGGAAACGTACGATTTGTGGCGATTATAGTCGCCTGAACAAGACCACGAAGAAAGAAGTGTATCCTCTCCCACGATTAGATGATGCCTTGGATCGACTCTACAACGCAAAATATTTTTCGTCGATGGACCTCAAAACCGGCTACTGGCAAATCGAAGGAGACGACAGAGACCGACAGAAGACTGCCTTCATAGCGCCAGACGGCCTGTTCGAGCTTTCGGTCATGCCCTTTGGTCTTTGCTCGGCGTCTGCGACGTTCCAACGGGTTATGGACACAGTACTGACAGGCTTGAAGTGGCTTGCTTCGTCTACTTGGATGACGTAGTCGTATTTGCTTCCAATTTTGACGAACACCTCCGGCGCCTTGAAGCTGTTCTTCAGGTATTCAAGGCTTCCTGACTTACCTTGAAGCCATAAAAGTGCCGCTTCGCATATGAGGAGCTGTTGTTCGTAGGCGGCCACGTTATTAGCAAGTCGGGAGTACTCCCTGATACGCAGAAAACAGCTGCGATCGCCGACTTTCCTCCGCCCACCGACAAGAAGGCAGTACGCAGATTTCTTTGCCTCTGCGCTTATTACAGGCGCTTCGTCAAAAATTTTTCGCGGATCGCCGAGCCGCTGATGTACCTCACGAAGGCCGACGTCGACTTTAAATGGGAAATGCCGCAAGTCGAGGCATTTCAAGAACTAAAGCGACGCCTGCAAACGGCGCCAATACTCGGGCACTTCGACGAAGAAGCCGACACCGAAATTCACACTGACACAAGCAGCGCAGGGCTCGGCGCCATGCTCTTGCAGAGGACCGACGGACTTGAGAGGGTTATCAGTTACGCTAGCCGGTCACATTCGAAGGCGGAAGCAAATTATTCCACCACAGAAAAGGAATGCCTTGTCATCATATGGGCTACAGCAAATTTCCGCCCCTCCCTGTGCGGAAGGCCTTTCGAAGTCGTGAGTGACCACCACGCCTTGTGTTGGCTAGCTAACTTGAAAGATTCATCAGGACGCCTTAGACGATGGGGTCTTAGTCTGAAAGAATTTGACATCACCGTCGTCTACAAGAGCGGACGAAAGCATTCAAACGCCGGCTGCTTGTCTCGCGCCCCCTCGATTCACCGCCGCAGAGTTACCAGGACGATCACTCATTCTTGGGGCCCATAATACCGAAGGGTTCGCGGAACGCCAACTAGCTGAGCCAGAGCTCTAGAGCCTCATGGACTACCTGGAAGGCAATACCGCCGCTGTGCTAAATGTATTCTGCCAAGGTTTGGCTTCGCTTTCCCTGCGGAACAACGTCCTTCTGAAGAATTTTTCGCCACTCCGAGCCGACCACCTTTCGTGATGCCTTCACCGTTACGTCCGGAGGGTCCGGAAGCTTTACACGACGACCCGGCAGCCGGAGAGCTCGGTTTTTCCCGCACACTATCAAGCATACAAGAGAAGTACTATTGGCCTCGCCTCACTGCCGACGTCGCCCATTTTACGTAAGGACATGCACACTGTCAGCGAGGCAAGACGCCGACAACTAGGCCAGCCGGACTTCTGCAACCCATCGTACCACCTCGACGGCCGTTCGAGCAAATCGGGGTGGACTTACTGGGGCCGTTCCAGACGTCGACTTCCGGAAATAAATGGATCGTCGTAGCGACTGACTACCTCACACGCTATGCCGAAACAAGGGCCTTGCCCAAGGGCACTGCCGCCGAGGTCGCCAAGTTCGTCATTGAGAACATCGTCCTGCGTCGCGGAGCCCCTGTGTTCCTCATCACCGACAGAGGTACGGCCTTTACGGCGGACCAAACTCAGGCGATCTTGAGGTACAGTCACACAAGCCACCGCCGCACCACCGCGTACCACCCGCAGACGAATGGCCTCACCGAGCATCTAAATAAGACCATCGCCGACATGCTGGCCATGTACGTCGATGTCGAACACAAGACGTGTGACGCCATACTTTCGTATGTGACCTTCGCGTACAACACAGCCGTGCAAGAAACGACGAAGCTTACGCCATACAAGCTTGTCTACGGACGGTGCCCAACAACGAAGCTTGACGCCATGCTACCGGTCGGCACCGACGAAGAAGACCTCGACGTTGGCATCTACTTCGAGCGCGGCGAAAAAGCTCCACAGCTCACTCGCTCGCATATCAAGAACCACCAGACTGTCGACAGGCGCCACTGCAACCTTCGACGACGCGACACCGAATACCAATCCGGCGACCTCGTCTGGGTCTGGACGCCAATACAACGACGCGGACTGTTTGGGAAGCTCCTGCGCCGCTACTGACACAAATGAATTAACAAATTATAGGCCAGTTTCCGTACTTCCCATAATTTCTAAAGGTCTCGAAAAGGTCATATGTAAAAGAATAACGTCATTTTGTGATAAACATAACATCTTATCAGATACGCAGTATGGATTCCGCAGTGGAATGTCAACGGAGCTTGCTCTGTTATCGCAAAAAGAATTAATCTTAAACAACTTTGAGAACAAAATATTAACTCTAGGCATTTTCGTTGACTTTTCGAAAGCTTTCGATTCTATTAACTATCAAACCCTATTCTCAAAGTTGGAACATTACGGCTTTCGCGGCATTACACTCAAACTTCTAAAATCATATCTTCAACACAGAAAACAGTGCGTTGCTATTGGATCAAAACTTTCATCAGCAAGATCCTTAACACAGGGTGTTCCCCAAGGTAGCGTACTTGGACCTGTTTTATTCAATCTCTACATTAATGACATACAAAATATAACGAAACTTGCTCAGTTTGTAGTCTACGCGGATGACACCAGTCTTTTTTTTTCAATCTCCTGACATCGTACATCTCGTAAACGTAGCAAACACATCCTTAAGCATACTACAAAAGTGGAGTGACTTAAATTCATTGCCAATTAATACCAAAAAAACTAAAGCTGTATTGTTCACACCACCGCAAAAACATGTAAACTGTAGCAGTGCTCTTTACCTAGGTGCAGACAAGATAGAATTAGTTGACAACGTAAAAACATTAGGCGTTATCTTTAATAATCATTTAAACTGGGACGCACATGTTGAACGTATTGCGTCTAAACTAGCCAGAGCATGTGGTGTTATCTGCCGATTACGATACATGCTTCCTACCAAAATAAAACTTATGTTGTATAACAGTCTGTTCCTATCGCATGTCAGTTACTGTAATCTAGTGTGGGGCACGACATCAAAAACAAACATTCATAGCTTACAAACTTTACAAAAGAAAACTATTCGGCATATTGTCACTGCTCCTTTTGATGCACATACCAACGAAATATTCCGCGCTCTCAATGTACTGCCCATTGAACACTTTTACGAATATAACCTTGTTTTGAAAATCAAAAAGTATTTCCGATGCAACAATGCGATATTTTTAAACTTGTGTAATCTAGTTGTATCACAGGAACCACTATATGAATTCAGAAAACGAAATAACTGGGTTTTGCCATTTTCACGAACAAATTACGGCTCATGTCGATTGCAGTACAAAGTGCCTTGGGTATTAAATGTGTTGTATTCCTCAAAAACCGAGTTGAGCACTCTCACAAAAAAGGCGTTAAAATCAAACCTATTAAATAAGGGTACAATTATATGAATAATATTTGCCGATTTCACATTCATGTTTTCTATCCTTCTTTTGTTTTAGTTTTTTTCTTTTCGTACTCCTTACTTTATCTGTGTATTTATGTATCTATATTTTTTGCCTGTCTTGTTCGGCCCAACAGTGTCAGTTTCGATATTAAACCCTTAAGTATTTTTATGCATGTGCGCGTTAATCACTCCTGCATCGACTAAGTTTATATGTGTGCACATTACTGTATACATTTTTTTTGTATGTATGTATGAAAACTGTTGTGTGTGAGTAGATGTAGATATTTTGTGTGTATAAATGGGAAAGTGGTCAGATGTTGTGTATACATGGATATGTGGACTTAGAAGCGTGTGAATATGTATTTTTTCCCCTCTATTTGTACATATGCTGTATGTTTTGTTGCCAAACCACGGGGGCAGGAACCTCGTCAAGCTGCTGTTTTGCAGCTTTTTGTTCCTTGCCCTTGCGTTTTCTTTCTTTCCTGTACAAAAGGGAAATGCTAAATAAACTTGAAACTTGAAACTTGAAACTACTTTGGACCCTACAAGGTATTACGACGTAGTGGTGAACTAGACTATGAGGTCGTGCCCGATGGCTTCACGTCATCCCAGCGTCGCCGTGCACAACCCGAAGTTGTACACGTGGTGCGACTGAAACCTTATTACACGCGCCGATTAACTGTGACGTATTGTTAATTTATTGCATGCACTCTCACTTGCATGTTCTGTTTTTAGCATCGGGACGATGCTTTCCAGAGGGGGTAGTGACACGTGCGGTTGTTTCCGTTTGTTTAAAAAGAACGCCGTTGTAACCTTCCTGTCATCGCACGCTAGCTTTGATTGTTTGCGGCGAGCGCCGTTAGCACTTTCTGTTACGCGCAACGCGGGCCGCGTTTATCTTCCATGACACTTCGGTAACCGTGTCGACCATTCTTGAAACTTGCATGATTGATGCGCACATTTGAGTGCCTTCTGGAATTTCAGAGATAATGCGATAACGCGTCATGATGTGTGACGCATTGCGCGGCTAGTCAGTCTTTCCGTCGACCGACGACTGTTCACGCCGATTTTGCTGCGAATAGTCATAAGCTTCGTTTTGATGGGCACAAGTTCGCCCAATAAACAGTTCGCCTGACATCGTCGCTCCTTGAGCGCTGCGTGCGTTACGTCCACGGCACAATATATATATATATATATATATATATATATATATATATATATATATATATATATATATATATATATATATATATATATATATATATATAAGGAACAAAAGGGAGTACGACGCACGTTCTTTTTTGCACAGTATATTTACTAATGTTTCGGCTGGTGGACCAGCCTTTGTCAAAGTGTCTTTGTCTTTGACGAAGGCTGGTCCACCAGCTGAAACGTCAGTAAATATACTGTGCAAAAACCAACGTGCGTCGTACTCCCTTTTGTTCCTGATTGTACCGGGGCCAACATGATTTCCTTGCCGCAACTATATATATATATATATATATATATATATATATATATATATATATATATATATATATATATATATATATATATAGTGTTCCACACTCGCCGCCATCGCTAGGAGTGGTGCTGCCTAACAATTCCAGGATTATATCTTCATAAATACCCAATAAAGTGGGCGGGGGACGACCGCCTTCGTAGCTCAGCGGTACAGCATCGGAAGCGTTATCCGAAGGTCGTGGGTTCGGTTCAAACCAACGGCAGGTTGATCTTGTCATCCACTTGAATTCCTTTCTACTTACTCCACAATTACCAAACCACAATTAGGAACTTCAATAAATTCCCCTTATGCTTTCCTCATCTTCAATATTGGTTGGTTCATTCAGTTGTTTCTAAGAAAGGACGAGCCTTGAACCCCTTCCCATTGGTTTATATATATATATATATATATATATATATATATATATATATATATATATATATATATATATATATATATATATATATATATATATATCTGTGTGTGTGTGTGTGTGTGTGTGGTGTGTGCGTGCTGTGGGCGAAATTCTTTCAGCATACACATGTTAAGGCGGATCGCATTTTATGCTGTGCATTTTACTGGCCGCAATGTCAGTGACAGGATTTGCCAGAGAAATGTGGTTTGCTTCTAGCATACCAAACGTGTTATTTTCAACGTGAGCGCGAGCAGTCTTCTTGTCTGGCACTGAACACGATTGGATTAATCTACAGGTGCTACATTGATTTATCACAATATTTACAGAGACGCTCTCTCGCGAATTCGCTCGTTTACTCGGCGTAAAAAGATAATAAACGACGAGTGGCTATTTTTTTATTGTGACAACTCGTGTAATTGATGAGCGAGCGACAGAGGAGTGCACGCTATGCACATGATTGATATCAGTATGGCGTGACACTTGCAACGCATATATATAGAGCAGCTGAAGCAAGGGAGTTTATTCTGAAGGAAGGTGAATTCCTAGGAACGATGCTGGTATGTTTTAGTGTTTCCCACTAACTCCTAAATATTTATGCTGTACTTTCATTCGATGTCATTTCTGAATTTTAAAACCATTTGCTTTTAAACTCTGATGCGAGATATATATCTGTTCCGCCTTCGAACTTAAATTTTTAGAACAGATATTTAGTATCACCTAAGATGCTGCATGCTCATTAGACATGTTACGTGCTGCTGATATGAGTGTTAAGGCAGCGTAATTTGAGTCTCCACTTAGGATAAATTTAAACTTAGGGAAAATTCCGGACATGAGTCTGAAGACGGCCAACAGTACGCAAAAGACGAAGTCAATATATTCCATATGCATTGCCTATGCAAAATGTTTGAAGTAAGCGGCGAAATCTTATATATTACGCAGCTGTGGTCGATACCTTGAATTTTAATTTTTTTAAGGGTTCCTGCTAGCAAGACTGATATCCAAATAACCACGCGGTAATTAGGCGCAGTAAAATTGACTATAGGGACTTTAAATTATTTGAGAGAGATTTGTGCAAAACGGCACAAATGTACTAATCATGGAACCTGAAGCTCCGTGTGAGGAAATAATGTTACAAAAACTTCAACAGATGGCTCCACAGAATGACGACAAGTGTCACTTCAAATACAATATTACCAACAACACCGACTGCCAGTCCCATGACGTTACTTTTCTGTTAAATCAAAGTGGATAGCAGTTTATACTGCATTGCGCATGGGAAGTTAAACGCAAGATTTCACACTGAGAGCTTCCTAGCAAGGTTGCTGCACAACTTTACACTTAAGCACTGTTACTTCTGAAGCTAAAATATGTACGATATTACAATCACGTAGTTTGGACCATCATCAGTGTGTGTCATTGGCAGAATAGAAAATGTGCGCAATTAAGCAGCTACAAAGAAACCTACAATTCAACCATTAACGTTTCTGGATTGAAAACAGTCATTTACGCTAGAGGCGCTAATAATATAAGGCATAAATATATTTTTATAATCTGTGTTATTAATAAAGTAAGATAGCAGGTATTCCGTTAGACGACATCTAAAACCAGTTGTGCGCCTGGTGCCATGAGCTAACTGACGCAGAATATCAGAATACTTCCAAAAGAGAATCTTTTTAATTTGGCAATTTATTTTTGGAATAACGCTGCGTATATGTAAAGTACCTTTTCCACACGAGGTCATCTAATGTAATCTAAATGCATTTTGATGTTATAATTCCTTATATTCGGCATCTTACTTATTTTTGGTTTATCTGTACGCCTTGTATTTTGATGGCTGACACTTGTGCTTCATTATATGTTGCACAATGCTTTCCTAACGAAAGGGGTCAAGGGCTCGTTTTTTATTTGTTAGAAACAACTAATGAGAAAAGAGACAATGAAGCTTAGGAAAGCATAGGGGAAGTTGCTTGTGACGTATTGTAATCGTGGAAAAAGTAGAAAGGAATTAAAGTGGACGAAAAGACAAACCTGCCTTCGGTGAGAACCGAACCCACGACCTTCGGACGACGCGTCCGATGCTCTACCAACTGAGCTACGAAGGCGGTCGTCCCTCCGTCCACTTTATTGGGTATTTATGCACGTATTATCCTGGGAGTGTTAGGCAGTTGGGAGTGTTAGGCTTTCCTAGTATCATTAAACCTTCTTTGTTATCGCTTTTCCAACTCCTACCTTCGGTGTTTTTCAACAGGAGGATCTGGCCACGCTACCAAGTGGGGTCTGGGTTCAACACAACCCAACAAGATATGCGCTTTGGACGCGGACAGAGAAGAAGACGTGTGTTTCGTCTTCTCTGTCCGCGTCCAAAGCGCATTTCCACCAAAGATAATGCAAAACCAACTAGCCCAAGTGAGTGCCTTGACCAACACGATACTTGAGCGAAATAAGTGCGGCTCTACTGAATCAGTGAGACTGCACAGCGCCTCAGCACAATTCTCCATCGCTGAGTGGCATCGACGAAATTAGTATCAATACTTTCAATCTCCCATATCCCTTTCCCCTTGTGCAGAGTAGCATACCGATTGTCCTACACTGGTTAACCTCCCTGCCTTTCGCTCCCTATTATTTCCTTCCTTCCTGTATTGCTAGCGAGAGGCCTCGAGAGCCGCAAACATACATGTCTGCGTTATAAACTAGTGCTGATGCGTCATTAAAGAAATGAATAGCAGGCAAAAACTTCCGCATGAACGGTCAGAAAAAAACGTTTGCGCTGCTGTAGTAGCTTGCATGGCTGTGCATGGCCCCGAAGGCGCTGTCGTGAGGCCAGGTTGTGTTGAACCCAGACCCCACTTGGTAGCGTGGCAAGATCCTCCTGTTGAAAACTACCGAAGGTCGGAGTTGGAAAAGCAATAACAAATAAGGTTTAATGATACTAGGAAGGCGTATTTACATGTTATTTATATATAAAGCAGGGCACAGCGAAGAGCGAACTGGATGGGCACCGTACAACAGGGTCTAGAGCGATTTCTCCTCGGTTCTTGGTTCACATCGTCCTTAAAACACATAAACTCCCCCCCCCCCTCCCCCTCCGCGAAGTCCAATGAAGCAGAGACCACAACCCACCTGCCAGACAGGTTGGGGATTGTAACGGGGACACGCAGCCGTGCTCCTGAGATCTGTTTGAACGGCGCTACACTTTATATTGCAACAATGCAGAGGGCAGCTCGCTTTTGACGTCATGGAGTTAGTCTCCGCAGAAACCCCTTTAGAGAGCGTGGACATCAACCGCAGCACCCACCGTCAGGAAGAAGACATGACAGAAAGAGGTAGAAGACGGCCGTGATCAATTTTCCGTGGTCACCCACCGTCTGGCTGTCGCCGGCTTAAGTGTCGCCGGCTTAATTTTAACAGCGGGTATACTTAGGGGCCCTGAGCATCCGCTGTTCCGGATGCTCCCGATGTCCACTGTCACGCAGGAGGGAACGCCGGACTCGCTCTTGCCCTCGAATTACTGCCCACACTGTTCTCAGCCTGTACCTATTACCTATTTACTCTTGTCCTCAGCCAACCGCTGCATCATAGTGATTATGTGTAAGGCAATATAGAAAGATAGAAAGGAAATAAAGAACGAAAAAAGTCAGTCTCGCTAGATGGGCGAAACGGTGAATGCGATAGCAATCCATGATATTGTCGCGGTTCAACGCGACCAAGTGACAACACGTTGAAGGAGACAAGGAAAACAGCGTGTTGACGCCACTAGAACACAATGATGATGATGATGATCCTTCAAATATGGCGCATACCCACTACGGGGGATTGGCCAAGACCTGGAGTGCTTAACTTTTAGCTGGTATATTGTGCAAATACCACAACATGACGAATAAAATAGAATAATAAATTAATAATAATCGGGAGAAAAGTAAAACAGAGGGGAAAAAGAAAACTATGTAAACTATATGAACACAAAGCAGCTCTTCTTCGTCTTCTTCGGAGTCCAATTTACCCCTAACCCCACTAGCCGGAGTTCATTGAAACGCCAGTCGTCGTCGTCGTCGTCTTTGTGCTTTCATAGAACGAACGCGTCATTCGCCTTTCCCTAAATGAGCATCGCCCCGATGCTAAACAATTAGCGTCACTTTTTGAAAAGTAGTCTGTGGCACAATCACTCGCTGACATAGGGCTTCATGCGGACTACGTGCACGAGTTCAGAACGGTGCCGGCGGCGGCTTGTGCAGGGGCTATCTAGAATGACTTCGTATGTCACTTCACTCAGTCGTCGCAGCACACGATAGGGTCCGAAATAGCGCCTCAGAAGTTTTTTTTTCGGATAGTCCTCGTTTTCGTATAGGTGTCCAGACCCATACTTTGTCACCGGTCTCATAAGTAACAGGCGTGTGGTGTACATTATAGCGGCCTGCGTCGTGCACTTGCTGTTGCTATATTCGGAGCCGTACGAGCTGCCTAGCTTCTCTGCGCGTCGTGTAAATGCCTCGGCGTCCGTGTCAATGTCGTCAGGTTCGTGTGGTAACATGGCATCGAGCATCGTCCTCACTTCCCGTCCATGGACAAGGCTGAATGGGGTCATCCGTGTGGTTTGCTGCTTAGCTGTGTTGTAAGCGAACGTTTTATACGGCAGAATTTCGTCCCAATTTTTGTGCTCGACATCGACATACATTGACAACATGTCTTCGAGTGTTTTGTTGAGGCGCTCAGTCAGTCCGTTGGTTTGGGGATGGTAGGCCGTTGTCTTTCGATGAGCCGCGCCACTGAGCATCAGAACGTGATTTAAGAGCGCAGCAGTGAAAGCCGTGCCTCGGTCTGTGAGGACTATGCTAGGGGCGCCATGTCTCAGCACAATGTTCTCTATGAAAAATCGGGCTACCTCCGCCGCTGTGCCTCTCTGGATAGCATTCGTTTCGGCGTAGCGAGTCATATAGTCAGTCGATACAATGGCCCAGCGGTTACCAGAATTAGAGGCAGGAAACTGGCCCAGGAGGTCCATTCCGATCTGATGAAACGGAATTTGCGGGACTTGAACGGGTTGTAGCAAACCGGCCGGTTTTCTTGGAGGTGACTTGCGTCGTTGGCAATCCATGCAAGTTCGAACGTGATGTTTCACGGCAGCGGGAAGTCTTGGCCAATAGTAATTTTGTCGCACTCTGTTCAGTGTTCGCGTGTAGCCTAAGTGCCCAGAAGTGACCTCGTTGTGACATGCGTGTAGCACTTCACTACGAAGGGCAGCTGGAACGACGAGCAGATAGCTGGATCCGCTTGATGAGAAGTTCATTTTGTATAGCACTTTGTTCCGTAAGCAGAACGATGATAATCCTCTTGCGAAAGATTTAGGTGCGGTCCGAGTTCGTCCATCCAAGAAATGAATTATGTAATGGCGAAAAGCTGCACTGGGGCTCGGACGCTCGCGCTTGCAAAGCGGGGCTAGAGAAGCAGAGGAAGACGACGGGGAGAAATAGAACAGCCGGCCTGCAGCAAAGGCGCTGTGTCTACGTCTCTCTTTCTTCTTTACAATGGCGCAGCCGACGAAAGACAGACGCTGAGGGCGTCTTCGCGGGTCATCGGCGCAGTAGGTGCTCCAGTCCAGGGACGCCGTCCAGGGTTACGCGACCAAGGACCCCGCAACCCTTCTGCCGCCGGAAGCACCTATGGGACCCACGCCCACGCAGGGCCTCCTGTTACCACGGAATGGCGCTCACGCTTCCTGTGGTAACACCCCCTCGCCCAGACCTACGTCGGCACATGAGCTGCACAGGGACGCTGTCCAAGCGTCCTCGGACATGGACACCGCCGTCGGGAGGACAGAGCCCGCCGTATTTTCCGCGGATGTCGCCATCGGGAGTACTGGGGGCACCGTCTTATCTGCAGACACCACGCCTGGTGCTCTAGGCGGCTCCCCGGGAAACGCAGCGGAGCACGTGAGTGCCATCGCGCAACTGCACGACACGCTCACCACATTGATTAACGCAGACCCTGCGCTCTCCACCGGAGCATTTAGCGGCTCCCCCGAGAGTGCCGCGGAGTTTTTGCGTGTGATCAGCGCACTCGTACAAACACCCCACTCCATGGCGTCGGGGAGCTCCGGGTCCTCTCTTGCTCCACTGCTCCCACCGGCCGCTTGGAAAATACCGGAGTTCCGGGGATTCCAAGACGATGCTGATCGGTGGATCGAAGCCGTGAACGTTCTCGGTGCCCGGTATGCCTGGCCGGACCACTACAATCTGCTCGTAGCCATCAACAACATCGGTGATGCGGCCGCAGCGTGGCACCGGTACGAGGGAGTCCGCCAACACTCCTGGCAGGAATGGAGCGCCAGACTGATAGCTGTTTTCGGACGGATTCACCCCCACAATCCTGCCACCAGCGAAGCCAACCGGCACACTACCGAGGAAGCAGCTCAGGAGGGGCGCGACCTCGAGGCTGTAGCTCCGCACTGCAGCTCATCGCCAAAGAGAATCACAGCCGGCTCTGCCATTCCGAATGGTCCCAAGCTGTGTTCATCGACACAGATCTCAATGCAAGCGACCACAGTCTATCCATGTCACGCTAACACAGGTCATCCTGGCCAGATGACCTTCAAGGCAACTGACGACGGGAAGCCATATAACATGGCTCCCACTGCACCCCCAGAACGACGCGCAGACCACAACGAAGATTTATTACTTGCCATGGGATGTGCAAAAGATCAGGGTAAAGTTGCTGCCACCACCAAACAGACGTGCCATGAAAACGCGGAGCTGCGTCCAAGGGCGTCGAGGCAAGCATTGGCCGATTGTGCTGACGTTTCCCAGTTACCCTGCAAAGTCCCTGCAGAAGATGACAAACTCTCGATTCAGGATGAGGCCACCTTTAAGGACCTACCACTGCAGCCGAAGTCGGTCGCTGGCTGGAAGACGGAACTCGAACCTCGTGACATGAACGCCGCTGCTTCACACAGCTTCTTGTCAAGGTCTACTGAACTCAGCTGTTCGTTTACCCTGACAGTGATAACGCTGCCATCATCCAAATCACTCCGCCATCCAATACGGGTCGTCGACCAGTCGTCACAGACTCAACAAACAGGATCGCAACACGCTGTGACTATTTCACGTCAGCGCTCTCACTTGGTGCGGCGGAAGGCGTTGAAATGTTTGAGACGTGCCAGATTCATCCTCCTGCGACAAAAGACTCGACATCTGATCCTGCGACCTTGCCGAAATACTCAGTGCCGCCCACCAGAAGCGCGTTTGGCGGCTCCGCGAGAGAAGCAGCGACGGAACAGACACAGACCAGCACGGCATAGTCCGTGCCACCCGCCGTGCATATTTGGTAGGTTCTTATGCTCGCAGTGCGGCCAGCAACGGCCGCAACGATGTAGCCAATCCCGGCCACCAGAACCTCGTTTCACAACTCGGCAAAGCGCGTTGCTACGCGGCCGAGATCGACCACATCGGCATAGCCAGTGCCGCCCGCCAGACGCCGTTGCGGCCGTTACCGACACTCGCAGTCGTGGCCGAGTGTAATGGCGAAAAGCTGCACTGGGGCTCGGACGCTCGCGCTTGCAAAGCGGGGCTAGAGAAGCAGAGGAAGACGACGGGGAGAAATAGAACAGCCGGCCTGCAGCAAAGGCGCTGTGTCTACGTCTCTCTTTCTTCTTTACAATTAGGTCAAGTAAGTCCTGGTCGTCACGCTGCTGTTGTGCTATGGTAGACGTGTCGAGAAGACCGAGGAATGCTGTTTCGTCTTCATCGGAGGAAGCCGACTCTATGGGCGACCGAGACAAGCAGTCAGCGTCGGTGTGTCGTTTTCCCGACTTGTGCATGATCGTCATGTCGAACTCTTGCAGTCTGAGGCTCCAGCGTGCTAATCGTCCGCACGGATCCTTAAGGTTTATAAGCCAACAGAGCGAATGGTGGTCACTGATAACCTTGAAAGGCCGGCCGTACAAATAGGGACGAAATTTCGTACCAGCCCATACAACGGCGAGGCATTCTTCTTCGGTCGTCGAGTAATTGGCTTCTGTTCGCGAGAGCGTTCTGCTTGCATACGCGATTACTCGTTCCGTGTCTTCCTGCCACTGTACAAGGACAGCTCCGAGGCCAACATTGCTCGCATCAGTGTCAAGTATCGTAGGAGCTGTCTCGTCAAAGTGGGCAAGGACAGGGGGCGTTTGTAAGCGGTTGCGCAAATCCTCAAAGGCAGCTTGCTCTTCGGCGCCCCATACAAAAGCGACATCATCTCTCGTGAGGCGAGTTAAAGGCGACGCAATGCGAGCGAAATCGGCAATAAATCGCCGATAATATGCGCAGAGGCCCAGAAAGCGCCTCACAGCCTTCTTATCTGATGGTATTGGAAACTGGGAGACTGCGGCAATTTTTCCAGGATCCGGGCGGACTCCCGCACGACTGACGACATGACCGAGAAACTGTAGCTCCTCGAAGCAGAAGTGGCATTTTTCCGGCTTCAAGGTGAGGCCGGCGGACCGTATTGTGTGCAAAACCGCTTCAAGCCGTTCAAGGTGTTCTTCAAACGTTGCGGAAAACACTATGACATCGTCGAGATAGACTAAGCAGGTTTTCAACTTGAGCCCCGAAAGTACAGTGTCCATTAGCCGTTGAAAAGTAGCAGGTGCAGAGCATAGGCCGAAAGGCAGGACTTTAAATTCGTATAACCCATCCGGCGTGACAAAGGCGGTTTTTTCGCGATCTCTCGGGTCTACCTCAATTTGCCAATACCCGCTCTTCAAGTCCATTGATGAAAAGTAACGAGCGCTGCGAAGCCTGTCGAGTGAATCGTCTATGCGGGGATGCGGTTATACATCTTTTTTTGTCACCTGATTCAACTTTCGGTAATCCACACAAAACCGTAGGCTGCCGTCCTTCTTCTTAACTAAAACTACAGGGGACGCCCAGGGGCTCTTGGAAAGTTGAATTACGTCATCTTCGAGCATTTTGCCAACCTGCTGTTGGATCGCCTCACGTTCTTTTAAGGCCACACGATAAGGGTTTTGGTGTATTGGTCTCGCTGTGAACTCTGTAATTATCCTGTTTCGTAAGTGGTGTCCGACCAACTTTCGACGTCGACGCAAAGCAGTCTCTGAACTCGGCTAATAGTGCAAGACGCGTTCGTTCTATGAAAGCACAAAGACGACGACGACGACGACGACTGGCGTTTCAGTGAACTCCGGCTAGTGGGGTTAGGGGTAAATTGGACTCCGAAGAAGACGAAGAAGAGCCTAGACCTGAGTAGCTGCTGAGTTCGGTTTTTTTTTTTGTGAATTGTAGATCGTATTTCTAGTGTTACTGATCTTCATTAAGTGCACTTTGTCCTGATCAAAGCAGATCGATGCCGTTTTCCTCTCCAGGGCCAGGGGCCTTCCTCTGGTCTGCTTCTGTTTCTCCGCAGGATTTACCTGTGGACATATTTTTGCGCAACGGCATCGCATCAGTCCCAGTGGCCCTAGTCCCGACTACCGATGGCATCATCCGGATGAAGAATCCGAAAACGATTCAGGCGGAACTTCGCACGGTGACAGCCCATTACCAGAACATCACGGAAGTCCGCCAGTTTGGCAGAGGAGGTATCGTCTGTTTTTCCTCAGACCAGCCCTGTGTTCAGGACCTCCTTAAGTGCTCAGCATTCGCATCTTGTCCGGTGAGCGCTTTCATTCCCCCCCACTTGGCCTGCGTTAAAGGAATTGTCCGCGGAGTTGATGTTAACTTGACACCACCAGAGGTACTCGACTTATTTTCTCCGGCAGGTGCTATTTCTGTTTATCGGTGTGGACGGATAGTTGACAGGACTAAGGTTCCGACGGAATCTGTGATAGTCACGTTTGCTGGGTCCATTCTGCCGAAGGAAATCAAGGCATGGCCTTTAATTTATAGAGTAGACACGCTGTCTCCTCGCCCTCTACAATGCGTGAAGTGCTGGCGATATGGACACACATTGAGAGGATGTAGGTCCTCTCCTAGGTGCAGAGTATGCGGAGAAAGTCATAACTCTAGTGAGTGCAAAAGCTCAGAAGTAAAGTGCTGCCTCTGTAATGAAGGACATTCGGCTGATGATGCGAATTGTTCTGCAAAAGCTCGGGAATTGCAAATTCTTGAAATTGTGGAACAAAGACGTTGTTCGCGTAAAGACGCCATAACTGAAATTCAATCTAGATCGCAGGGTTACGCCGGAGCTGCAAGCCGCCACGCAACTTCAATGGAAGCCTCTCTTTCTCTCACCATTGCTGATGTGGTCGAAAGGGCAATGGAAAAGGCTATGGAACGCCTAGCTGGATCCTTATGCGAGTCCTTGATACAGATATTTAGCAACCAGATGGCACAGATTTTTGGCACAACAGCGCCTATTACTCTGACGCCTCAAAATAATGAGCGCTCACAATTATCAGAGGAAGCGACGTCCCCTGTATCGTCCCAGGATGCTCAATCTGCAGGCCATGTTGCCAGTGCCAATCAGATTCAAAACGATGGCAACTTCGATGAGGCGCAGGAGTCAGATGACATGGAGCTGGATCCCCGATCTTTAAAGCGTACTCGATCACCGTTGTCCAAAAAAGCACCTTTGGCTATTCCCTTCAAATCCAAAAAACAACTCAAGGACAATCTATCTAAGAGCAATTTCCTGAAGGAAAGTATCCTAAGCAAGGCAGTTGCTGAGACTATTCTTGCGAAACCATAGCGTCCCTCAAAATTATTCATTGGAATTGTCGATCTATTCACTCCGCGGTAACTGATCTATTGTACTTATCATCAAAATTCAGTCCAGATATTATAGCACTACAGGAAACCTGGCTTTCAGGGCATCAATCTTTTCATTTAAATAGCTATCGATCGTTTCGATTGGACCGTCCATCTAAAGGTGGCGGTTTAGCATTTTTTATAAAGCATGGACTCAGTATAAAAGCAAAAATATCATATAAACACATGTGCCCCGACAGTGAGATATTTGCTTTAGCTGTAACTCTACCTGGTTGCCCGCCCTTTTCTTTAGTTAATGTATATTTTCCTACAGGTGTGCAAACCACTAGAACCTTGGACTTAGCTCTGCCTTCATGGTGCAAAGACAAAATAGTTGTTGGAGATTTCAACTCACACCATACGTGTTGGGGTTTCAAAACTGACCAATGCGGTAAACGATTGTGGGAGTGGACAAATGACAACAATCTTAGGTGTCTTAATTCCAGAACGCCTACATTTATCCGTGATCGGTTCCGCTCTGCCTTGGACTTAAGCTTTATTAGTTCGTCAATTTCTAGTAGTGCGTGGAGTGCCTTGGACTGTGCCACAAATAGTGACCACTTCCCAATCATGTTTGATATTACTTGCCCAGTAAAGCTTGAAGGTATACATGTTCGAGTATTTGTCAATTATACAAAATTTAAAAATGATTTAAAATCAGCTTTGACATCTGATTATGATGATGAGGACAACAAAGCCATGAAACTAGGTGCGGTAATTAAAAGAACACACAAAAACGCCGAGTTTAAGGTTGCATCTGCGAAGACTCCTTCCTACAGCCCTTGGTGGACTGCAGACTGTACTCGGGATCACCGAAGACGTCAGGCAGCATGGAAGAAGCTTATGTATAACCAGTCCCCTCAAAACTGGGCAGATTACAAATTTTTCTCCGCGACATTTAAGCACACAGTCGCTATGGCTAAAGAAGAGTATGATAAAAGACATTTTGAATTCCTTTCGAGTCCTAAAAACAAGAAATCCTTGTTTAGATATCTCAGGTCTCGTAAAATCCTACCAACACCAGCTAATACAGAGTACGTAAGGCTGTCACCAGATGAAATGACTAAATCGCTAGAACAGATTGCTGTTGGGCTGGCAGGTAGATTCACATCGTCCATATCTAAAGTGCTGGAAAAGCCAGCCCCAGCTACTGACTTTACTGAAATCTCATTATCTGAGTTAGATCAAGTGATCAGATTATTACCCTCTTCAGCTCCTGGTCCTGATGGCATAACGGTATCGATGATAAAAATCTTATTTAATGTGTCTCCTGGCGATCTTCTCAACACAATAAACTATTCGTTGAAAAAGGCTTGGGTACCCTATGAGTGGAAAGTAGCTAACGTAATCCCCTTACTTAAAAAACAAGAATTAGGGTATAATATGGACAACATCAGACCTATTTCTCTTACGTCGAATATGGTCAAGTTGATAGAGAGGGTATTGCACGGCAGAATAACTACCTGGATGACGGACAATCTGATACTAAATCCAAATCAAATAGGTTTCAGAGTTAACTGCTCCATCTGGTGTGCTCATGCTGATTTAGAAAGCCGAATCCAACTTGCTCAGAAAAGAAGACAGCATGCAGCCTTAGTGACACTGGACATCGCTAAAGCATATGACAGCGTAGAACATTCGGTTTTGATCAGTACTCTGCAGGGTTACATCCTTCCTAAATACATGATTGCGTGGGTAGCAGAATTTTTGAGGTTCAGAGAATTTTATTGCTTTAAGGACGGATGTTGCTCGACTAAGTTTAAACAGACCCGAGGTGTTCCACAAGGAGCAGTTTTATCACCAGTACTATTTAATGTATTAATGAGCTCAATCCCCAAATGGCAGGGCGTTCAAGTTTATGTATATGCAGATGATATTGCATTTTTTGCGGCAGACAGTGACATTTCGGCGCTTTACCAAAATTTACAAAGATACATGAGTATGCTCGAGATCTGGTTGGACAAACTTTGCATGACGTTAAATGTTAGTAAATGTGCATTACTGGTTTTCCCATTCGCAGTCCCTATTTCCATTTCTTTAGTGTACAAGCATGACGTCATTCCACAGGTGACCTCTCTCAAATATCTGGGAATTACTTATAACGAAAAACTCAATTGGAGACCGCACATAGAAAACGTAGCTTCAAAGGCGCAGCATGCCTTAGGTATACTACGCCGGTTGAGCAAAAAACAATACGGTCTTCGTAGAGACACTATGTTAATGATTTATAAAATGTACATGCGCCCGATTCTAGAATTTGGTTGTATTCTATTCTCTGGCTGCCCTGCTTATAAAATTAAGCCTCTGGTTGTACTAGAGCGTGAAGCCTTGCGTCTGTGTCTGGGACTCCCTAAGTTTGTCGCAAACAATGTTCTGTACCAAGAAGCGCGCCTGCCAACATTGCCCTGCCGATTCCGCATCTTAACGGTCCAAACGTTTCTAAAATTTTACAGCGTTCCGTTTAGACGATCGGAATATGTCTTTATAAAGGATCCTGATTCATTCTTCTTAGCTCATTGGCCACGCTTTCACGCACCCCAAATTGTTTTTGTACAAAAACGGTTAGATAGCATAAACGTGACTATTAGAGAGGTAATTGCAATAGCGGAATCAAATCAGAATATAAATATTGAGTTCGATAATATTTTCCCCCATAATTCTAAATTTCATTGCCACAAGCTCTTAAACAACTTGTTGCAAGATTACCTTGCTCAAGCACAAACTAAATACATAATAGCCACAGATGCTTCCGTGATAGAGGAAAAGGCAGGGGTGGGAATTTTCTCCTCGTCGCTCACCTGGTCGTATGCATTAAGACTCCCAAATTACACCCCTGTATTTGTAGCTGAGCTTGTAGCGATAATCTTAGCCTTGCGGAAACTCCCGTCAGATGCAGTCAGTGCGGTGATCTTAACAGATTCTCTTTCAGTCTGCACTACATTAACAACTTCTCCTAAGTCTGCTGCCCTCCAGACGTTCCTCACTTTAGTCCCTCCACAGATAAACCTAGTAAATTTATTGTGGGTTCCTGGCCATAGTGGGTTAAATCTAAATGAGATGGCCGATTCGTTAGCGAGAGCATCGCTTAACGGACCAGTAGTATCGGTTCTCCCAGTATTAGAATTTCCTACTGCGCTAAGATATCGGGCATATGCGATACACAGGGACGCCATTGAGACAATAACAACGTGGACAGAATTTCGACATCTAAAATTCCCGTGGAAAAGACAATGGTGTCCGTCGCGACAAGCTGAAGTGCTGATTACGAGACTACGCTGCAGAGTCCCTCCATTAAATCTTTACTCGCACAGGGCTGGTCTGGTGATATCGCCTCTGTGCCCATTCTGTCTTGAAATCGAAACAATTGACCATTATTTTTTTAAATGCCGCCAGTATACATCAGTAAGAAAGAGACAACTGGAAATTGCGCTTTCTAAATTTGGGCTAACGTTGTCATTGGAAGCTATTCTTACTTTTGGTGCCTCGGTATTGGGCTTCAGCCACAGGGACATATTTGATGCAGTATGCGGATTTATAAAAGCCTCAAAACGACTACGTTTGTGATTATTCACGTTCCAAAATTCTTAACTATGGTAAAGCCAATACATTAAGAAAAAAGGAAAACATTACCTGTTTTGACGGTAGAAGTGCACAAATAGTCTACATAGTTTTTTTCCCCTATGTTTTACTTTTCTGCCGATTATTATTAATTTATTATTCTATTTTATTCGTCATGTTGTGGTATTTGCACAATATACCAGCTAAAAGTTAAGCACTCCAGGTCTTGGCCAATCCCCCGTAGTGGGTATGCGCCATATTTGAAGGATCATCATCATCATCATCATCTAGTGGCGTCAACACGCTGTTTTCCTTGTCTCCTTCAACGTGTTGTCACTTGTTCGCGTTGAACCGCGACACTGGTGGAGGTGCCGGGCTACCCTGCCTGATGCTCCGCACTCCTCCTGGGAGCCGTTCATCCAGCCCATCACCTATTACGACTCCTGTACACCGCTTCAGTCGGCGGTTGCTAGGCCTCGCTCCGGAGCATACCCCCCTTCAGGAAAGCTCGTCCAGGCGCTGTGAACCTCTGCCAATGGCGAACGCTAGCCACACGCAGCTACCTCAAGTTCCACCGGCCAGCGCTACTGAGAGCCCGTCCCAGGTAACCCTCCTTCAGCCACTGATTCCCGATCGCTTTCATGTGGTGCGCATGAAGACGTTGAAGACTGGCTTGACCAGTACGAACGTGTCGCCAGGGTCAATGGCTGGAACGAGGAAAAGAAGCTCGCCCATGTGTATTTCGCTCTTGACGGCAGTGTTCGCACGTGGTTTGAAAACCGTGAAAACAGCATCAACACATGGGAGGATTTCCAACGTCAGCTCATTGAGACATTCACTAGTGTCGACCGACGGGACCGTGCTCAGCAACTAATTGAGCTGCGGATACAGAAACCGAACGAAACTGTGGCCATGTTTGCTGAAGACATGACTCGCCTGTGTCGTCGAGCTGACCCCAACATGACAGAGGACAAGAGGTTGCGCTACCTGATGCGTGGCGTAAACGAGCAACTATTCGCCGGGCTTGTGCGCTATCCCCCGACTACAGTGGCTGACTTCATTAAGGAAGCCACTAGTATTGAACGAACGCGTCAATATAATATATCCTGCGGCTTTCATGTGGCAGCAGCGGTTGCAGTTGGCAGTACACTGACTTACACGCACTTCTTTGTAACTAGGGTTAGTTCTTTGGTCATTGCCACTCTACTTTCCTTTTTTTTTTTTTGCAACTGCAGCTGCCAGTGCATTCTGTGCTGTGCTCTCCTGTGCTTTTGTTGAATACTGGTCACGATGCCTACTTGTGATGAGTTGGCAGGGTAGCAAACTGGATATTTTTCCTTCCGGTTAACCTCCCTTCCTTCCGCCTATCATCATCATCTCTCTCTCTCTCTCTCTCTCTTGGCCAAATACAAAACGCTGATGTAAGACATTATGGCTGCTCCAGGGACACTTTTCTCAGTGTCTTCGCGTTGAGAGCGAAACACGTAGAAAGGTTTACAAGCCACCCGCTGATGGTTGCCGAGATAGCGCGCGAGCCAGCGATGGCGCAGCGCGAAGTTCACAGTTGCCCCCACCCCCCGCGTCTTTTTATGCTCGCTAAAGACGGGCGGGGCGTTTCCTCTGTGCTTCGAGGGCCGGCGTGCGTGCCCATTAAGGTGATATCGCACGCGCCCTCTGAGGCACGGAGGTGGGCCGGACTCCTCTGGTCTCTGCTTCAGCCGTGTTCGTCGCCCCCACTCGCGTTTTTTTACCCCCAGCTAGAACGTACGATGCACGGCGGTTGTTAATTATTTGGACTTTACACGGGACATGAGGACGACGGCGATGACAACGGCGATGGCGACGGCAAAAACCCGTCGAGACTGTCCATATAATTACTATCGCAATAAAAGAAAAAAGGTATTCGCGTGGAGGCGTGCTGCTCTGAGCATTCTAAACAGCGCCGTGGAAATGCATGAGGCTCTTTAAAAGGGCCGGTATGAGTCCGTCGAAGGATTCCTGGCAGTAGTAGCAGTAGTAGTAGTGGTGTTGTGGTTACAGGCGGTGTTAGCCTGGCAGACCTGGCCGGCAATTGCTCCGCCCGAGCGTCTCTGTCCATGTCGCATTAGTCACCACGTGTCACTCAGTCCTGTCTCTTGAAGAAATGCTACAAGCAGAGCTGACACCTTCTTGCGCACTGACCGTGTACTTTCCGGATATATAATTTGTTCAGTGTTCCCATGTGGAAACCCTCTTTTTTTGCATGTTGTCCATGAATGCTTTTCTCTCGTTGCAAAAGCGCTTGCAGGACCAGATGTAGTGGTCAATGTCTCCCAGTTCATTGCACTCCGTGCACAATGGCGAAGCAGCGCCCCTAACTTTAAAAGACCATGCGGGCGCGCATGCTGACCCCGTTCTGACTCGGTACGTGGCAAGATTCCTGGCAAGATTTGACATCCAAAGCGAAAACGAGTACATTGATACCCTAGGAGAAGAACAGACCGTGCGTGTTACAGAAATGAGCCCCTGCGCATAAATTTGTTAACACGTTTCATTCTTAGATAGCTAAAGTTCTGGATATGTGCATGAATTTGCAAGTAATTCCTGACCACTGTGCCACAGCACTGAAGCGGCCCAAAGTGGATTTGTGTTATGTGCGCTGCAGAGCCACGTAATGCCGCCCACTCCAGCGACTGCACCTGCTAACCAATGGGTAGCAGGCGCGTCTATAATGGGAGAAGTATGACTCAGACCCAGTTTATACGCTCTACCAAGGTGATACTGCTTGCTTACGCAGTCGACAGTTAAGTTTACTTTTTAACGTGCCGATGCATATAGAATCAAGCGGACGGCCTAGCAGGTAATACAGCGACTACGCGCTAAACTAGCCTATTATTGTGAATGTGTTATTGCATACTCTGATGTATTGTACAGAGAAGGAAGTCTTTATTAAGTAGCAATGATAGAGAAACAAATATTACGGTACACATTGCATCCCAAACGTATTTTGCTGACCTTCCGCGATATCTCCTTCGCTTTCTTTGCTCAATCTCTTTTCTGGAAACGGGTGTACCATTATTACGGAGATACAAGGATTGGCGCCCAAAGCGACGAATTCAACGGTTAACAAGAGCTTCTCATGTGCAGCTTGCTTGAAGTCTGTAAACTACAACCATACATCGTCAGCTGCAATGCTCAATCTCTTGATGGCTTTTATAATTTTGTTTCGATGTATTGTAGTCCCTTCGCACATGAGAAGGGAGTTAAATTTTTTGTTCATTTTCTCAGGCCTTCGCGACAACATACGTGCTCATTAGTCTCATGTTGCTGAGTGCCCTTGCTCAACGGAAGGAACCAGGATCTACAGGTGAGTATTTGTTGGGTGTACTTACCTTTTTTTCATTTGTATTGTTCCAGCCTACATTTCTCTTCGTTAACGAATCAATTGCTTAGTTATCTTTATAGAGTGGTTCTTGCACTTTGGCTCACAATGTACCCCTCTCTAACTTGCTGGCCGTTATGTTAAAAGACACAAACAATGATTATTACTGAATGCAAGAACAAAAAAAAAAGATTTACGAATGCACTTCCGCTTGCACTGTTTATTCCGAATAACTTCAGGCATGCGCCAAGCACGCCTTCTAGAGGCACTAGAAGCGCGCCTTGTAGCCCATTTCAACAAGACTGAACAGGAGAAATCGGCTGCGGCGGTGGTGTAGCCCGGTGTCACAAATGACCACCCCCCGCTTGTAAATCAGTTAGGCATGCACCCTGACACACTGGGAGCGCGACAAAAAGGATAGCCACCTGCGAGCCATTTCGCCGCCGTCGCTCCAGGAAAGACTTTTGAAGTGCGCGGCGGTGAGAATGAACGCGTGCGGAGCGTTGCAAAGCCGCTGTATCAAGATGGTACCCACGCGAGTTCTTCAAAGAATGGCTCGCCACTCGAAAGAAAATTAAGGGTGCTGCACGGGCTTTGGGACCACAGCGACTTTCATTGCAGAGACCAGCAATACCTGCAGCGCCGGGCACGATTCAGTGCGCGGGGGAGAAAGTCGCCATGATCCCTGCTGTGTCGCTCAATGACTACGTCCTTATGCTTGGTAGAGGAAAAAAACTTCTTTTCTCTCTTGGAAACACATCGTCTCATTTCCGAAAAAAGTAAAAAGATGTCCGCGTCCTGAACAGTACCGCGATATAATCGATACGTCGCATAAGTATTCGACTACTGAGATACAAATGCATTTAAGGCGAAACTGTTTCATGCCGGGGTCCACCAAGGAATCTGTGACGTAATTCCGTAACGGAAGTAGATGTCTCAAAAATAAACGCACATTCGGGATTGAAACATATGAAGTTAACGAAACAACCGCAAGAGCACCATGACTGTGGTATGTAAACCATGCCGCTCATACACGCATTCATGATTCTAACGTTATGACCTGTCATTTACGTTCGTTATGCAGTCGTGTTGTGCCATAGCAATTTTGGTATACATCCCTTCCTTTAAGGAAACGGGTGGCATATAGATCATGCCGCTAATGACATGCATGTCACGATTTTCATGTTATGACCTGTCATTTATGATCGTCATGCAGTCATGTTGTGCCAAACCAATTTTCGTATAGGCTCCTTGCAGTCGAGTTTTACATGTGCGACATCAGCGCCAGAATGCACTGCCTGGCGGAGCGAAGAAGCAAACTTGGGCAGACTGTGACAAGGACATACGCGAACGCGATGCGCGTCTCCAACTCTATAGCAGCAGCGACCGCCCGTCCCACCTTCGTTCGTTTTATTTCCTTTGAGACGCGCGCTCCAAACCTGCGGCAAACTGTTCCAAAGGGAGACGCCGCGAGCGTTCGTGTGGTTCGCAGCACGCCCGGAAAGCAGCGAAGAAACGCGCGCGTCGCTGTCGCCTTGGTTTCCACCGTGCGCGACTGAGCCATCCGACGAGTAGAGTTACTCTATCCGACGAGAGATACGTAGCGCCCTCTGGACAGTAGACGGAGCCCATACATCCCATTAACGAAACGGCAGTATAGCGCCAGGACCATGGCATGTAAATCATGCCGGTCATGACAAGCGTGTCATGATTCTAATGTTATGACCTGTCATTTACGTTCGTCATGCTGTCGTGTTGTGCCATAGCAATTTTGGTATACATCCCATTAACGAAACGCCTGCATGTAAATCATGCCGCCCATGACATGCATGTTATGCTTTTCATGCTATGACCTGTCATTTGTGTTCGTCATGCAGTCATATTGTTGCATACCGATTTTCCTACACATCCCACTAACGAAACGGCCAAGAGAGCACCATGACCGTGGCATGTAAATCATGTCGCCCATGACATCCATGCCATGATTTTCATGTTATGACCTGTCATTTACGTTCATGATGCAGTCATCTTGTAGCATGCCAATTTTCGTATACATCCCGTTAACGAAACGCGTGGCATGTAAATCATGTCGCCCATGACATGCATGACACGATTTTCATGTTGTGACCTGTCCTTTATGTTCTTCATGTAGTCATGTTGTGCCATACCAATTTTCGCATACATCCCATTAGCGAAACGGCCAGGAGAGCACTAAGACCGTGGCCTGTAAATCATGCCACTCATGACATGCATATCATGATTTTCATGTTATGACCTGTCATTTATGTTCGCCATGCAGTCATATTGTGGCATACCAATTTTTGTATACATCCCATTAACGAGACGACCAGGAGAGCACCAAGACTGTGACATGTAAATCATGCCGCTCATGACACGCATGTCATGATTTTTATGTTATGACCTGCGATTTATGTTCGCCAGGCAGTCATGTTGTGCCATACCAATTTTCGCATACATCCCATTAGCGAAACGGCTAGGAGAGCACTAAGACCGTGGCATGTAAATCATGCCACCCATGACATGCATATCATGATTTTCATGTTATGACCTGCCATTTATGTTCGTCATGTAGTCATGGTGTGGCATACCAATTTTCGTAAACATCCGATTAGAGAAACGGCCAGGAGAGCATAAAATCGTAGGCGGCTAGATAGATAGATAGATAGATAGATAGATAGATAGATAGATAGATAGATAGATAGATAGATAGATAGATAGATAGATAGATAGATAGATAGATAGATAGATAGATACGCTCAAACTCGCCGAAGTTCGCTAAGAAATGCTTCGCATTTAAAATTACCACCCGTTGGGATTCGAGCCCACAACCATCCAGGGTTTGGCGGTAGGAGCTGGAAGCACCAGTGACCACGCCACCGACAGACCTGCGGTACGGTGGAAAAGACCGGCGTTATATAATTAGTGCGCCGCTTAATAATTTGCATCTAATTGACGTCCGGTGGTACCGCCACTGAGGTGCTACTACCGGACATTAGATGCAATCTTGGTTAATGCAGGGCACTAGATGCAACCTTGGTCCTCAGTGGTGGTACCGCCACGTAAGAACGATGGAGCGAGATAGTGAATTGTATTATTATGCGTGCGAGCAGTTAGCGCTTCAGTAGTTTCGACGCCTCTATCGCCTCGCCGGCTTCGGCGTCCCGCCGACACGTTCCTTCAGCCATGGTCGCTACGTAGTTTGTCTTGTGTGACGTCTATGACAGCCAGTTGCGTTGTGACGCGCTTTCTTCCAGGAACGCAAAGACGGCAGGCGACAAGCAAATTGTGCGCATTTCCCACAGGGAAGTGTGCGTTCACAAAACGATCCGCTGACGAACAATTAGGTTTCTCGGCCACAAGAAAACACATGTGGCCACGAAACCTGTCAACTCGCTTTGACTTCATAAATTTTTCACAGCGTACACAAAGGCCTACACGTAGTTAATGGGTAAAGTGGTAGTGCGTTGTGTTCCAAGGGAGCGAAAGAGTTAGCGTCGGACGTTTCGTGAAACTTCGTTGAGCCAATGTGAACGAAATATGAAAAAAAGAAAGTCTTGAGTTCCATGGTCTAACATCGACGTTCATGTGCAGATATTTTAGAACAAAATTTAAAATGAGCATTGATATTTATTTTCTAGTTTTTTAACTAGACTTAACTTGGGGACCCTAACGACAGCATATTTCTGAAACACTATCTTGGCATTCTTAAATAAGCCATTTTCGTAGACGCTGGCATGAGGATAAACGGCGAATATGTCAGTAACTTATCTCTACAGACAACAGCGTACTCCTCAGTTATGGTGCTGAACTACAAAAGATAATTGAAAGTCTGTACTGATAAAGCGCTAACGTAGGGCTGAAGATGAGCGCGCAGAAAACAATGATAACATCGGGTGGCCGGGTGGGAAAACGTGAGCTCGCCATCGAAAACTTGACACTAGAAACTGTACAAGACTACGCATATCTGGGCCGATTACTGACAGAAAATCCTATGCATGTTAAGGAAGTCATTGCAGAATAAAGATACGTTCAGTTGTTATGTGTTGTTTTGTGGGGTTTAACGTCCCAAAACCAGCTCTGATTATGAGAGACGCCGTAGTGGAGGGCTCCGGAAATTTTGACCACCTGGGGTTCTTTAACGTGCACTGACATCGCACAGCACACGGGCCTCAACATTTCGCCTCCATGGAAATGCAGCCGCCGCAGCCGGGATTCGATCCCGCGACCCTCGGATCAGCAGCCGAGTACCGTAGCCACTAAACCACCGTGGCGGGGCAAGATACGTTCAGGAGCGTACGGTAGACATTTTGAACGCATGAACCCATATTTAATATTACTCGTAAAGCGGAAATTTTATAACTACTGCGTTATGACACCACCGACGTAGGGGGCAAGGGGAAATGTTGAGGCCCATGTGCTTGCCGATTTCAGTGCACGTTAAAAATCTCCAGGTTGTCGAAATATTCGTAGCCTTCCACTACGGCGTCTCTCATAATCAGAGCTTGTTTTGCGACGTTAAACCCCACAGGTCAATCACTCAGTCAATGTACGGGCCAGGAACTTGTACAATGTTAAAGAAGCCCAAGAGGAAGTTGATTACCACACAGCTAGCGATGATTGGCGCAATTGTATAAGATAAGAGGGCAGCTGATTGTATCGGAGAACAGACAGGTGTAGCCGATATACTAGTCGATATTAAGAAAAAAAAATAGACAAGGACAGGCCACGTAATCCAAGTAACATTTACGGAATTGACGCCCAGAGAAAGGAAGCGCTCACGCGCAGGAGAGAGATTCGGGTGAGGGGAAGAAATTAAAGAATTACCGCCGTAAAGCGGTAATTCTTTAATTTCTGTCCTGGCTGTTCTGTCCTGCGCGAGGTGGTTACACCACCTCGCGCAGGACAGAACAGCCAGGAGTGTTGGGACTGACCTCCCAGCAGTGAACATAAAATGGGCTGCAGAAGCACGAATGGTGATTTACTGACAGATACAAAACATTAACAATTTCTTTCAGGTACAACAGACCCAAAAGAGTGCTACAGCACAAGTCCACAAAGGTTACAGTGCGGCGCCGAAGAGTACATGGCATGTATTTTTTATAATGGTTATTTACTGCGAAGAAGGTGCAGTAAGTATTCTCAACCTTTAAGCAACATATGCAAGCAGTTAATTTTTACAGCTTTTCTGTATGCGAATTGTGTTGGCAATCTATTGCGACTTCATTGGTCGAAAAATTTATCCATATTCCAGTAGGTCCTGACTGTTCTCGCCACTTTTCTGGTTTGGATTGAAAAATAAAAAACCCCGCTTGAAATAAGAAATAAGGAAGACCATTTATACAGTCTAAACCCAAAGAAGGTCGTAGACAGAACAGATCAAAAATGATGGGGATTTATATTGTGTGCGTTATATAGCACTGCGAGCGGTTAAAGTAGCCAAACACCAATAAGTTAAAGGGATACTCCGTATAGCGAAGGACAAACATTATGGTGAAAGATAAGCGAGGAAACTTATTCGGAGTTGTAATGAAATAGTTATGGTGATATTACATTCGCTTTCTGAACTGTACAATTCTCTAAGTAGTCCAAAGCCGTCCCGCATACCCGCGATTCGGCTGTCAGGCTGGGCCTTCCAGTCCCAGCGTGGGAGCCTATAATGCGTTCGCGCGCTTCCTTTCCGGACAGTAATAAAATTCATTCGATTCATCCCAACATCCACAAAAGCCGAGTGAAATAAACGTCGAACAATATGCTGCAACTCGGTGTGTAACAGCCGGTAAAATCGAAGGTTGCTGGAAAGCCCAGAAGACACCAACTGCGCAAAAACGACGAAACAATAATCTAGATGCTACTACAGTCGACGCTATCAAAAAAGAGAATTAATTTATATTCCAAAGGCACGTCAGATTTTATACGGGAAATTTCAAGAATGCAACCAAGCTGGCTACTTAAAAAATTTCAACTTTATATGGTGAACAATGGCGACAAGTTGCTTCTTAGGTCGAGTTACATTTTCTTTTATTATAATTATCACCCCTCAAATAAAATTTATAACTGAAATTTATTACATTGGTTAGTACGTTTTCGGAGCGATCAGCAACACTTACACGTGGGGCGCGCACCGAGAATGGGAAAAGTTACACCCGTGGAGGCCCAGTCGAGTGGTGCCGCCGTACAGCATACATTGCAGCGTGGGCAGAGGCATTACTTTTCTGAGCTGGAAGTTCTTTTGCAATTTTGGTGGGTGATAATTTGCCATTATCTACCAGAAAGGAACACACATGACGCCAATCCGCCATATTTCTGAGGCGTATACAGAGAATGGTGTGTTTATACAAACAAGGGCGGCTCTGGCTTGAGGGGGAAAAATCAACGTATTTTGGGTGGCAGCCGAGTACCGTAACCACTACACCACCGCGGCGGATCGCGCTTCTAACGCGTTTGTGCTAGCGCGTTACGGCCCGTGTAAGAAGCTGGTGTAAGACGCGGTGGCTTCTCCGCCTTATACTCTCTCAGCAGTCATGTGATGGCGTCAGCAAACGCAGTGCGCGTGTAAGGGGCTGTGTAAGGGGCTGCGTAAGACGTCTTTACATGATGATCGACTGGGCGAATTACACGGAAGGTCCACGGTTTACCGATGATTCCCTCCGGAGCTTCGCCTACTCATCATAATCCACCCCGTGGATATGCTGTAATTCTTTTGGTATTCGATAGGCTGTGTATATTTCAAACACTTGTGGCTCATACGTGCGTACCACGGGCTGATCACTATACAGGTATAAGGCACACGTGATTGCAATATCGTTAATCGTAACGTACACGACGAGTAAATAACGTTAGCGACGTAAAGATCCTCGTTCATGTTCTTCATGCATTTATGCCCTTCCATTTGAATTTTGATGTATTCCGCTCAAACAACAAGACTAAGAGAGCACAGAAACGCAGGCGGCTACTAGATACACACTGTAAAATTGACTTAAGTCCGCCAAGAAATGCTTCGCAATTAATAAACTGGACAAAGTTTATACTTATTCGCACATTGCGTCATCAATGCACTGAACGCTAAACGGTCGATTCACGTCACTGGAAGCTCAGGCACTAGGAGCTCAATTTAAAAGCATCTCCAGGAGAGTATTGCAGTAACGGGCCGTAAAGCCATTGACCACGCGCGCAATTATCGCCAGCTCCCTCTCCAGCTGCGTAGTCTGCTATGCCGAAATGTTTTCGTGTCATTGAACTTAAAAGAATTTGTACGTCGACTGAATGAGGAAAGCTGTCGAACCGTCCGTCAGCCACTTAAGGCGAGTCACAATTAAACTTAATATCTAAAGCACGATTACCCTGAACAAAATACTTTGGCGGGGGTGAGTCTTGAATTTCCGACTTCACGTTGAGAAGCCAACCGTCTTACACGCCACACACCCACCGCTTGGTGCCGAGCTTGTCTGAGCCAAATGACTGTGTTGTAATGGCTCTAAAGAGCACATGTAGAAGAAGGGCATTTCCTATATATGTTTTGTTTAAGGATATCGTGATGGAGAAGTAGAAGTCCTTCCTAATGACATGTAAAGCCGACTTGGAACGTTGTTAGGAGGAGGAAAATTCGGACTTAGCGCAAAGCTGATGTCAAGCACTCCTCAACACCGGCGTGTCTCGGTGATCGCGGAAGGCGCCTTCCGTTGGAGCTTTCTAGACGCTAAAGAACGCAAGAAGTGATGCTGCGTATGCAGTGATGCTGCTCGCCGAAAACGTTCCAGGGAATGCCGTAACTCAACATAGGGCAAGCGCGGAAAGTACAACTACAGGATTCTGAACGTCTAACTTTAGGGTGTACGAAATGAACGCCAGCTTTACTGCACATCCGTACCATTTTATATTTTCGATTGCATCATTGTTCTGCCTTAGCACGTGAGCCGCCTATGCTTAAGGTTTTTTTCCACTTTGTATTTTGATATTAAACTGAACTTCGGCATTTAGTAGTATTAGTTGTATTGGTCTCTCCTCTAACGTTATAAAAGGTCTCCCTACAGTGATTCACACAACAGGATCTTCTTCTGTGCTAAATATCGATACTTTTGTATTAGTACTATGTATTCCATCAACTTCGAACTTCAAAAAGATTGCGCATCCATGAGAAGCATACAGGGTACTATTGTTGAACGGATCGTTAAAAACGGTGGAGAACAGGGAAAGTTGGTGGAGCGAACTTCTCGACAAGTGGACCTATTTTCGTCAGTCCACTTGTCGAAACATTGGCTCCAGCGACATTCCCCGTTCTCTATCGTCTTTAACGATCTCTTCATCGATACAATGCTCCATCTTCCGTTGAGCTTGTGTTCTAGATAGGGTATCATTGGGACTTCTGTCACAATGGTACACAATGGTACGCAACTACCACTGGATGCTTGAATGATTCATTCCATTATGTTCGTACATTTTCAATGTAAACAATAACATTAACAAGAGAAAAGTCAGAGCTATTCTTCACATCCATTCCTTATGCCACAGACTAAAGTAGGCGGGAATTAGTTTCAAGCTAAACACTATGTTTTACGGCTACGTATAAGCTAGGATTGCTTGTGCGCCGTCGAGCAGAAGACTAAGCAGGTAAATAGAAAAAGGACAGACATTTCTTTGCCGATACGGAGAAGGAAATGTGAAAACTACCACAACGGTGTGATCTGTAAAGCTGAAGCTGTTTTCTCATAGTGCAGACAGGCCTTTGTGTTAAATAGAAAGCAATGGAAAAATATTTTTTGTGTTGTCTCGTTCTGCCCTCCTGTCTTTTCAAACCTTACCATCCTTCGTGACGAGTACCTGACGACCCTCTGAGCATTTTGGATCGCAAAGAAGGACGCGCCTGCTCCTCGCCACTTTTTCGTCTTCTTCTGGTCCTTCTTCTGGCTCGTAATGGTGATCTACTGACAGATACTAAACATTAACAATTTCTTTCAGGCACAAAAGACCCAAAGGACTGCCACAGCACAAGTCTACCAAGGTTAAACTGCGGAGCCGGAAAGTACATGGGATGTCTTTTTTATAATGGTTATTTACTGCAAAGAAGGTGCAGTAAGTATGCTCAACCTTTAAGTAACATATGCAAGCAGTTAATTTTTATAGCTTTTCTCTATGCCAATTGCGTTGGCAATTTATTACGACTTCATAGGTGGAAAACTTTACCCGTATTCCAGTAGGTCCCGAGTGCTCTCGCCGCTTTTCTGGTTTGGATTGAAAAAAAAAAGCGGCTTGAAATAAGTAATAAGGAACGGTCTCCATTGGCTGCGCCTTCCAGTGACGTCGTTCTCTGCGCCGTACCTAAACGCGCGTGCCCTTGGCTGGCCAGTGAGTGACGTCGTCCATCCCGTCACAGCCCTGCCGAGCACGCGCGCATCAGCTTCGACTGAGAGCTTCCACATGGGTAAGCCACGGATGTTAGCTCTCGATGTCAAACGCTTGCAACGACGGCGCGCCGAAGAAGCAGCGTTGCGGGCAGAACAGCGTCGACGTGATGATTGCGGGAGCGCGTTCGCGAGGCGAACGCCCGCTTTCAGCGAGAGTTTCTCCAGCGGCACTTTGGCTTCGGCTGCGACGTCTGTGTCGGGTTGAACCCACTGCTAAACACCGGCGCCGCACATTTCAGCTTCGCTGGTTAACCATTTGTACGGAGTGCTTGGGCGGGCCTTTCCATCCCGTCGCAGCCGTGACGCCGAGCACGCGCGCATCAGCTTCGACTGAGAGCTTCCACATGGGTAAGCCACGGATGTTAGCTCGCGATGTCAAACGCTTGCAACGACGGCGTGCCGAAGAAGCAGCGTTGCGGGCAGAATAGCGTCGACGTGATGATTGCGGGAGCGCGTTCGCGGGGCGAACGCCCGCTTTCAGCGAGACTTTCTCCAGCGGCACTCTGGCTTCGGCTGCGACGTCTGTGTCGGGTTGAACCCATTGCTAAACACCGGGGCCGCACATTTCATCTTCGCTGGTTAACCATTTGTACGGAGTGCTAGGGCTGTAATTTTTTTTGACAAAAAAATACGCAGTCTTGCGTGTGTAAAATGCAAACTCTCAGCGCGCCGCTGCGCGGAACATGCAGATCCAGCGGCTCCTCCCGCGCGCGCTTGTCCCGTAGCAGTGGCGCCGCTGCGGCGGCGCGTAGAACTAGGCTCGTCACGCCGGTTTCGGGCGACGTCGTAGGCCGCACCACGTGCGTTTTAGGGGCGAAGCTCCTTAAGGCGTGGGTCGTGCGTCCCCGATGTATGTAGTCGTAGTAGTAGTAGTAGTAGTAGGTAGCCACCGGCGCGTGCCTGCCGGGAGGCACGCACGCGCCCAGGGCGAGCGCGTGGCTCCCGGCACGCGCTCGCCCGCGAGAGACAACGTTGGCGCAGGCAGCGTCTCCTAGCGAGTTTCTTGATTGAGAAATACCGACGGCTCGCGTTGGAGAGAGAGAGAACAACTTTATTGGTTCGATCCGGCAAAACAGGGGAGGGGATAGGGATGGAGACTCTTGCGTGCCCGCTTGCCCTACGGAGGCGGGGGCCGTACTACAAGCCCGAAGGCGAGCACTGGCCGCCTCGCGCTCCAAGGGGAACGTGGCACGTGCTGGATCTTGTCTCTGTGGGTAACCTTGCCTTCGTTGTGATGCTCCGTATCTTCGTCCTAGACCTTGCGTCCACCCTTATCCGTTGCCCCGCGAGCGAGACGACATTTCGGGTTTCTGCCGGTCTAGGAGCTCGAGGACGTGCTGGACGACGGCCCTTTGAGTCTCGAGGTCTGTGCTGGTAATCTTATTGCCGATCTTGTCTGGCATCTCGATGTCTTGGGTGTTGGGTGCGGGAGGCGAGCATTCCCAGAGTATATGGCTCTGGGTGGCCCGTGCCTTCTTACACCGTTGGCACGTGTCCGTGTGATAGATTTCCGGACAGACGTGTTTCGCCCATACCGGAGTCCAAATTGCTCTTGCTTGGAGAAGCGTTCACCGGCAACCCATATATATAGGCACTGCATCTTGACTTGCAATGAAGTGCCGGTGGGAGATTTCACTTGTGCATTGTGCATAGTTGAACCGTGAGGACTCGTAGCATGCGCGAGATGTGATAAAACTAGATGGCGGTACTTGTAGTTGATGATGAAAGATGCGAGATGTTATAATAGTTTGATGACATTTACTCAAGTGTTTCACTTTTCATTGTGAGGCGAATTCTACGGAAGAGTTTCACGGTTTACCGATGATTCCTTCCGGAGCTTCGCCCCACTCATCATCATTCACCCCGTGAATATGCTGTGATTTTTTATCCAGCGGCCGTGGCCAGATTTTAGAAGAAGATGTCAAAGGGGCCCTGCAGCGTTTTTTGACATGGTCTAAAAATTCTGCCCATCAGTCATGGAGACTCCTGTGAGCATGTTAGCCGAATGTTAATGCGCTGAGCGCACGAGGAATTCTTCGAACTCTTGTCAAGTACAGCTGGAAACCGCCGGACCTTCTTTCAATGTATGACGTCAAAAGGGACATTGGCGCTGTCGCTTGAAATAGAGCTAGCACTATATAGTGATTCCCTAATCGCAATGATGTCCTCGGAGAATGGTTTGTTCGTTTTGAGCTCAACAAATGAAGAAAACGTATGCATACTTCCTTCAGAAGAACAAAATTTAACTGACGTGGTCGGTGCGACTTGTGGCGTCATTTGTTGAAAGGAGGGCAACGATTTCAAGCTACATCTGAAACCAAACTGCCAATTCCCTGGTGCATCCACGCAGCGCACTTGCATTTCAGTCACGTGTTCACAGGAGTTCACACGATGGATAGACCCGGTTTTCAGGGTATCTTCACAACTGTTACAGGACCGCTTTAAGAATACCAACTAAGAAAAGTAATGATGCGATTCGGAAAAAAATAGAAGTTGTTAGTGGCGCTAAAAAAACAAGAGATACATATAAAGGAGGTAGCCTGAACGCCTGACTCAATTCGAGGGAGTAGTACGGGATTGTAAGACACACGCTAGATCACTATAGGCCACGTAGATTAGCAATGTAGGCTTCTTATCATGCTATGCATTATGCATATCATTATTAAATGGTATGTAATATTTGCAAAAGGCATATCAGTTTGCTTGGCGGAGTATTAGCTAAATCTTTTGTTGGTAGTAGTGCCAGTCTGGGCGTTCCTCCTTTTGTCCCTACATTCCTTCACAAAAACTCTAGAAAACTATATTTGTGAGGACCCCGTTTCAAAGAAAACGCTCATAAAGGCCGTCCTCAACAGCGGCAGCAGTATGCAGACGATGTGAAGCGCTGAGTGCAGGGACGTCCCTCAATACGGAGCACAGATGTTTGGAACGGAGACCTCAGGGACTACAGGGTGCTTACAAGAACCCCATTATCAACACTTAGCCAATCAATAGAAGCTTGTAGCATTTGCGTTCCCTGCTCTGCTGGTATGCATAGGAAATCGCCGGCCTTTATTGCTTAGCACACAAGGAGCAGGCAAATGGCATGTGGCATCCACATATAAAACATTCGTGTTTCACTTTCTTCTTCCCTTGCTATGTAGTAACGAATGGTGAACCTTGTCACAACGGCTGGAGCTCATTATTGCAAGGGTACACCATCACACAGCATGGGCTGCATCGCTGACGAACGGGTACCTGTCTTTGCGATTGTTGTAAGTATAAGCGTCATCACTTCAACATTGCGTCCGTCATGAACCGCCTGCAACGCGATTAAAACTAATTGCTATAGCAATTATATGGACATTCTCTGCGGGTTTTTGCCGTCACCGTTACCGTTTCCGTCATGTCCCGTATAAGTAAAATCTGATAACCCCCGACGCATCGCACTTTCTACCAGCGGGTAAACGCACGCGAGCGAGGCAGCAGAACGCGGCTGAAGCAGACAACAAACGAGCCTGGCCCATCTCCAGTGGACAGAAAGCGCCCCGCCCGTTTTTAACGAGAATGAAAAGCCCCAAGGGGGTGGAGGGGGTTTCGCTCGAGCGGCAACTGTGGACATTGCGCGGTTACCTTCGCTGGCGCGCGCGCTATCTCCGCAGCCATCAGACGTGCTGCGTACTGCGTAGCAGTTCCGTGATCAGCTCCTCAATTCCAGGCGCCTCGCATATATCAACAACGCCGGCAATGCCCTCGACAAATAACGCTTACCCGATCGCGTCTACGAGTGCCTATAGGAGCGCGCCCGCTTGATGCCGCTTTACCGCGCCAAGTTTCTGGATGGTGCAAAGTGCAAGCTGCTTAGCGCCCTCGCGCGGTGTGAAGCAACGTGCCAGAAGACATCAAAACAACATGACTTAGCTCGCAAGTCTACTGGGCCGTTGTTTCTGCCGCTCGACTGCCACATGGACTTCACGCACCTGCATGCTATCTTACTAAGCCCACGTTCACTACAGTTCGGATTATAGTGAGTTCACATTATAGTGTAGTAAACGTGGAGAAATCCATGAAATCTGGTAGTCAATTTGCATACTACATCATGCATTGCTATCGCATTCATTGTTCCGGCCTTCTGGCAAAACTGCGATATTTTTAGCACGTATGTCTGAGCAGTGCGCTTTCTAAATCAGATGTTGCTTTGAAGAAGTGTAAAATGTATCAAAACTATGTGAGTTGTGCACTATAATGGGCACGTGAGTGTGTGAAAGCCACTGAAGGGGATGATACATTTATTTCTTATCTGCACATATCACCACGTTGCTGCGATTTTGAGAAGGGTGCAGTACAACTGCACAAGACTGAAATCTTTATTGGAGAAACGTAGAGGCCGTTTATAGCAACGCTGCGATGACGGCGCCATGTTAGATCAAGTGGTCGCGCTGGCCTGAATGTCATTTCGTAGAGCCGCGGAGCGGCGGCGGCGTCCGCTGTGGCCGTCGTGCAACTGCATGGCGGCGTTGCGGCAAGCACTGTTGCCCTGCTTACACCGAAGGTCGACGACATTAACATTTACTCCATGGTTGAACGAGCACGTAACTGAGGCTGTGTTTGCGATTTTAACGTCTGTACTCACGCTTGGGTGTTTAGCATTTGATGATCGTGCATGAACGTCCCTACCTCACGCTGAAGGCTGCTTTTATGCCGTTCGTGAGTTCGCTTCTTGATTACTTTTCTTTCGAAGATAGAGTGCTCTATTAAACTCACTGATATATTTAAAGTGTTTACCTAGGGCGTTTCGCACTCTGGCTGACTGCCTAGAATGTTAATGTGATACGCGGCGCTTGAAAAAATCGTATCGTGTCCGCTTGTGTGTTGACATCTCCTTTATTGGTCTGTGCTCTATATACATCTTCACACAAATTCTTAGGTAAGCGTTCTTTTCGACATTGGTTCAGTTATCTCTGGGTAATTCACCATTATAACGAGACAGTGTTCAAAACAAATTGTGAACGATTTAGAGTACATCATACCCCATTACGGGAGAGCTCCGTATAGCTGTTCAACTCGCACTTCCATAGACATTAAAAAAAGAGTAGTAGTTCATTCCGCTTGTAGCTGCCCTCAGATTGCCAAATTGTTTTGGATGAGCAAACTGCATGTTGTTTAGCACCCCCTCTGATCGCGGTCGAGCCGACTTGGATCGCGGTCGAGCCGATCCATATCACCGCATCGATAGAAAGTGGATGAAAGTGCATCTGTAGAGCTACTTTCAATACTGATACTCAACCTGGATGCCAATTCTATGTTGTAGAGCTATATACGTACTTACCACACATCACATGTGCTTATTATTTGATTCTAACTTGCTCTTTTACACTGTAAACGTTGTGTCTCAACCGAGATATCCCCTCTTGGACTCTGCATTACGATCACTTTCGATCGCAATCGATAGCGCTCATATCCGAATGGGGCACAGCTATTGATAACTCAAGGGGTTTATAAATGAACCATATAAGTGAAACCACATAAATGAACCATATAAATGAAAGCTTTATAAATGAACTAGGACGAATTGTCGGCAATTAAGAGGCTTTAATTTCTGAGAAATCAGTATGAATTTCCTTCTAGCATAGTGCTACAAACGGGTGCATGTTTATTTTTCCTTTCATAACAAATCAGTTTCACCAGAAGGGTGAATCGATGAATACAATAGCAATGCATGATGTAGTATACGAATTAGAACTAGCAGCTTTAGGGGGAATCTCAATTCTAGTGAACGTGGGCTTATTTAAGCATGCAGGTGAGTAAAATATCACGTGGCGGTCGAGTGGCAGAGACAACGGCCCAGCAGAGCTGCGACCTAAGTCATGTTTTGATGTTCTTATGGGCACGTGCTTCACACCGCGCGACCGTACCAAGCAGCGTGCACTTTGCAGCATCAAAAAACGTGGCACGGCACAGCGGCATCAGGCGAGCATGCTCCTTCCGGCACTCGTGGACGCATCCGCGTGGGCGCTATGCGGCGAGGGCATTGCCGGCGTTGCAACTATATACCAGGCGCCAGGAAAGGAGCAGGTGATCAAGGCGCTGCTACGCAGTAGGCAGCACGTCTGATGACTGCCGAGATAGCGCGTGCACCAGCGATGGCGACCATGCAAAGTCAACAGTTGCTGCTCGAGCGAACCGTCCTCCCCGCTCCATCCCTCCGCGGCTTTGCATGCTCGTTGAAGATCCGCGGGGTTGGCGCTGAGCCGTGCTACCTTTACGGAATGCAGAAATATGCGCCTATTTCCTTTCATCTGAACCACTCTTCTTCCGCGGGGGGCTTTCTCTCAGCATCGACACAGGCCTCCTGAGGGGGCGAGGTTATTGCTTGCGCCCTCCGAGTGACGGAGGTTGGCAGGGCTCGCCTGATCTCTGCTTCTGCCGCGTTCGTCGCCCCCGCTCGCGTGCTTTTACCCGCGGGTAAAAGGTCGCGAGCGGGGGGCTATCAAATTTGGAGTTTTGCGGGACATGATGCGGAGCACAATTCATGTGCCACATTCATGACGATGTGCTTGGACTTGTCGATGGATTCGCGCTCGCGGTGTCATTCACTAGCCTCTTGGTTAGGTCAATTGGCAGGGCGCCTGATCTCTAGATGCATAATTCGTGTACGTCATACGTTAATACTTTACCATCCCAATTTTTGTGCGTACCAAGTCAGCGTTGACGACCACGGGAGCACCGAGACGTGGGTCGTACATAAACAGATAGATAGATAGATAGATAGATAGATAGATAGATAGATAGATAGATAGATAGATAGATAATTGACCTACTTCGCGAATACACGGGCGCCCCTAAAATTCGTATGGCAACGTGGCACGCGATTAACTGTTTCTAATATAAGCAGCTCTGATCATTTTTAAATGCGAAGCATTTCTTAGCGAACTTCGGCGAGTTTGAGCGTATCTATCTATCTATCTATCTATCTATCTATCTATCTATCTATCTATCTATCTATCTATCTATCTATCTATCTATCTATCTATCTAGCCGCCTACAATTTTGTGTTCTCCTGGCCGTTTCGCTAATGGGATGTTTACGAAAATTGGTATGCCACAACATGACTACATGACGAACATAAATGACAGGTCATAACGTGAAAAGCATGACATGCATGTCATGAGCGGCATGATTTACATGTCACGGTCTTGGTGCTCTCCTGGTCGTTTCGTTAATGGGATGTATACGAAAATTCGTACGCCACAACATGACTGCATTACGAACATAAATGACAGGTCATAACATGAAAATCGTGAAATGCATGTCATGAGCGACATTATTTGCATGCCACGCGTTTCGTTAATGGGACGTATACGGAAATTGGCACGCCACAACATGACAGCATGAAAATCATAAATGACAGGTCATAAAGCAAAAATCATGACATGCATGTCATGAGTGACATGATTTACGTGCGACAGTCTAGGTGCTCTCCTGGCCGTTTCGTTAGTGGGATGTATACGAAAATTGGCATGCCACAACATGACTGCATGACGAACATGACTGACCGGTCACAACATGAAAATCATGATATGCTTCTCATGAGCGACATGATTTACATGCCACGCGTTTCTTTAACGGGATGTATACGAAAATTGGCATGCCACAACATGACTGCATGACGATCATATATGACAGATCATAACATGAAAATCGTAACATGCATGTCATGAACGGCATGGTCTACATGCCACTCGTTTCGTTAATGGGATGTATATGAAAACTGCTATGGCACAACACGACTGCATGACGAACGTAAATGACAGGTCATAACGTTACAATCATGAGATCCGTGTATGAGCGGCATGGTTTACATGCCACAGTCATGGTGCTCTTACGGCCGTTTCGTTAACTTCATATGTACCAAACTCCGTATAACGAGACAACAATGCAAATCCATTTTACGTTCCTGAAGCGTGCTTCGCATTTCCTTGATTCCCACTGCACGTGGGATCTGCCATTTTTTTTTCTGATGATTTTTGATGATCTCATGATTTTTTTTTTTTGCTGTATAAGAATAAGGCTTATAAGGAAGCGACTGCCAGCCCCATTCATTATTATGTATAATACTATATCACCATCACCTATGCTGTCGATAAGTTTGCGCTTAATACACGTACACCAATACATTCATAATTTTTGTGTAGGGGAAGGCAACCTTTCAAACGAAGCGCACGCAATTACTCTACAACAGGACAACGTAAAGTTCCCGGGATGCCGTCACCAATGCGATACTTCGTTATATATGTAGGGTTGTTTGTTTTCGGGTTCTATGTTCTTTTTCTTTTCAAATAAGGGGAAGGAGGGGGGGGGGTAAAAATCAGCGTCTACTTTTTCAAGGCGATATTTGGGGAGAAATTCGGCCGATTTTTTTTTTCTCGCTCTGATATTTGGATCTTTTCCGACTGTTCAGACTATATTACAAGTTTGTAGTTAGAAAAGACAGCTGCATAGCTTCGAAAGTGCTCCCCGCAACCTATGAACTGAACTTTACGTCACTGCAGCTCACTTAGACCAGCACGATGTAACTTCGTTGTCTTGAGGTTGGGTAGCTATACAGCGTGTCCACCGGCAGTCCCTTGCAGCGCAAGAAAAGGAAGAAGAAAGCGGTTCGGTGTGGTGTATTAAAGGTCAGGAAGAAATCGGGCTTAACCTGATTTTCCTGACACGCGTCCGGGGTGTGCGACTCGGGTAAAACACGCGGCTTTAGCATAAAACGAACAGCCCTAGTTATATGGCGTCCTGCGCGACAACAAACCTTGTTTATTCAACTGTCGCATAGTTAATATGCGTTGAAACACATTTCAACAAGTGGGAATAAAAGAAGATCTTTTTTTTGCTCCTTTAATTAGCTTTTAGCTACGAGTAGTCCTCAAGGCACCGTGCGAGAGATTGGAATATTACTTGCACGATAATGAAAATATTTAGGGACGAATTACCATTAAAATTTAGAGCAGCCCCTTTCGTCGTGTATCTGGATACGCGTTGTAGTGTTAGCACCTTTAAAGGTGCATTTTGACGCGATTTTCTGAACTACACACGATAATTTTCTTCTTGTTGCAGATACTCCTGCGCCTGGTCTTGAACGCCTTGGCTGAAGAAAACATATTTCCATTGTTGCAGCTCACAGCGCTTTGGTTGGGTAGTCTTAGAGCAGAATATTTGCAAAAAGAAGTTTGCATATTGTGCAACGTAGATTAAAATAAAGGTGTAGCGAAACACTGTGAATTTCTTAGTTCAGTTTAGCATTCACATATCAAACTAACTAACATTATGAGTCCTTTGCTACACTGGCCGTCCCTTGGCAGCGACCCGCTAGAAAAATGTTAAGGCTCATTGCTGTTTCATAGGAATTGTTCATAGCACAAAATTGAAGCGTGTCTTCATATATGTCTTCATACATGTCTTCATGCGTGTCTTCAAACTGAAATATGACACGATGACGACACAAGATCTGTTTTGTGTCCTACATGTAAATAAACGGTATTCAATAGATCATAAACACAACAATCTTTCACATGAAGTGATGTAGTTTTCAATGAACATTCATGCACTAAGAAACAATCAACAAAACCATGGTCAAAATCCGCTTGCATATATCTCGCAATTTATATCAGGTTGGGACATGCCGCGCTCACTCACGCAAACACACAATTATGTGGCTGCAAGCACGTGTCAACGTGTGCGGCCAAGCAACCAGAATATTACACTTGAGAACGAGAGGTCCTAAGAAAAAGGCGCCGGTATATATATGCCGAAAGATTCTAATTAGGCCTACGTTGGTTGCCGCGCCCACAATGTGACCAGATTAATCCGACTGTTCGAAATAAAAAATCGCTAACAGGAAGCGGAGCGCATGTTCTCACGAAATTCACGAAAAGATTCAAGAGATGTACTCGTACATAAGTGTGATGTGTTCTGTCAATAAAGAATTCATTTGAATCGCCATATCTGTTTTGGCGGTATTCTAACAGTATCAGATCATGAGGCGGTAGCTTTTGCACAATGCATCAAGGCAGAAATGAAGAAAAGGTTTTTGCTCCAAAATTTTATTTCGCCAAATAACATGTACCTTGTGGTCTACCTGCCTCTTTTCGCCCACCCACGTAAACTCATCGAGTTTTTCGCTGGATATTCAAGAGGTTGTCGAGGCAGGTTTGATATCGTGGCTGCCCTCCTGTAAAACTGCTTCGCGAATCTTCGTACCAGGAACTTGCAGATACCCTTGGCGTGATAATCTAAAATAAGAGACATTTTTCAGTTCAGGCAACATCGTATACTGCACGTATTGTGCATAAATGTCATGTCATCAATGAAGGGGTCAGAATGGCTTCTTTCCTACAATTCCCCCGTGTCTATCTGTAATTACACAAGGTGATGAAATAAGCAGCTTCAGTTTCAACCTCGGCGAAATCAGATTTGTCTCAATCATTCCAAACAGTACATCACTGCGTCGTGGGCACAACTAATTTGATGATGTAAATTTTAATTTGCGAGATGCGGGAGGCGGGGGATATGCGCTAAATGTCCTGTAAGAAAAATTTATGTCTTATTCTGAAGCCGGAATTACTTTCACCAGAAGCAATTGGTAATGTTGACCACTGTTACTTCACGGGAAGCGGCTTTGTGGATTCGGTCCCGCAACGATGAACTTATAGGTTAAAATTTCCCAAGAGCGCATTAATTGCACACACTTGATGCTCGCGTCATATTGTTTCAATTACAGCGCATAAGAGAAATCTCTCACTTTCTTTTCTTCCTCGCACTAAGTATCCGTGCCACGTTTATGCTATTCATGTTCAGCCAAAAGAGATGTTCGAGTTTAAAAGAGGTGCCAATACGGCTTTCCTCCGTTCTTTTATTTCACTCATTTGTACTGACATTTATTGAGTGCCCGTGTGTTTACTTAGTTCGTTATTCATTTTAGACAAGGTGTGGTTGCCTTGAGTTGATAACTGAGGCTCAGTACACCTTAAGCAAGGAAGCACATTAGTCAACCGGAGCAAGACACATAGAAACTGTAGCTAGTTTGGTTGTCATTTCCGCGCTGTAGAATTATTCGTTCATTCATTCATTCATTTATCTTCGTAAAATCTTAAAGCTATTACACAGGTGGAGCGACCAACCATTACAGGAGCGGCGAAGAAATTCTGAACCTGTACTAGCTCACCGCAATCTCCATGACGCGACCTGATCACGGATCGCGGCTTGTGTTCTGTATTTTGTTCCCTTTCTCTAGAATATCAATTCAAAGGAATGTGCACCGCCGTACTCGTTATTTAAAGAAAATGTCTTGAACCATGTAGTCCTGCTACAAATGACGTACGGAATACAACTACAGTATTACTTACGTCATCAGCAGTGTATGAGAATTGATCGGTAGGAACTTACCGCCGCTGCACCTGCTCATGCAATCCTCGCAGGTTAAGAATTTGTTGCTGTTGCCGCCGCAGCCACTGTACAAGAACCCTCGACAGATGCCCGCGCCGGCATCGAAATACCACGTCGGTGAAGATGCATTGCACATGCCGACATCCGGACCCATGCTGCACAGTGGGCGGGAAGGGTGGCCGGCTGAAAGTTAATCAATACCGAGAAAAAAATATTCACGACAGGAAGAGACATCAGCAGGTTGGCTTTCCTCAACTTCCTATGACCGGCTACCGTACAGTAGAAAAAGGACACCAGGGAACGACAGAGACTGTCAACTCGAAAAGCCATAAGTTGCTGTTCTATGCAAGCTGAAAACCGCAACAGTGAATACTCAAGGAGTATACGTACGGCAAAACTCTCGTATTCCTGACCATCCTTGTGACGGCAACTCCTGTTCTTAAAGAATCACTATGACATTGTTCAACACACCGAGAAAAAAGAAAAATAATTATCAGTACAACGTACTGTCCCCATGGTACCAGCCTAACTCACTGCTTTAAAGCTTTGGCGCGACGGCATGCGGTCATATCGTTGTGAGGAAATGCGTCCTGAGATGCGTGACTTAGACAGTAGGCGGTGATGTCGCTTTAAGAAAAACGCAGACTTCCTAATATGTCTGAGTAGTTGTTCTCCCCTATGCAAAACTAGAAGACAGCGTAATATCCACCTACGAAACGCTTATTGTGGATTAATTTTCAGACTATGTGCTTTGACAGCGGGGCTGCTTTTATGAAAAGGATAGGGGGTGACGGGAACAAGCTTTATAAATGGGAGTAAATTTGGGCTGGCGTTAGGTAATGCGTCAGCTGTTCTGGCCTCGCTAAAGAAATCTCAGTCAGCGTCGTTCAATTACTTGTTCGCCGGAAATCACGTCAAATGTGTTGCAACCTCATAATTTCCACAGTCATGGGGAACGTAACATATCGAAGGGATATGTAACACTTTAGTAGCAGTTTCATTTACCTCCATGTGATTTAGATCTTCTGACCCACATTGTTCCTTACATAGTAACGGTTCATTCAAACGACATGGCTATACACTCGAGATATATTTGCCCGAAACATCGCTAGAAAAGTCTGCTTACATGAGCAGACTTGTAGGCAATCTTCTTCAGACGAAAACCTGTTGAAGTTACCGAAGCATCCGCTGTACGTGAATGTCTTGCATAACTTTGTTTTGTGGTCGTAGAACCACCTCAAGTACTTTCCGTAGCAGTAACCGGCACTCGGCTTTCTGTAGCATCGTGGACGCCACTGAGCAGACACTGGAAAGAAGAGGAGAAAGAATTCCAGCAAGGTTTTAACTGTCAGCAAAGAAATAGATTCGCCCAACTGAGAAAAAGCTCAAGATGTCTTTCAAGAATTTTTCTTTGCTCTAGTGCATGCCAAGCATCGATCTTTGTCCCTTTGTAGGCACCTGAGCAAATAGCATTTTACAAGTTGTTGATAAATGGAGGTTGGTTCTGGTGTACTAAAAGTCCGGTGACCTCTGAAAATTTCACTCTATAATCATAATTGTCGAGGGAATATTTAAAACATGAATTGAGATATTTCAGCAGATATTTCACAATACAGAGTTTCTATGCAAACAATAAAGTTTAAAAGAAATCACACTTTCTCACCTATTGCGATGCTCAAGGCGAGGACTGTAGCGGTGGTGGCGGCTTGAAAATTCATAACTGTTCTTTTTTCCTGCACTTTCCAAAGGTGGCGCACATAAAAATCAACGCATAAGGCTACTTTTTACTAGGGGATTATGTTTCTTCAAGCAGTCACCCATCGATTTGGAAAATTGAAACAAAGATTGACCCTTAATTTCGTCTTGTTCTTTTCCCGGCACTCAGAATACTTTTGGTCAGCATTGAGTATAGCCTGAAGAAAACTATCTCTCGTGGCGCCGCCGCACGCTTCGGCTGTCTTGCACGTGGCGCCATCGTCAAAGTGTATTGTATTCGCGCTAGCGCTTGTGCCTGGACACAATGGTTGAAATCTTCAAGGCCAGGATTCGATAACCATTGTTTCCCGAAGAAGGTATGCGTTGGGCGGCACTCGTACAATTGTAGCTGCTAAGTTTGCAAATATTTCAGTGTTTAAAAGAATGAAACAATGCATAAGCATGTTTCTATTTTTCTTTTTCTTTTTAGCTGAGAGCACTTAGGAATTCGAGCCTGGGCATTCACTGCTCGCGTTTTTTCTAAGGATGTGCGAATAATCGGAAAGTTCGAAAAAAGACCCGTACATTGTTCCATTCGATTCGGAATCAGCATCGCGTAGCCACTATGTTCAAATACAGATGTCTTTTTCAAATAGTTTGCTAATGTTCCAAATATTAACTGCACTTAAATGCAAGATTTGTGCAGACAGATCAATGAAAAATCTTATTTCTGGGGACGTATAATGCAAACAAAAGGAATATGAGCGTTTACGCGTTCCAGCAGGCTCCGTGTCGCTCGGAAGGCCACAGTTTACAGGCTGCACATAGACTTCTCCTGAGCTTAGAATAACTGTGTGCATTGGATGTATGTACTCATCACTTCTCATTACTCTAGTTCTCATGAAACACGGTGAGCGAGATTTTACTTTAATTCCATTACCGATTCGACAGCCCTGAGAAGTTATTCTGAAGACAATTTACACGTAGGTCGCTTTGGTGGAGATGTCACGACCTAGTAAGTTTCGCTGCCGCGACGGTAGCCAACACTGCCATGAAATAACGAATTGCCATTGCTCACTTCTTACCAAAATCCACCGCTTTCGTCTTGCCAGGCTCAAGACGTCTGTCTTCATGAGTACGCCTCACCTTGTAGCAAACTCACGGCAAACTGCGAAATGTGTGCGAGCGCTTTTTTAGCCTATCCCGTGTGGCTGCTTCGAAAACGTCCAGTTCAGCGAAGGAAACCGCCATTCCTCTTCCCATCTATTGGACACTCTCCTCATTGCGAAAGATCGCGGCATCCATCCACCAGGAGCGGGGAGAACGGATACCAACATTCGTCTCTGTGCTGAACACTACGGGTTTGTGGTCGCTGACGTTAGTGCCTCACGAAGGCACTTGAACGACATCGCATGTCTTGAGAGCTGCGTGACACCCTTTTTCGGTCTATACCCTATCCAGCCTGCTCTGATGAATTCAGCTGGCCGTGGTGGCCACAAATGAGTTATCGTGAAGGGTACCAAGCGTCAATAATTTTCATACAACGTCATTTCCAATTTCTCGCGCGTAATAATCGTAGCCACCTTGGTCTGGGCCTCCACTGTCGCACACAGAGTCGAGGACGTATTGAAACCCCCTACAAATATCTATTGTAACGGCACGAGCTTGTGAGGAAAGGGGGGGGGGGGGGCGTATTGTACAAGTAGCTTGTAGGTAAACTTGTGAGCGAGAAATAACACACAAGAGTATGATTTTCACAGATGCACAAAGACACTGAACACACCTCTGTATATCCTAACTACACAAAGAAACAGGACAGATTCTTCAAATACTGAAAATTCTTACAGGTACACCTTCGAGAGCATAAGGCAATTTACCTTTTACCTTTTACCGTTTGGCAATGAGGTGACAATGAGTCTTTTACCTTTTCACAAGGGGGTGATTTATTAGCGAACCACCGGAAAGTCCAGCTCTCCCTTCCTTAGTCTGAAAAAAAAAAAAGAGAACGCGTGCGCCACCATCGAAGAAAAGATTGTGCCCCATGTTCCTGCAACTGATCCGCACGTAATCAGACGTACTTTTTGTACTGCGATGTACACAGCACACTGTGGCTCACAGCGCACTTCCGCCAAGCAGCGCCGCTGCCACAAAACGTACAACGTGACCGTTATAACTAGCAGTGCAAATAACTTTCGCTCTTTCCGAACGCGCCAATCACGTATGCCAAAGAGGCCCTGCACCACGTGTCAAACACCTTTAGCTGCCGTCCACTGACACATTACATGTTGAGTCGTTTCTTTTCTGCCGCAGTTGGTGCAGCGGCCATTGGGAACTGCTCCCCAGCGTGCCAACCGCTGACGAGTTCCATATTCTGACTCAGTCAAGTTCGTGCACTTGGTCCGTAACTAGAGTGCCTCGACGTCTTTCTCGCTCGCCTCTAGGAGAAGCCGGCGAGAAAGACGTCGAGATACTCTATCCGGAACGCGATTCTGTTGCAGTTTTTTCAATTCTGTTGCGCTACATTGCTTTTCTTCACCTTCAATGAGTGTATTGCTCGTCACCATTTTGCTGATTCCTTGTAAGGGAATGTCTTGTGAGATGCGTGATCCGATCGATTTCACTGTTATTTTCAGGCGACTAACTGCTCTGTAACAATTTAAAGGTGTTTCAGCTTGCGGCCCGATGTACTTTCTTGCAGTAAAAGTCACTTTCACAGTGCTGCTTGTGTACACGGTAATTAGGAACGTCAAAGAGTTTCTGTGTTATTCTGGCAGCCAGAGCTCTCATGAATGTGGGTATATGTGGAAGACCGAGGCCTGCCCGGCTTGTGGGAAGCTGTATGTTTTCCTTGAATCCTTGCTGGCTTTCCTTCCCCGAGGAAAGCTCCCACAACAGAAGTGCGGCGTCCCGTTGAGGAAGTAGTGCAACGTGTGCTATGGAGCATGCAAACGCATGCGTTTTTATGACAGTTACCTACTGTGCCAGCTACTTACGAAGACGAACGCATCCAGGTAAAGGTATCCTTTATTGAAAACCACCGTCCCGGCTCCCGTGCTACCAGAAAATTTCGTTAGATATCCTGCAAACATTACAGGAAATCCCTGTTCAATGACGTAATTACAAGCGTCTAGGTCGCCCTTCGTATTTCGTTTAAGCTGACATCTTCCAGGGCATGGAAATTTAAATGTTTACAGCAATTAAAGCGCTTATATCTTGAAAGGTTCCATGGGAAGACGCCTTCCCACGCTGCCTCAACGCACATTTTCTAACGTGCTATGATGCCGCACGATGATCGATGTGTAATTTCTGACTGGACCAAATGGGAAAAATGCCAAGCATTCTTTCGTGAAGTCCGGCAGGGAAGCAAGCCGCACATATAGGACCCTAACAATGACGTCTTTTTCGAAGCCGCTATTGCATGTTGCTCCTTCAATATCGAGTGCCATAGGTCGGCGCACTAACTCATGAGTGCACTCACTCACACTCACTTGCACTCATTTCATAGACGTGAGTGCGAGAGCGAGTGAGTGCCAGTGAGTATGAGTGGAGGTGACTGCGAGTGCGAGTGAGTGCCAGTGAATGTGAGTGGGAGTGAGTGCGAGTGCGAGTAAGTGCCAGTGAGTTCGAGTGCGAGTGACTGCCAGTGAGTGTGAGGGAAGTGAGTGCGAGGGCGAGTGAGCTCCGTGAGTGTAAGAGGAGGTGAGCGCGAGTCAGTGCGAGTGAGTGCCAGTGAGTGTAAGTGGAGGTGAGTGCCAGTGAGTGTGACTGGAAGGGAGTGCGAGTGAGTGCCAGTTAGTGTGAGTGGAAGTGAGTGCGAGTGAATGCCAGTAAGTGTGAGTGGAAGTGAGTGCGAGTGAGTGTAAGTGAATGCGAGTGGAGTTGAGTGCGAGTGAGTGCCAGTGAGTGTGAGTGAATGTGAGGGAGAGTGCGAGTGAGTGCCACTGAGTGCGAGTAAGTGCTAGTGAGTGTGAGTGGAGGTGAGTGCCCCTACAAAAATGTCATATATGACGATATCAGGAGTTGGGCATATGTGGCTATGGCACGTGCCCGTAGTGTGGCCGTACTTGCCTAAACCGTGATAGAAGCATATACGGTAATTAAATACCAACATGAAAAATGTCATGCACGTAAGACTCTGATGTGTATTGGGCAAATAAGGACACATACCGACACGTGCCATATATAACCATATATGGATCTGGCCATATACGCATATCTGGCCATATACAGCACGTGTCGGTATGTGCCCTTATTTGTCCTGTACGTATGAGTCTTAGATGGCATTTTTCGAGTTGGTCTCTTATTGCGACACACCGATAGCAATGCGCAAGTTCATCTCTATGTAATAATTAACATTCGCCTGCTTATGCTAAGCCACATTTCACTTTCGTGTTGCACCGATACCATTGACATAGTGATCAGCCCCATTTTTTTTCTTTTAACTTTCATGACAGCAGCAGTTTAGTAATGCAGTTACAAATAAACTGTCACGGCGTTATCTCTACAAGTTGCTGGAACGAAGAGAACCGGTTATGCAGAGCATCTTATTCTGCAAAGCCACCGAGGTAGCCATGGTTAAGCCGCAACATTTTGCTATATATCTGATAGATACTGCGACGAACTGCAAGTAGAAAAGTGCAAGGCGATGCCCTTTAGGGATTTTACCGATTTTTAAAAATACCATCGAAATATGTGCTCAAGATAGGTACGATGCTTCGTGCAAACCGACGCTCGCTCTCAATTTTCTGACAGAACGTTTGACTAGGCTTCGAGGGCATTTGGGATTGGCTTTTCTACAAGGGGTCACGAATTAAGATGCATGAAGAAAACAGGAACCATCTTTAAATAAAAAAAAATGAACTACGTTCAAGCATTTGTTACACGGTTCCGAATAGCATGACTGAAATGCAAATGCATTTACCAGTTTAACCATGAAGTTTTTACTGATTCTCTCACTTCGAGCACGGTTGTGTGTTTCGTAAAGGCCAGCGAGGACTCATTTTCGAACACGGTTTAAGTAGCATTTGAGCAGTGGCAGATTTGTTTTCCTACGCGAGCCCGTATATTGTAACACCAGGAAACCGGGCAATTATCCACGAATGCGGCCTCAACATTCACTCAATAAAGTAGCTGATACCCTTGTCACGACGGAGCTTTTATTTGTGCCAGGCAAACGTTCATTTCGCTGAAACTCCTACGATAGGATGGCCCACGCCAGAAGCCTCACAGCAGCAGGCTTAGAACAAGCAGTCAGTCGCTGCGTCGGCAGCGGTCTAATGGAGGACGCTGGTTGAACCAGCCCGCAGCGCCGTCTAGGGTGCTCGACCTGGCCCGAGGTAGGACCTCGGTAGTCGACTCCCAACAGAAATATGCCGCGTTGCCAATGGCCTCGCGATGCGCTGATCCGAACGCGATGACTGCGACGAGGCGCTGTCCTGCTCGTTGAAGCTTCTCAGCATCTCGGCGCTGTACACCAACCTGTGTCCAGAGCGCCTCGCCTCCTCCTGCGTGTTAGCGACGGGCTGACTGAGCGCAAGGCTTGTAGCAGCTTCTGCCAGCCGCAAGAGCACCAGATCGAGGCGCTGTTCTTCGGTAGACGGGCAGCCTTGAGGAGTCCAGCAGGCATGCGGACTCGGACGCGTCCAGACCCTGTGCGCATGGAATCGCACCGCCTCGGCCCCTTGTCCAGCCTGCGGCGATGCTCCAGGGCTCACGCGCGATGACGGACTCAACGAAGCTCTGGGCCTCTGGAACTCCGGGTCAGGGAACCGTCTCCAAGGCGCGCGTTGGTTCTGAGCCATCCCGTAAGAAGACGCTGGCACTATCCAGAGTGGAAATAATGGCAAGGCAGCACAGGGCCTTCGGACGTAGCAGAGCGCCACGGGCTCTGTGGGCAGCGTGGGCCCAGGTGTCCAGGGGAACGTAGCCGGAAGGTTTACAAACTGCTGCCGGTAGGCCGCGCCCATTGGATCGTGAAACCCCGCTGGCTGATGCCTGCACCCGCGGAGGAACGTGCCACTCCGCGGTCGAACACCAACAAGGTTATGCGGTGGCTGAAGTCTTCCAGAACGCTCACCCATTCCGATCGCGCTGCGGTCCGGGCTCTAGAATTAGGCCGAGTATTCGAAATGTACTGCGTGCGCGAGAGCCAGCAGGACATGCACGTGAGGCGCGTGAGGCAGCAGGGCATGCTCGTGAAGAAAAGGAAAATATACGAGAAATTTTTTTTCCAAAGGAGCAAAGCCTTGACGTAACCACATTACTCTCCCTGGGGGCGTCGGCACTCGGCCACTGTAATAAAGCTGCATGTTACGCAGTATTTAATTTTTTATCCGGAACTAAGAGGCTTCCCCTGAGGAACTTTTAAAGGCGCTCCATTCCTTAGAAGAGCTCGAACGCTTGTGTCCTTACACGTGATTGTCGCGAAGTCTTGCTCCACCCGAACACAACCACTCAAAATGCGGCACAGTGCGATGCTCATCGAGTCTATTTGATCTTTCGTCCCTGCTCGGCAGTTTTTGAAGAGCCTCTTGACGTTCTTGCCTGCAACTAGATCATCCGATGCGTCACTGGGTTCGGTGGCGCAGTTCCAGCCGCCTTGCGACATGGGCGAAGGAGCTGAAGAGAAGGCAAGATGAAGGTGGGAAAGGACGGCCTGTGCCTTTTTTTAAATCACAGCTTAGCTCAGCTGGCTCCAAGCTGTCGTCAAGCAGGGGTGTTTTTTTCCCACCCCGTGTTCCAAAGGAATTAGTCCTGGCTTCATTACTGTATTGTAGCAGGTTCTGCACTTCTTGTCTGCTCTGTAAACTCCAAGGGTTTTCCTAACTTTCAGTGGTATGTGCGAAAGGTCTTCCTTCTTGTTCGGATTTTTAGGGGCGAAGCTCCTTAAAGCGGCACCCGTTCGTCCCTCGTCGTAGTCGTAGTCGTAGTGCGTGACCAGTCTTACGCTTTGACTTCCAAGGTGGTGCCGGTGGGAGATTTCTCCTGTGCGTTGTTGAACAATAAAAAATTCGCAGCGTGCGCGTTAACTAAAAGCCGAATTCTTCTGTCTCTCATTCCCCATTAGCAGCCATTGGCAAGTTCCAGTAGGAAACGTTAGTAGAAGTAGAAGTGTAAGTGTTAGCTAAAAGCCGACTTCTTCTGTCTCTCATTCCCATTAGCAGCCATTGTTTACCTCCAAGGTAGTGCCTGGTGAGATTTCTCCTGTGCGTGATTAAACAATAAAAATTTTGTTCAAAACGCCGTTGATTGATGAAATAAACCAACGAAAGACGCCAGATGTTTTCTAAAAGCAAAACGAAAAGACGCCAGATGTTTCTAAAGCAAAACGAAAAGACGCCAGCTGCTTAACGAAAGACGCCAGGTGTTTTCTAAAGCAATGGTTTTATATTCAAAACCATATCGCGATACAGGTTTGTCAATCGTTTCACGTCAATTTTATCGGGCGAATTAACGGAAGAAATTTCACGGTTTAACCGATGATTACTCCCAGGAGCTTCGCCCAATCTCATCATCATTCACCTCGTGGATCTGCCGTAAACTTTTTTTCTGAATGCTAGTTTCGCCTCGCTTCGTTTAGTTGTGTTTAGAGTACATGGTAGTCTACTATGGGAGAGCCGCCTTCAGCCGTCCCAAATGACCAACATATAAGGTCGTCTGCTCGAAAAGCTAAAGGCATATCCAGTAAACCTAGCTTTCACCGAAGGTTACCCGTCATAACTCACCGCACGCAAACCGCACGCGAGTCTTGTAGCATTGTTCAGAACGTCCGAAGTCGCGCCGGGAAACATTGCTAAAATCTGACGAAAGGTGCAACAGCCAATCGTGGCATTATCAGCGATGGTAGCCCGTTGCCGAATATTTCGCGTAGGGTGGTTGGCCTTTATTCAAATGAGTGAAACGTATCGGACGTAAGACGTGCCCGTGCAGATTATCATTGATGAAAAGTTTTTGCGGGCTGGAGAAGTATTGGCACAAAGAGGGCGTTACAGGAATGCAAGGAAAGTGACCGGGCAATCGATCAACGTGGTTAGCATCTAGTAAGACCCGTATTCGAAAATGCCAGGGGCCCGTGTACAGTGCGTTGTCAGTGCACGCTAAAGATCATCAGGTGGTCAAAATTTGCTCAAATTGTTGTTCAAATTCTTGGTTTTAGACATTTTAAAGAGCGTGCCACCATGGACAAAGCATTTAAGTACAGAGCGCACAGGTACATACTTTTGTGTATTTATAATAGCCATAGACACATTATCTAAAACACGTGGTATATTAAGAAATTCGCGGGCGTAAAGTGGAATCAGCCCGCCAAGGACAAGACGGAATGGAGGTCATTGGGAGAGGCCTTCGTCCTGCCGTGGACATAAAAGTCGCTGATGATGACAGTGGCAATGGTGATTTATTATTATTATTTGGGGCGAAGCTCCTTATGGCATCACCTGGGCGGTTCTCGGTTGTCGATTCATCCTGCGTAGCCAGTAGCGTCTCCCTTAGCATACAATAGATGGCGCTGTCCCATAGAGATGCATGCAAACTGCAGTTGGGTGAAGATACACTAGATGGCGCTGTACGCATTCTGTGTCGTCATCTCTCGTCTAGTTTCCTAGATGGCGCTGTCCCATAGAGATGTGTGCATCTTAAAAAAATTCCGAAAGTTGTGTCCGAAACGCGGAAGCGAACCAGGGACCCCTCGCTTCCGAACGCGCGGCGCTAGCCACTACGCCACGAAGCGCACGTAGATTTTTTTTTTTCTTTATTGCGCACGTAGATACATGCACCACGATGACACTAAATACCCAACATTAACGAAAGACTGCGCGTTTCTAACGCGTTTGTGCTAGTGCGTTACGGCCCGTGTAAGAAGCTGGTGTAAGACGCTGTGGCCTCTCCGCCTTATACTCTCTCAGCAGTCATGTGATGGCGTCGGCAAACGCGGTGCGCGTTCCGGCCTGTGTAAGGGGCTGCGTAAGACGTCTTTACATGATGATTGACTGGGCGAATTACACGGAAGATTCACGGTTTGCCGATGATTCCCGCCGGAGCTTCGCCCACTCATCATCATTCAGCCCGTGGATATGCTGTGATTTTATTTTCTCTACAAACAGGGCATAACGGGTAAGCGTTCGGCTCTCGGTAAAAAAATCAGAGGTAAAGATATTAAAAGTAAAAATAAAATATGCATACAGAATAACACACAGACATGCCAAATGTTCTCAATGGGAGCACGTCTGACGAGCGGAATATTCAGATGCGACAGAGCTCTCGCGCGAACGCGAGGGTGAATGCTGGCAAACGCTCTTATTGGGATGGCGCAGGTACGCCTGCTGACGAAAGTACAAGAAGTGAGTTTTAGTTTTGTAGCGTCGGCTCTATCATTACGTGCACTTCCTTACAGCGGGCTCGCCATCTGTGCCAACCAGTGTACTTTCCTCCTGGGTCAAGTCCAGCAGGCAGCCAAAGCCAGTGAGCCCTGGACAAAGGGCACAACCATAGAAGCACCAGAGTCACCCTTACCCTTTCCTTCTAATAATGTTACTTCTCTCTCTCTCCCTCTTCCACTACGTTAAGCGCCATCGTGGAGGAAGGAAGCACCATGGCGTTAACAGGTTGAACTGCACATTCGGCAGGCCGCACAGTTTTTTTTTTCTGTTCATCGTAAAAGCGGTTGGAAATACCCGAGTCAGCAAACGAATATCTTGCAGCGACCTTACCTACATCGGCTTGACCGTCTTACTTTCCCGGTGAAGTTGACACAAAGCGTCGACCAGAAGACAGCGATGCAACCCTGCGCCGATGGTGTGGTGGTCGGGGTAATCGGACAGCTGGTGGCGTTAAGAGTGCGATCGTAATCAGGGCAACACTCCTTTGTCTCATTTGTGATTGGTGTATGGGTATATCTTCTCGGAAGGCGCTTCCTAAAATGGAGTTTTGTAGCCACTGTGTACAGGAGATGAACGTTGGACTACATCGAGGGCAGCGACTATTCATAGCCTGTCGCTTGACATCGACTAGCAAGTGTATTTCCACTAAAGTGCGGACGCGTGATCATTGGGCCGAGCCTGCCTGAAGACGATGTTGCAGCAGATACACTACGCAAGCTGAAACAGGTAAACATTAGCAAAAGTGCGCCGTCACTTAGCCGATAATATCGGGTAGCAGCCAACACTATCAATCATTTATTCAGCACTAGCCATCATTTGCACATGATGACCGCATGCCAGTAAACGCTAGCCAGTACTGGCAATCTGAGTAAACAGCGAAGCGAGCGTAAGGACGTAAAGTTCACTATAACTGTCATGCAGAGTGCCTATTATCGCTATCACGTAGCGGTGGGTCGAAAACAAGGATGTTGGTAGTGGGGTCGCACGCAAGTGCGGGTCCGCTTTTCTATTTTGCTCAACCCAAAAACTTTTCTCATTTGCCTTTCCTTCGCAATGACTACTGTGTAGCACCACCTCTGTGGCTACATCACTGCCATGCAGCGCTGGTTTCGGCGCAAGGGTGCTGGCATTGGTTAGAGGGGAAGCTCGCATCCGCTTTTCCCCTGCGCAACCCACGACCTGTTCCTTTTATCATTTTCTTCCCGTAGCAGAGTGGGTAGTGCGCCAACGGCAAAAGCGGGTCCGCTTTCCCTTTCCACCGACAGCTCCGCTGTGAACTGCGAATGCCACCACGTACGGTTTTACCTCAACCAGCTCAGGTGTTAATAGACGTAAATATGGTAGGCCAGGCCACCAGTGCGAGCAATCCGTTGTCAACAGGGCGAGGTGTAAGGGAGAGTCCACAAAAACGTGCCGATAAAACATGTTATCGTGCCTCAGCTGCAAATGTGTTGGATAGCTTAACTGATTCAGCAAAATATGGAGTTATGGCTAATTCATTATCTGCATGCTCATTCAAGGTGTAGCAGAGGTGCGTGTGTTCGTGACAACATGCCTTTTTCTGCGCTGACAACAACTTACCTTAGTAATACCTGCTCTTCTTCTTTGAATAATGTTGAAACCAGATAAGGTTCTGCACGCTGTGCTCCAGCTGTCGTTTGTGATTCAAGTAAACATGACAAAACGTGCAACCTTTGTTATAATGAAGGTTTGGACTAGCACAGTTTCGCCGAGTGTACCTTAGTCGGCAGTCGCGGTATCTGTTCGACCATGCCTCCTATTTACTCGAAAGCGTACGAGCTGCTTATATGAAACGGCAGCCGAGCTCGGAACCTACTTGTTCAAAACAGGCAAAATGGCACTTGACTCATTTGACGAGCCTGTACGCATAGTGACACGAAAAGTTTCGTTTACGAAAAAGAAAAAGCACCAGCGGTATGCGCCAGAGACGGCACCACTTTCAACAAGGCGCGCCAATAGCGCATTCGAGTGAGGTCACGATCGGTTATATGATGAAAAAAATTGCATTACTGCTATAGGATTCAGTTCAAAAATGGTAATCATGACGACTACGACTTGATCTATCATCAATGGCCAGTTAAATAAGCAGGAAATTGCACCACTCGTGTTGACATTCAGTCCACAAACAGCAGTCAGTGTTCCGTCACGGCGCCTTTGTGAATCCCGGTGGGTCACTACAGGACACCGTGGAGCAGATGCCGTCGGCGTTAATTGAACGCTGTCAGTCCCACAAGCTGCACTGCTCCTCGCGGACCATGGCGTCCTCAGGGCCACAGCCGAATGCTTGCGCGAACTTGGGGAAGTTGATCAAAGGCACATTTACCCTGCACAGTGACGCGCGAAAGAAGTGCACTCATTGCTCCCTAAAGTAAGCTGAGACGCGTAAGGCTGTTTGCGTGTTGGAACGCCAAAGTACCTGCAGTCAGCCATAAGGCTGCCGACGTGTCGCGTTCAAGCATGCGCGCACTAGGCGTACATCTTGGCAGCCGTACATGAATGGTACCGTGCGTACTTGGCACCTAGGCGAGCCTGGATTCGCTTGTTACCTAAACCGCAAAATTCTCTTTGGAAACCATAAATTGAAACCAAGTCCGTACTCGTGAAATCTTGTTAGAGAAATCTCACTTGAAACGGAGCTTTCTTCACGTTAAAGCGTCATCGCTGAAGCCACCGTGACAACATATACGACGGCATCATGGTGACGTCACGTGATGATGGTACCACTTCGTCGCATAACATTTGATATGTAACCCTTGCGGCGTTCCTTCGGTCACGTGGAGTTATTTGTACCAGATTTCGTATCTTTCCATGTCTTACAAGGACAACTTCCAATGAAACATGAAAAGCTTTCGCGTTCAAGGAAAAGAAAAAAAATACTTAACTTATCCGTTTCGTCTAGGTTTGAGAACACGCTGCGAAAGTTCTAGAATAGAGCACGAGGACTCGTTCTTAGCTCGAAATGTGCTTCCGGAATTTGTCTTCAACGATCGAAATCGGTAATGAGCTTTGATAAACGCAGTGCGAAGGCGCACACCTGCATTTCATGCATTTCATAACCCGCCGTGGTAGACTGAGGTAGATTAACAGCTGGTGTGTCACACTGCCGAAATGGAGGACACGGACTTCGACGGGGGCGAATTGAAAAGAACGTTCACTTACTTGGATGCAGGGGCACAGAAAAGATGACAGAGCATTCGTTTACCTGTAATTGGAAGGGCTAAACGGTCCGTGTGTCAGCTGCATCTTAAGGGCTCTGGTCCGCTTCAAATCACAGAACATCTGAAAATAAGAATTTGATATAAGCAATATATAGCGAAATGCACAATAAATCAAACGATGACACACATCGTAGAACGAGTAAGGGCAACTATCTCAGTTCGCACTATAGCCATCAGCACTGTGTAGTATATACTCGGCGCTGCGCAAAAAACTGATGGTTCGATTATGATTTTTCCTTTAGCAGTCCTTTTTATTGTGTCTCCGCCTTAGGAGGAGCTTTAAAGATGTTGGTGAACAAACCAATCATTAGACTGAGAATGAGTGAAGATTAAGCGGACAGCGAGTGTTCGAAATCGTTTGATCATCCTTGCCAAAATAGTTGTCAACACTTGCCAACTCTACGCCTCATTTCGCCGGCACTACTCGGCGTTCGCCGTCCTTTAGCTGTCACACGCAAAGATGTGCAAGGGCTTGCAGCATTCAAGTGAATAAGGTAGTTGAAGTCACCTGAACAGGCGTGATTTTTTGGGAGTGGCCCCTACTTTTGGACAGAACTGATACCTCATCTTACCGACGTTAAGGCAATGTTTTATTATTGAATTAATTAATTGTATTTTCTGATTAGTTTTGTGGACGCAAATACGGTTTTACATGGCCAGGCTAAAGGGAAGACATTTATTATTATTTTTTAATTTTTTGCCTTACTAAGGTCTCGTAACCCACACAGTGCTCCAGGGTGGTATAGAATGCATACAGTGACTTACGTAGAGGCAGTTTACAATGACATACATTACACTTATAAACATCATTAATATAAAGAACAGATAACACGTACAGGTGAGCTGTACACACATATTTTTATGCACGTTGCAGGTAAGAAAAATATGTACAAGCGCAATGAAAAACTGTCGTTTGAATGAGAGGACGATATAGAAGCCATGGTTACATGAGAATCGTCAAAAAGGGGTATCAGTTGCAACAGCTTTCCTTGTCTCATCTATCCGGCATTGTTTTGTTGTTTACGTTGTCCTTGGAGACCGGAGCAGCTCACCGTAGCGAAAGCCAGGAAAAAGATTCGGTCAGACGAGACCTCCGGGAGCTGCTTGAGCACCCAGTCCGTGGCGCCCAAGTTGCGGCTCTTCCGCACGAGTTTCCGGTACACCTAATTCAATAGACATATAAACTGTGAGCACGATGTTCAAGCTACAGCCCTAGCAATAGTGTGACTTACCCGATAAGCTAATGGAAGAGCCGCGTTGTCGAGTATGTTTTCGGTTATCGAAGCGTAGGTATTTATCTGCGGAAGATACGCTTCAGTAAAGAATTTACAATGACGAAAAAAAAAAAAGAAAGAAAGCAAATGGGATTGAGCAGTAAGCTCGCCTGGATTCAGTGTATCTTCCCCATTGTGCTCAAGGCAGGGTTTTCTTCCCCTCAAACCTTCGTAAATTTTAGAAACGCAAAGTGCTCCAGCGCATGCTTGCATACAAAGCCATCTCTTATCTCTACTAATACCAATCTGCATTTCGGAGTGGTGTTGGATAACCTAGAGTCCCAAAAACTGCCCATTACCTCCCGTGTCGCGGAAGCCTGCGGCGTTGCTATAAGCGTCAGTGACATGTGGCTGAACTCTGCGAATCAGAATTTATGTGGATCTTTATGCAAGTCTAACTCGCTTTCTGTTACTTAGGCCGAAAACATTGTAATTTCATCACCTCGGCGTCAATCATAACGATACGACACAAGATGTGGAACAACAATGTCGCATGATAGCAACGGAAGCCAGAAGTAAAAAAAAAGCCCATATCACCTTTTATATGCGAAGAATAATGATTACCAACGTTAATTAGTGATTAGTTAATGCAGCTGGCTTAAATAACCTGCAAGACTCAAAGCCACGACCTTGACAGGAACGAAACCCGAGACCTCGCTTGAAGTATGCGGATTAAGGTGGATTAAGATTGATCAAACTTTTCTCAAGGTGGAATAAAACGAATTAAGGCAGATGAAGGTAGACTAATGCGGATTAAGATTTACAAGAGGTGTCAGAAGCTTTTGTTTTCGTGTCACTTCGGCGAGAGCTAGGGATACATGGGATTTTCGGAATATTAAGTGCATTGGGGACGTGACTGTCAGACAATGTCTGCACCTGTTTGCCGTAGACTTGGCCGTACTGGTGCATGAAGCAGTTGTAGCGGCTCTTGAACTCCTCCTGCGTAAGTCGGTCCCAAGGCTTCCTCACATTCTTGCGCTCTTTGTAGAAGGGTCCTGAGCGGGCCGAACATGGTGGAACAGCGTTCGTGTGACATGAGCAAGGTAATTTATATTGTGACACACGCAAGATACATTCAAGTAGAGACAAGTGCGGCACGCCTCCTTCTATTCGTTTCTTGCATAAAATTATGTTTAGCATATCCAAGTTGGTGTTATTGCCAAATTGCATGGCGGGTTCCATTATATATATATATATATATATATATATATATATATATATATATATATATATATATATATAATATATATATATATATATATGTGAATAGGCCGGCGGCGTGAAGATATAGATGAGTAGTAGACCCTCGGAATTGGCAACAAAAATGCGGAGAACGTTTATTTCTTCAACGTTTATTCAACGTTGAAGAAACGCTTTCCGCATTTTGTTGCCAATTCCGAGGGTCTATTACTCATCTATATATATATATATATATATAGTGTGAGTTAAGTTCAATTTCTATTTCTCCTTCACCCATGTCACATTCTGGTTAGCAATCACTCTCCATGTACATAATGTTTAGAGAAGCTTGCTTAGCAGAAAACAAAACTCGAACGTTTTCAATACTTCCACATGTCTCATATTTAGCATTACAGATGGCTTAAGTATTCAAGTGGATATGGCGAAAATGTGTGTCCACTCTTAAAGAAGGGGCTGCCAAGATCCACTGACAAGAATTCCGTGTTCTATGCTCCAGCGTCATGCTAAGAGCTCTTTTGACGTATAGAGCTTTGTCGAAACAGTAGGACGTAAGTGTTTCTCTGTTAAGCTAACTTCTGAGACACTTTATCATCCTTATATGGAGAGTTGTTATGAATGGGAAATGCACTTCCGATCGTTCGTGAACGCATGAGCCATTGATGGTTTAAACTTGGACATCCAAGCTTTGAATCACGTTTCGTATAACCAATGAACAGGTCGCTAAAAACGATGGAGAATAGGAAATGTCGCTAGAGGCAACGTTTCAACCAGAGGGCTTGTCGACAAGAGCACAACTGACACTTGTCCAAGAGCTGTTCCCAGTGACAGTCCCTTCTCTGCATCGTCTTTAGCCATCTGTTCATCGATTCAAGCCTCCCTCCGCCACGGAACTCCTTACGTAGAACCTGAAGATGAAGAAATCGAATGCACACTCACCACTGGCGAAGAAAGCTCGTGTCAACTCCCTGACCAGGTGGAAGCCAAACCGCGCAGTGTCGACCGGCCTGTGGGCACGATATAGGTGACAGTATATATGTAAAAAAAAAAAATTACAGCATATCCACGGAGTGAATGATGATGAGTGGGCGAAGCTCGGGATGTGCATCGTAGATCGTGCCGAGTTGCGGATTAGTTTAGTTAACGCGCATGCTACGAATCCTCACGGTTCAACTATGCACAATGCACAAGTGAAATCTCCCACCGGCACTTCATTGCAAGTCTAGATCCATTATATATATATATATATATATATATATATATATATATATATATATATATATATATATATAATATATATATATATATATATGTGAATAGGCCGGCGGCGTGAAGATATAGATGAGTAGTAGACCCTCGGAATTGGCAACAAAAATGCGGAGAACGTTTATTTCTTCAACGTTTATTCAACGTTGAAGAAACGCTTTCCGCATTTTGTTGCCAATTCCGAGGGTCTATTACTCATCTATATATATATATATATATATAGTGTGCGTTAAGTTCAATTTCTATTTCTCCTTCACCCATGTCACATTCTGGTTAGCAATCACTCTCCATGTACATAATGTTTAGAGAAGCTTGCTTAGCAGAAAACAAAACTCGAACGTTTTCAATACTTCCACATGTCTCATATTTAGCATTACAGATGGCTTAAGTATTCAAGTGGATATGGCGAAGATGTATGTCCACTCTTAAAGAAGGGGCTGCCAAGATCCTCTGACAAGAATTCCGTGTTCTATGCTCCAGCGTCATGCTAAGAGCTCTTTTGACGTATAGAGCTTTGTCGAAACAGTAGGACGCAAGTGTTTCTCTGTTAAGCTAACTTCTGAGACACTTTATCATCCTTATATGGAGAGTCGTTATGAATGGGAAATGCACTTCCGATCGTTCGTGAGCGCCTGAGCCATTGATGGTTTAAACTTAGACATCCAATCTTTGAATCACGTTTCGTATAACCAATGAACAGGTGGCTAAAAACGATGGAGAATAGGAAATGTCGCTAGAGGCAACGTTTCAACCAGAGGGCTTGTCGACAAGAGCACAACTGACACTTGCCCAAGAGCTGTTCCCAGTGACATTCCCTGCTCTGCTTCATCTTTAGCGGTCTGTTCATCGATTCAAGCCTCCATCCGCCACGGAACTCCTTACGTAGAACCTGAAGATGAAGAAATCGATTGCACACTCACCACTGGCGAAGAAAGCTCGTGTCAACTCCCTGACCAGGTGGAAGCCAAACCGCGCAGTGTCGACCGGCCTGTGGGCACGATATAGGTGACAGTATATATGTAAAAAAATAATAAAGGTAACGGCTTCCGCTACACCTCAGTGACTCTTGAGGGCACAATGGGTGCTGCAGATTTGGTAACGTCCTGCGTAATATTTTTTTTTTCAACGTAAATTTTGGAGCAAGGAGTTCGTAAGACTCCACGAGTCTTGTGAACTCTATGCTGAGGAATGAGGAAGCATTCGTGTTGGCATTGGCATCTACACAGTGAACAACGTATACGAGAACACAGGCATTTTTAAGTCATTAATAAATGTGGAGGAGACCTTCACGAGACGTGGGCAACTGACGTCATCCGAATACCCGCATTCCCCGGACTGGGATTCCATACCAAGCACGCGGCGCTCCGCCATGGCGCATATGCGTTAGTCAACAAAATTCAATTTATGAATGCAAAAGTGGTATGAAATATTGAAAACTGCGAGTTAACTACAGCCTGCACTTATGATAGTTTGGACTGTTATTTAAATTTAGGAAAACTATAATTCTCTTATGCGGAAACTCAAACGCAAACCCCCTGTCCAGGATTTCCACCGTGCCAAAAGCGGCGCTCCCTAGCCGCGCCACCTATTCAGAGAAGGAGGTGGCCAGGGTAGGTCACTCGCGTCAATTGCGTAAAAATCATCCAGATGGCGCTGGCGCTATCGCATTCTACTCTTAAAGGACAAGCTTAGGCGCTCTCCTGTTTAGTTTACGTAAACTGCTAGTAAATTGTTGCTTAAGCAATGGTTGGTTAATGTTGCAATCGCTCTGGGAGTTATTAAGTCTCAGATTGCTGGCCACGCTATGTCGCACTTAGGAGCTTCCTGAGGTCACGTGACATGTTCTGTACCGTCCGTGGCGAAGCCGGTACAGGTATCCGACAAAGTCATCGGCAAACATTATAAAGATAGCCCCCTTAAGACGCGTAATGTTTTCGCCCTAATAAGTGATCATGATATAAGCGTAATTAAGCCGCCTATATGCATAACCACAGGACAATCCGAACATTTGAAGTCTAGCTCAATATTTCAGCACCTTGAATACGGATGACTAGACTCAGTTCCCAATTTATATTGTACTTCACTGCACTGCAGATCTGAGCCTAGCTTAATTCACCGTGGGCTCAAAATGTAATCTCAGATTGAGTGACCAGTTTGAAAGGGCACTGCAACACGAGAACACTCATGCGCTCGCCACGCGATAAAATGCGGATATGGCGCATTCATTACCACCCTCGGACGCCGGTAATGTCCAGCAGCACCACTAGGCCGAAACTCCCATAATAAAAAGTAAGGCTTTGATAAAGGGTGTTACGATACTCACGGTAGCATGTTGATGTAGTACAGCGGGCTCTGGAGTATTCCAAAGGGGACGGCTAAGGAGGGACGTGAGAAGCACGATAGACACAATTAGGCGCGCAAATGCAGAAGATTAATCAATAACGTATACTATTTGACAGATTCTATGGTTCCATATCCTATCAGTATGTACCGATGAAAAGTAGATGGCTTTAGGAATCATGATACTGCCTTTTGACAGGCGTTTGACTGACCTCTTAATCTGGGAAATGTGGTCCACTCATTTGCAGCACAACAGTACGGGAGAAATCCATGTAAAACCGTATGAATGCCCTATGGCTTATATAATAAGTTTGTTTTGAACTTTTCAGTTTTGTTGCCCAGGTATTTACCTAATGTGTTGAATTCCTGGTTGAAGAAGACTTGAGGTCTCAGGAACGGTGCCTCCCATCTGTCGCATGAAAATGTGATGACATTACTACATTCATAGATACAAATTGGGAAGCGAAATCACTACTCAAACGCTATTTGACGAGTCTGCAACTGTACAGAGTAGAAGGTCGCTCAGAAGATATTATGACTGCAGTTCTTCATACTTTATTCCACGATGTTTAGTCTTCTTGCATAATCAAATAAAAGCACTCCGAAATGTAAGCCACAGGTTGGAAATTCAGTTTGAGTTTCAATTTAGCGCCACATACAAAAAACATTACAACACACTCGTACACACAGCAGGGTCCGAAAGTATGCATACCGTTTTAAGTGCCACAAGTAAATTATTCCAAAACTTAATAGTGGCAAAGCGACAAGTTTCTTGTAGCACATACCCCCCGAATAAATGGTGACACGTAAATATGCTTAGATGAAGCAATTTAGGTGGGAAATCTTCTCAAGTAGCTGCCTAAATGCGAAACGACGCCGTGGTACGTGGGCATTCAGCAGCGAAAACTCACTGAAATCGTGAATTTAGATAAGGCAAGTTTAAGTGCTAGCGGGTATTATAAAGGTACAAGAAAAACGCCGTTTCTCCGACGTGTATATATACCAGACCTGCGGCCCAACCATGTATATTACCGTACAGACCTTCAAATGCATGGTTTTAGCTTCAAGCTGTTCTTAGCCGACCCTCCTCGGGCGGCGGTGGTGGACTGACGCAAGATGCATATATACAAAAAGCGCCTCAGCGCTCTCCTTTAGTTGATAGTCGAAGTTCGTATTGTCCCCACCTCTTTCCTTGTCTCCATGTCTTACACACCCTTTGTTTGCATTATGAACCATTACCAACTCGTTCAGCGTCCGGTGCTTTTAGACAAACGAGTAATATCAGATGGCGCAACCAAACCTTGTCTTTCTGGCGCAGAAACTCAGCCGTGAGAGGCGGCTACAGAATGCAAACGTCCCACCAAACATCAAATGTACAAGATGGATGCAGCTAGAAGATGCCAATAGCAAGTGGGAACTTACTCCGGCCCAATCCAGTCTTCCACAAGCCACTGCCAGTAGTGGTCGTTAAGCGCTGATCGGGTGTTGTAGTAGCTCTCAAGGACAGCCCCTACTTGCACGTCGGGAACCTGAAGAAAAACCCTTGTTACATAAACTCGCCCGCATGTTTTTGCGCGCTTAAAAAAATTCCTGTTTTACAGTCCTTGGTTCGCTGCAAAGCTAGAGTATTGTCGATTGCATGTCCAGGACGGCACATCGAAATGAAAAAAAAAAAAATCTGGTTGCACTATAAGTTGAATATTTGACGGGTGCTGCTATTGGAGGGGCGCCTATAGGCGAACCATCGCAAACTTACGAATAGTATTGAGCAAAAGGCCATGTGTGGTGCGTTATGTGCTCAATTTTGCTGGTCTACTGCGTAAAAGCCTGATTGCAGTGGGGTTACCAAGCCCTCAGAAGCAATCTTGAGCTTGTTCGCAGAGTACTTACAAAGTTCTCAGCTGTCCGCTTTCTAGTATTTCCAGAAGTCCCACGTATTTGTGCGACATGCCCGTCAACAAATGCGTAATGATATAGGAGTTCCTCACTATAACTATTCCTGCAACTATTTATATATCAAGAAACTGTACGAGCGCGGCCGCTACGCAGCAAAGCGAATGTAATACGAGTTAGCGGTGATGTTAGACATACAGTATGCACCTGTTGATATTGTTACGGTGTTAGAGCTCCAAGGAAGAAGATGGTGTCTGTTTGCAATTCGACGAAGTGTGGTTCGAGAAACGTCCACCATATGGGCTGCTTGGCTATTCTCCTGTAAATACTTTGTAAATATATTTGTACCATTTTGGTGAAAGTGCCGGGTATCGATCCCAGGACCTCTCGCAGCTGTGTCAGTAATTTCAGTCGAAATGAGGCTAGAGGAATGCCAGATTGAGTGACGAGTTTTAAAGTGCACAGCAACGCGGGAACACGTGATCTAATGCACTCACCACGTGATAAAAGGCGGATATGGCGTAGTCATTTTCCACGAACGACGGGTAGAGGAAGTAAGGTGTCACGGAGAGGAGCTGAAAGACCCCGCAAACAAACAAGTTTACGTTTGTTACAAAGTAATTATAGTAGTGTAATTTTTCAAATCTGTAATTTCATTAGCTTCTTTCTTCTTAGCTTTGTAGATAAGGGAACTCAAAATAGTTCCACGCACTCCAGAGGTGCATTTACCTAGACATACAACTTTTAGCGCTTTTGGCTGTTTAAAGAGACACTAAAATTAAAAACAATTTTCCCCTTACTAGTAGGTTCGCGTTTCATAATACGGAAACACCAATCTTGCGAGGAGAAGACCCTCGGTAGGCTAGGAGACACTCAAAAAAACAATACAGGTGGCTACACAGCTTTTAAGTTCCAGTACTAAAACGCGTAATGTCAGAAATATTTGACGGCGTCTCCGAAGGCCTACATAACTATTTATCGATAACAAGGATCTACATTGTGCAGTGACTTAACAAAGTTCAGAACACTTGACGGAGCGAATGTGGCGAGAATACAATAATTAGGCCTTCCGAAGTTCCCAAGCGGCGGCGCGAATTTCAAACTAAAATTTTGGCATTCATTTTCTGTTTTAACATGCAACATAACAACTTAAGATTAACGACATTCGGGTACTCGAAATATAAATTATCTTTCTAAACCACTTCACCTTATGTCTTTAGAGTACCTTTAAATAGAGCCTGAAATTAAACAACGTGCTGAATATCCACATATTCACCGAACTTTTCAGCGAAGCAACATAAATCCAGTAAAGAAAATTGGCAGATCCCACGTGCAGTGGGAATCAAGGAAATGCGAAGCACGCATAAGGAACGTAAAATGGATTTGCTTTGTTGTCTCTCTATACCGAGTTTGGTACATATGAAGTTAACGAAACGGCCGCAAGAGCAGCAAGACTGTGGCATGTAAACCACGCCGCTCATACGCGCATGTCATGATTCTATCGTTATGACTTGTCATTTACGTTCGTCATGCACTCGTGTTGTGTCACAGCAATTTTGGTATACTTCCCTTTAAGGAAACGAGTGGCATGTAGATCATGCCGCTAATGACATGCATGTCACGATTTTCGTGCAATGACCTGTCATTTATGATCGTCATGCAGTCATGTTGCGCCAGACCAATTTTCGTATAGGCTCCGTGCAGTCGAGTTTTTCATGTGCGACATGAGCGCCAGAACGCAATGCCTGGCGGAGAGAAGCAAAATTGGGCAGACTGTGACAGGAAAATACGCGAACGCGATGCGCGTCTCCAACTCTATAGCAGCAGCGACCGCCCGACCCACCTTCTTTCGTTTTATTTCGTTTGAGACGCGCGCTCCAAACCTGCGTCAAACTGTTCCAAAGGGCGACGCCGCGAGCGTTCGTGTGGTTCGCAGCCCGCCCGGAAAGCAGCGAAGAAACGCGCGCGTCGCTGTCGCCTCGGTTTCCACCGTGCGCGCGCGTCTCATACGTGCGACCCAAGCGGCCAATGTCTGCGATACTGAGCCGTCCGACGAGAGCTACGTAGCGCCCTCTGGTCAGTAGACGGAGTCCATACATCCCATTAACGAAACGGCAGTATAGCGCCAGGACCATGGCATGGAAATCATGCCGGTCATGACACGCGTGTCATGATTATAATGTTATGACCTGTCATTTACGTTCGTCATGCTGTCGTGTTGTGCCATAGCAATTTTGGTGTACATCCCATTAACGAAACGCCTGGCATGTAAATCATGCCGCCCATGACAAGCATGTTATGCTTTTCATGTTATGACTTGTCACTTATGTTCGTCATGCTGTCATATTGTTGCAGACCAATTTTCCTACACATCCCACTAACGAAACGGCCAAGAGAGCACCAAGACCGTGGCATGTAGAGCATGTCGCTCATGACATGCAGGTCATGATTTTCATATTATGACCTGTCATTTACATTCGTGATGCAGTCATCTTGTGGCATGCCAATTTTCGTATACATCCCGTTAACGAAACGCGTGGCATGTAAATCATGTCGATAATGACATGCATATCATGATTTTCATGTTGTAACCTGTCAGTCATGTTCGCCATACAGTCATGTTGTGGCATACCAATTTTCGTATACATCCCATTAACGAAACGGCCAGGAGAGCACCAAGACCGTCGCATGTAAATCATGTCAGTCATGACATGCGTGTCATGATTTTCGTGTTATGACCTATCATTTATGTTTGTGATGCAGTCATGCTGTGGCATACCAATTTTCGCATACATCCCATTAGCGAAACGGCCAGGAGGGCACCAAGACTGTGATATGTAAATCATGCCGCTCATGACAAGCGTGTCACGATTTTCATGTTATGACCTGCCATTTATGTTCGTCAGGCAGTCATGTTGTGCCATACCAATTTTCGCATACATCCCATTAGCGAAACGGCCGGGAGAGCACTAAGACCGTGGCATGTAAATCATGCCACTCATGGCATGCATATCATGATTTTCATGTTATTACCTGCCATTTATGTTAGTCAGGCAGTCATGTTGTGCCATACCAATTTTCGCATACATCCCATTAGCGAAACGGCCAGGAGAGCACCAAGACCGTGGCATGTAAATCATGCCGCTCATGACATGCATATCATGATTTTCATGTTATGACCTGTCACTCTATGTTCGTCATGTAGTCGTGATGTGGAATACAAATTTTCGTAAACATCCGATTAGCGAAACGGCCACGAGAGCACAAAATCGTAGGCGGCTAGATAGATAGATAGATAGATAGATAGATAGATAGATAGATAGATAGATAGATAGATAGATAGATAGATAGATAGATAGATAGATAGATAGATACGCTCAAACTCGCCGAAGTTCGCTAAGAAATGCTTCGCATTTAAAAACAACCTTTACCAATGTTGACAGTGCATTCGGATTCATTCACCGCAACATTTCTATGTGAGTCAGGTCCATAACGATTCTATCATAAATCACTAATTACGGGGCATATCCGGAATGCGCTTGCGTTGACTGCGTTGCGTGTCAAGCTCATCTAATTCGCCTCATAAGGGCGCCAAATACACGGTCTCAACCATTCAGTACGATGAGCGCTACGGGCTTATATTACAAAGCACCTTATGCGTTCGGGGTGCCGGCGTCTCCTGCGATCGTCGCTGTCACGGTAGAGCAAGCGGTCAAAATTCAGCAAAGCGGACAAACCGGCTAAGCGGTAAGCCAGCAAAAACCAGCAAAGCGCTAAGCAAGCGGTCAAACCTCCTCAGGTTTCATATGAGTGGAGCTGCATTACAGCTAGATTTTTTTCTGTGCTGTTCTTGAAAAATAATTGCACCATCTCCCGCTAAAGGGGACCATGAGGCGATGCGAAGCCGCACGGGGTGTGCACATCGCTTTTGCATCGGTTTGACTTGGTGTCGAGTTTGCATGGGTCTGACGCTAGCAGACGCTGCCTGCGTCAGTGTTGTCTCTCGCGGGCGAGAGCGCGTTCTCCTTCCTTGCGAGCTGGTAAAGCGTTCATCGAAGAAAGAGCGTTTCCATAGCCAAACGCGCGTCGTTCGGAGACCAGAAGAGGAAAGCCGAGAGGAGAGGAGATGAAACAAGGAGAGGAGGGGGAGGAGGATGCGCATGCGTAGTGCGGGTATGGACGCCACACAGCGGATGAATGGATGGAGGTAGGGAGCGATATAGCCCCGACCATAAGCTGCTTCACGTCTAAAGGATGAATAAACGAAGCGGCAGCTCACCCTCTGTTGTATGACCTGGCTCGACTTGGGATGGATCCATTGCGACTTTCGTACGACGTCGAGGACGCGCTCGCTGAACAGGGCGTACTTCTTCTTTACCTGCGAGAATAACGGGGAGTGCTATATTGTATAGATGTGTTAAAGGAACTCTTGAGTATACAGCGCTGAAATTTTTCTCTCAAGTCTATAAGCTAACAGAGCAGCTCAATAACGTCGTTTCTGAACTGGGAGGTCAGAGTAACACGTTAAAATACCCACAGAGTTGCCGATATTTGCTGACTAAAACAGACAACCGTATTTGTTCGCTTTCTGACAGCATTGCCTCATGGTGGCCACGTCTTCGCTGAAATAAGAGTGCTGGCCACTATATGGAAATAACGGAAAAAGGCGATAATCCATAGCTATCAGCATTGCCTTCGTGCAGTCTCCAACGTGTGTTTGCATTGTCACTAGCATAGTAGAGACATCCGATTTGTTCAAGCAGTAAATGAACGTGTTTGCGGGACGACAATACGACGTAACGTGAACAGACTTCAGTACGATCAGAGTTAAGGAAAACATACACCAATGTAAACTTATTGTTTAAAGTGATTTGTATTAGAGTCTATGGGTAATTCGATGCCGGTGTTATGCAAGTATTTTTCCCAGCCGACCTCTTGTTTAGACAGGAAAGTAGCGTGCATCGTTGGGCTGGATGCTGTCTTCCGGGATCTGTCCACTTTGCCGGTCACGCGAGAAATCCACTCAGTCTTAAGATGGACACTGTCCGCTTAGCTATTCATATCGCCATCTACGCTAAGTACACCCCCACCTAGACTTTCAGTAATTGTTGACAACATTTCCCCTGTGTTCCCTACGCAGCACGTGAATAAGTATGTTCCTTTGTGCATGCGCTGTGTCTACAATGCGTCGTAAGCACGTACGTCTTTGCGTAGCGCGCTCGCCTTGCCGATGAGGAACCGCTGCGCGTAGGCCGCCGCCAGGGCGTACTGCATGAGGTCAGCGACGCGGTCGTAGCAGGTGCGCCACCTAGGCGGCGCAGCGAAGACATTGGTGCTCAAGCCCTCTTCGTCGGCGTTTCTGGACAGCGCCGCCAGGGGTCGGAAGGCGTCCGGTAGGAATGGCGCCATGTGCACCAGAAGCCGCCACGCTATGTAGTCCGTGATGGCCTTCCTGATGGCGGTAAGACGTTCAACAAAATACAAACAGGCTAATTAAATAAGCCGTACAGTACTTTTTAAGAACAGTCAGAAAAAGGTGCCGAAAGCTCGTGGAGGCTCCCGTGGACATACGAGCCAAATATTGCTGCTCTGCACGCACCAGGCAGTTCGAAATTAGGCTTAATATACAGCTCGAAAACGCCTGCTCTTCTTCCAACAAATCATGTCCCTGGTGGGCACGGACTACGTCGAACGAGGCAGAGCTACCATTGGCTGATTCGCGGAAGCTCGTGATACAGTCACTGTGGGACGCCACCATGTCCTCAAAGTGACTTTGCCGGCATGCGTGTATTCAATCATACATTCGTTCACGCGCAAATCTTTGAAGATGAATGGGTGCCCGCAAGTAGTTTGTTCAGTCTGAGTATGCTCGTTTAAGTCAAGGGGTCCAGTCTAAGTGGGCCTGTTCGACCAATGTAATGCGCTGGTGCACTTCCGCGTTGTAGATATGTGCTACTCGGAATTTGAAGTTTTTGCTGGTGCCATGGTATCCAAACTTTTCTTCGTGGGTGCACGTTTCATTTTCCTTAGTCAAGAAATAGAGTACGAATTGCTGCTGGCACTAAGATGCTGTGTCTTTGTGCGGAGGATAAAATTTGCATCCGTGCTTTCGTGGCACAAAAGCACAAGGAACTCTTTCTATACGAATTACTCAGGAAGAAACATTGCAGTCGAAAAAGCATTCTTCCTATCAACACCCCTCCTGGGCAGTCGCTATACCAAGTGAGATAGTCTATAGGCTAGCGATCAATATCGCATGTGTCTAGAATGAATCGAAACACCAAGAATAATGGTATTGAATATGCAAATAAATTCTGCTGAATTCCCGCGACGTGAAAGAAAAATTATGAAAGGGAAAATCAACATCGACCCGTTTGCTGCTCAAAGCTAGATCAAATCCATACAATTTCTTTTGCATGAAATGCTTCGGAGATGATCGAATTCGTCCCAAGTTGAGCGGAAATCTTTCCCCATTAATGATAATTTATTCACAAAAGAAAAATCGTGTGGATTTTTTGCAGTCTTGAGGCACAAATAGCTGGATATCAATCCTCTGTTTCTCAACATTTCATCAACTTCGCGAAATTTCGTAATTACCTATGAAATCGCGTTGTAGGGCTCGTTTATTTATGGACAATCTCCCCAGCCTTTCTCTTGGTTGCGTCTACACCATACTGATTATTTGCCTTGCTTGTGTTTTATCCCACACTGCCCTCCTTCATATTTTCACGCTTAATTGAATTATTTATTTTTTCATATGCCGCTTACACTTACCTCGAGGAATTGTTTAGTATGCCGGCCAGACGTGAGAAATATTCTGGGCTCTTCGTGACCACCTCCGTGTCGTTGCTCACGTCCAATAGATCTCCAGCTATTGTCTTTAGAAAAAGCGCCCAATCCCACTGCAGGTAAAAGCACAGCGCGCAGCGAATACAAATTCAAGTTTAGTACGCATACCTGAAGTTCCGTATCGGTCTAGCTAGTTGCAGTGTCGTAGAACATGAATGGTTTTCCATCGTTTAAGAATTATCGGCTTACTGGCTGCACTCTGCACTGACGTATTTTTTTCTCGGATTGTTGTAGAGCACCTGCTTAGATGTAACTGCACTTGTACATACGTCCCTTATACCACTGAAGGGTTGAAATGTATTTGCATTATCTTTGTAATTGCCGCTCTAACACGTGGTATCTGCGCGAACGTCAACAGGATGCTGAAATGTAAATATATTGTTCTAGATAGACTGACGCAGGCCCGAAGGTCTTTAAACCGTTGGCAACACCTCATGGTCAGGTAATATGAGCAATATAAAACGCGAATAGAACAGAGGTAACCACATGCGTATACAAAACTGGATGAAGTGGATAAAAAAATGGACGTCAAACAAGCAGATAAAGAAAAGCGCCAGACAAAGATTACCCGAGTGTGCGACGTGCGGACATATAACATGCATTAACAAGCACATGGATCAAGGTATACGTGCCCCTACGAAGATATACATGAATATAACTCTTACGTACACAGTTAAGAAAAGAAAATGAAAAAGAGGAGGAACTATGAAATTAGGCAGCCTTGTTATAAGGTCAAAATGCTTTGGTCGTTTCTGTGTGAGCAGTGTGCAAGAATGATGTTCATGGGCCTTCCAATAATGAGTCACACCTCCCTACCAGACAATATAGCCCAGTCATTTCAGTCTTCCTTGACATGGATCCGCATATTACCTTTCCCCTGGGGGTTTCTTCGTGACGTGATGTTGTGTAAGTAAAGCGCAACCTAGATGTTTGTCTAGTACGCCAGCTTGTGTCTTCTAACCCCCCCCCCCCCCCCCTCCTCCATCTGTGCAGATTCCAGAGCACTCATGGGTACGAATGGAGAGTGGGCCTCCCCCGCCCCCCCCCCCCCCTCAGACGCTGGAACTCCCGATACATGACCGATTTCCAAAAAAAAAAAAATTTCGCGGCTGGCAGTTCTTTAGACGATGACCTGCTCTTGTGATATCATTCAAGGATTAAATGAAGAAGTGTTGCAGGTTCCGTCTATTTGCAGGTCCCGTCCTCCGAACAAAGGTGCACCTTTGTTCGGAGGAGAAAATTTCCATCGCGCTTTCTCAGCACAAAGGCACAAGGAACTCCATTCAAACTACCCAGGAAGAAACCTTGCAGTCGAAGGAATGTTCTTCCTAGTGTGGGGACTAAACCCGGCACCAACGCCACTCCTGGCCAGTCGCTATACCAAATGAGATATCGTGGATGCTAGCGATTAATATCACGTGTCTATAAGATTAATCGAAAACACAAAGAATAAGGGTACTGAATATGGCAAATCAACTTTGCTGAATCCCACGACGTGAAAGAAAATTTACGAGAGCAAAAATCGACATGGACCCGTTTGTTGCCCAAGACTATCTTTAATACCACGCAATTTTTTTTGCGTGGAAAGCTCCGGATTTGATGGAATTCATCTCCAGTCCAGCGGAATTTTCTTGTAAACTTATTATCGTTTATTTAGAAAAGAAAAACCATGTGGATTTTTTGCAGCTTTCTGGTGCAAATCGTTGAATATCAAACTTGTATTTCATAACAGTCTATCGACATTGCGGGATTTAGTAGAACTCAATTATCTAATCAAAGCGCGTTGTAGGGCTAATTTCTTTATGGGCGATCTCCCCAGTCTTTCTTTTGGTTGCGTGTAAACCATAATGAACCACAGTGAACCAAACCTTGCCTGTGTTTTATCCCACACTGTCCTACTTCAAATTTTCACGCTTAATTGAATTATTTATTTGTTCATATACCGCTTACACTTACCTCGAGGAATTGTTTAGTATGCTGGCCAGACGTGAGAAATATTCTGGGCTCTTCGTGACCACCTCAGTGTCGTTGCTCACATCCAATAGATCTCCAGCTATAGTCTTTAGAAAAAGCGCCCAATCCCACTGCAAGTAAAAGCACAGCGCGCAGCGAATACAAATTCAAGTTTAGTACGCATACCTGAAGTTCCGTATCGATCTAGCTAGTTGCAGTGTCGTAGAACTTGAATGTTTTTTCATCGTTTAGGAATTATCGGCTTACTGGCTGCGCTCTGCACTGACATATTTTTTTCTCTGATTGTTGTACAGCACTTACTTAGATGTAACTGGACTTGCACATACGTTCTTCATGCTACTGTAGGGGTGAAATGTATTTGCATTATGTTTGTAATTGCTGCTCGAAACCCCGGTACCTGCCCGAAGGTCAACAGGATGCTGAAATATTATATATATATATATATATATATATATATATATATATATATACATACATTGTTCTAGATGCACAGATGCAGGCTTGTGGTCGTTTCAATGTTGGCGACACCTCATGTGTGGGTAATATGAGGAATATAAAAGGCGAAATGATAGAACGGAGGTAACCATATGCGTATAAAAAAATTAGATGAAGTGGATAACAAATGGGCGTCAAACAAGCGGATAAAGAAAAGCAACAGACAAAGATAACCCGAGTGTGCGACGTGCGAATATATAACACGCATTAACAAGCACATGGATCAAGGAATGCATGCACCTACGGTGATATAAGTGACCAAAACACTTAAGTTCACAGTTAAAAAATGCAGAGGACAAACTATTAAGCTAGGTAGCCTTGTTACAAGGTCAAAAGGCTTAGGTCGTTAATGTGTGAGCAGTACGCAAGAATGATGTGCATGGCCCTTCCCACTAATGAGTAACTCCTGCCAACCGGAAAAGATAGCCCCGCCTTGATTTCAGTCATGCTTGGCATGGCTACATATATCACCTTCACCCTGGGGGTTTCTTCGCGACGTAATATTGTGAGTAAAGCGCAACCTAGATGTTGGTGAACTAGCCTAAGCGGTCTATATAGTACGCCAGCTTTTGTCGTCGTAGCATCAATTTTTTATCAACCACAAGACATGGCGCGTTTCTATTACGTTTATTTTACAATAGCTTTCGCTAATGATGTCCGTTGCGAATACCGAGCTCGTAACACCGCACGCATTTCACGTAGTTTTCATTATTATTGACAATTAACTGCGATCAACACAAGCTCAAACCTTTCAGTATGCACTGAAAACACAGCGAAATTTATACACCTCCAATACGTATTCTCCTAAAGAAAAAACATGACTCTTTAGCATTTCTCTCTGTAATCTTGCCTACCGAAGATAAGCATCTTTAAAATGGAACTCACTACTGGCAAGCACAGTGACACTGGAAAACATACCTTGTGAGACTTCGGTAAGCTGCCCAGATTCACCCTAACGGCATGCTTTCGCTTCCGCTTCCAGCTGAGATCCGTTGCCTGTAAAAAAAAAAAAAAGCAAATGCCGATTCTTAAAGGCACCACAGTTCCCAATTTTTTGTCAATTTTGTGTACCATGAAAGCTATAGCCAAAGTGGTATCCCTGATTTGCAACGCAGACGTTAAGAAAAATATGGTACTTATGATTTATGAGTCTTGCCCCCTGTCAGAGAGATATATCAACTAGGAGAGTTAGTTCAGCTAAAATCTCAAATTTTAAATGTTTCTGGTCGAATCCCCAAGCTGATGCTTTGCAGAAGCGACATGAACTTTGGGGCAGTAAGCTAGCGCTGGAAATGTGAATATGCTCCGCAATCCGTTCGCGCGCCGCCTCCTGTGAAGGTGCAAAGAAAAAGGATATACAGGTACTACTGAGCCCTTGAAAGTAAATATCTCCTTTTCAAAGAGACATTTGCTGCGGTAGTCATGTGAAGTTGCTTGTGAACGATGTGGTAGCTCTCAGTGAGCCTGCATATTTTAAAAGCGAGGAAATTAAAGCTGATAAAGCCTGAAGTGAACATGTTTATGGAGTTGTTTTAATGCGAAGTCGCACTTTACATTTCCCTAGGGGCTTATTCGGCCTTCTCTTTAGTATTTTGTGAGGTTAAACAGCTCTCAAGTGCTTATGTAAACAGGAAAAAAAAACAACCCCGCACTCTACCTAGTGCCCTCATCGATGTCTCAGTACATAGACATCGTAACGTAGCACGATGTCTCCGTACTGTGTCTACGTACGATGCTTTCGTAGGATGTCTCAGCACTTCCCTCGAATAATAATAAGTTGTGAGCGTCTGTGCTGGAATGGAAATGCCAGAGCGTTAACTGATGGGCGGTGGGGTGCACAAAGCGCAGTCCGTCACAGGCAACGCGAAATGCTGATCAAACACTCAGAACTGCAGCGCCTGCATTGCCAGTAGTGAATCACCTGCCAGACAGGGCCCAACACCATGCACAGGGATTCATCACTATCCCCTCTTGCATTGGTGATATCATACAACGGTGCAGTGCTCGGAGAGCTTAGCTAGACAATTATGGTTCCGTCGGGGAAAAGCACACTATTTCCAGGCGTCCTTGTTGGAAGCGCGGCTTGGTGTCTGCAGCGGAAAGGGAACGAAAGGGTGGAAAGCAGAGGAAAGCCGCAGTGGAGGGCTCGCGTGGCATCGACCATTCATTGACGTGTCCGCAGTGGTGGCATGCTGGTTACGGTTATTGACTGTGGACCCGAAGAAGCGGGTTCAACCCCGAGCCGCGGTGCATGCATTTTCGACGTAAGCAAACATGGTAGAGGCCCGTGTAGCGCGTGTTGTTAGTGTATGTTAAAGAAACCCCAAGTGGTGAAAATTTTAGGGGTCCTCCACTACGGCTATCCCCTCGTTTCACCGCTTTCCGTTCTTCTTCACACACCCTGAGGACGCTGAGGCCTGCTGCCCACAAGGGCTGCAGAAAATAGCGTGCTTTCCTTAACCGAGCCACATTTATTATTATTATCGTTACTATTCAACGCGAATGGACACCGCAGGGCACACGAGCCCCTACGACATCGGCTGCATAGAAAGGCGACCTTTGTGGCCCGGTTTTAACCCGCATGTTTCAAGAGAACCACTAGACCTTCGCGGCTATGAAGCAGCACCGTTGGAGCAGGGGAACATGCTTAACTCTCTCGTTCCCCTACCCATAACGCCCTTTTCTGTTGTTTTAGGGAACATCAGGTGATTGGAGATTTTTTTCGCTACGGGTTCGTACCGCAGCTTTATGACGGCGGTGCGGTCTAGCAGCGTCTCTGTAATGTTCTCGGATTAAAAGAGACCACTAGCATAAACTGACCATGACGAGTTGTATCTCCATTTGCAAGATGTTGCCCGGTATGTTCTCGTCGCTGTCCCGGAACGCGTGCATCACCTTGGTCACAAGCAGGCGGTACTTCTCCAGCACGTTCATCTCCAGGAGCAACGCCTTCGACAACAGCGTCTGCGGCTCGTCCAGCTGTAAAATGCCAGCTCAGTGTAGTATGCACAATGTGGTAAAGGTACAAAACCCAAAGCACTGCTCGGACCAAAGTACAAAATTAATATACACACTCATAAAAAGACATTTTAGGCTCCCTCACATGTGATCCTTGTTCACAAGTGAAATGAATATGTATGGCTGAGCAATTTGCTTTCAATATATCCTCGAACATGTCACGCCCGCATCGACCGTACACTGAAGGCAGATTCAAGTCACTGCAATATAATCAAATTAAGTAAGATAACCCAGGAGCATCAGATAAAGTTGATCACAGTTCAATGAGCGTACGCCCATTCGATGTAAGAATTTTGTTTCGTTCTCTACATTCAGCATGCCTAGCCGCCTACATTATGTATAGGCAGCTAGTGTTCCCCGTTTAGGTGGCAGGTATCTCAGTTATACAAAAGCCTAATTCACGAATATGTTTTTCTTTTCATAAGGCGCACTGGCTGTTTCGCCGCCATCTTTGGTTATGGCATGCCCGACATTAGAATACACTTTGTACCACTCATACCAAGTATCTTACCGCACAAACATTTGTACCTGCATGGGACTGAATATCTGCACTTTATGTAATTCAAGGTACCGGGATTTACCTGAACATTCAGGAATTAAACAAGAATGAAGAAAGAATGAAGAGTGAATATACAAGAATAAAGTCCCGAGGTACTTCGCTACTGGCCACCCTTTCATCAACTCGGTTCTGGAAACGGGAGCATGTAAACTGCCGTTACGAAGGCAACTAAGCGCTTGCTGAACAACGATATTAGAAACGGTGCACTATAGGCAGCTATACGAATTCACTGCGGCCACGAAGACGGTTTGCTCAGCGACTGCTATGGTATAGACACTATACACAAATGCGTTTGTGACACGATGATGCCCACAATGTCCGCGCTAAAAGAACTTGCGAGTGAGGGCTCATTACCGAGTATTGGGCGCGGGGGACCCGTTCAGCTAGCCAAACGTCGCTATTTGCTGCAGCAAGCGTATATTTGCCTATCGAGAACTTTTAAAAGTTATATCCTTCAATTGACTTAATCCACAAACATGTATGATTTGCCTTGCCCACGAAACACTGAACTAACTTTGCATCCTAGTTTAAATAAACCTTTTGTATGTAACTGTATTGTGTAGTTCTTTAACTTGTAACATTGCATCCTGTAAGAACCAGTCGTTTAACAGTGTAGACCGTAAGAATATACTCTGTGTCGTACGACGATTTATTATCGTGCAGAGGATGCCGCTGGTTCGAGAAGGCAGTCAAGAGCCAACACGACGCAACACGAAGATCACGCGCACAGCGACAAATGCCAATGCGCTTCTTCTTCCTCCTCTTCACTACAATATCCCCCCGGCGAAAAGAGGAGCCAACCTGGCGACTTATGGTGCTGGTAGGATAGCGGGGTCATAATACGGTTTAAGTCGGCTGACATCAACCGTGTCACGACCGCGATGCCGGTGGTCGGTGGATGGTGTCAAGGGTCCGATGACATAGTTAACGGCAGAGGTACGGTCTACGACGCGGAAAGGGCCATCGTAGCGAGCAAGAAGCTTGGTCGAGTGGCCAGGACTGTGAGGTGGGACCCACAGCCAAACGAGGGAGCCAGTCTGGAACTGAGGTGTGGGTATGTCGCTGTTATGGCGCAGTTTCTCGCGACTTTGGGCGCTGGTCGTAAGGGTACGTGCCATTTGTCGACAATCTTCTGCATATTTCGCCCCTTCAGAGACCGGTGTGCATTCGGATGTATCGGGTCGGTATGGCAGCATCGTGTCCAACGTACACGAGGGCTCTCGTCCATACAACAAAAAGAATGGCGAAAATCCAGTAGTGGCCTGTGTCGCGGTGTTATATGCATACGTCACGAACGGCAACACGGTGTCCCAGTTACTGTGATCCGAAGCAACGTACATAGCATGTCACCTAGTGTGCGGTTGAATCTTTCTGTCAAGCCGTCCGTTTGGGGGTGGTAGGCTGTAGACTTGCGGTGAATGATGCTGCACGCAGCGAGAAGGGCTTGTATGACTTTAGAGAGGAACACGCGCCCCCTGTCGCTGAGCAGTTCTCGGGGTGCTCCATGTCGAAGAACGAAGTTCCGCAAGATGAAAAATGCGACCTCGCGCGCAGTGGCGGCTGGGAGCGCTGCAGTCTCGGCGTAGCGTTAATGCCTGAACGCTGTTTTATATTTATGTTTAGACACTTCTGCACCTCGCGAAATGTTACTGTGTTGAACCATGTGTTAATTAGTAGATCGTACTATTGGGTGTGCTTTTCTGTGGAACCACAAGCATCCAGTGGCTGGAATCCCTATATAACTATACCATTTACTGATGGAACAAGCATTCCATCGGTGCCCCCTTCCTCCACATTCATTCATTCATTCATTCATTCATTCATTCATTCATTCATTCATTCATTCATTCATTCATTCATTCATTCATTCATTCACGTAGTCACTTACGTGAATCATGCGCCTGGAGATGTCCTTCGGATGCACGGACACGGTGGTCGAAAAGAATACCTGTAGCCGCAGTCGTCGTGTGAGCTCACCCACGAGGAGAGCCGGTTCGGGTGGCCTTGGGTTCGTATGCGGCCATCCCGAAAGTCCATGCCGATCCAGCAGGCGCGAGAATGGAGCGACGCCTAGGCGGTTCAGCCGACCTGTTTAATAAGGGGCTCGTATGAAATGCGTCTCACTAGTTCTCTCACGATAAATATTTAGATGGTCAAATCATTACTCGAGGGTGCATGTGACGTTATTAATAGCGAGAAGCTCTCAGCGAGCTCCTGTTACACACTCTTCAGCATTCTCTTAACAGGCATTCTTTGGTACCTCAAGAGGACTGAGAATCATTACCAAGTGGCCCATTCGTTTTCTCATTGTGCATACGGTCTTGTATCATAATATCTGTGTGGCTACATTTGCAAGCGCGTTACCCATGTGTTAACAAAACGCCATTAACTGGGCTCTAAAATAAAAGACAGTTTCGTTGTATTTGTTCTTGATCTTTCCAGTACGCATTTGCCGTACAGCACATTCATACGCACAGTAGTCTATAAGGCAATGTGCCTTTAGTTATTGCTCCCTCTTTCTCCCCCATAAGAAATAAACGTAATACTTCTAACTACTAAAAGCAGTACACTTGCCAAGAAAACACAGTTAGTAATTAGAGAATGTGTTAAAGAAATATGTAGATGGTGAGGCCGCTACAAGTTTCTCGCATTAACGTCCATGATCATTCATTTTAGGAGCGTCCACAAACGCCTATATCATTATTTTTAGATATAAAGGATGATCACTGTGCTGTAAGGAAGCCAAAGATCTAACGTATCGTGTGACAAAATTTTAATGTGCCACTGTTGCCAGGGCACGACAAAGAAGGGATATTTTGTATGACATGTGGTCTGTTTCAACGTGAAATTCTAAAATCAAATCTGTGCCTCGATTTAATCCTTCAATATTGAACATAAAATTGCGAAACCCATACAGAATTTTTAAAGAAGACTTTTTAATCCAAGCTGCATTAGTGTTTCGCTCTAGTGCAATCTTAGGTGTGCATAAAGATGTTCAGTCTTTTGAAAATATGTGCTCTAAGCTCGTATTAGCATTGACGAATTATACAAATTTTTTTGGCAAACAATTCGATACACTCACGCCTATCGATGCAGCCTGCCAGGAGAGCAGCAGCTTTCTGATTCGGCGTCTGTAGCTCTTCTGGGAGCAGTGTCGCGTTCAGTATGCCTGCAGAAAGCACAACGAAGCGGTGGCTACACAACGTGCCCGAAGTTCATCTGTCAAAACTTTGACTAAAACCCAGCAGCAAACAGGGTCCCCCCCTCCAAACTGCTTTCTTTAATGCGAAGTCCTCCTCATGTTGTAATATTCACTGTATCATGTTCGCTTCAAAGTACACGGTGTCTCACTATATTAGATAAAGCAGGTATAACACCACTGGACGCCTAGTGTAGCGTTTTTATGCGCCCTGAACAATTTCCAGTGATAGTTCTTCAAGTTCCAACACCATAGAAGCAAATAGATCACTTTTACAACGATTGCGCGAAAGCTCAGGTACATAGTATCAGTTTTTTAAGAAGGCTTAGTCGCAAAGCCAGGAGAAAAAACAACGTTCACATTTTTCTTCAGAAAGAAAAACCAGTGTTCATTACAAGGATAAAATTCCTAGAGCCCTTAGTTATTGCTTAAATGGACACTAAAGGCAAGTATTTTATTTATTTTTTTGTGGTTGTTAAAATAGTGGATGAATGCTTGAGAACGTCGGAAATGTCTGCATTACTGACACCAGGACATTCTTCACCGAGAAATTTAGGCAAATGCCCGACAAATCCAGCGCCACCTGCAGGATTCTGCGAACTTCGCAGAACATACTGCGAACATACTCGAGGCGGCGATATAGAGCAGGGACAGCTACGACATCTCAAAAACAATTTCCTCCGCGGCTGCAGAATGCCTCGATGTCCTCCTCGCCGGGCGAGGAGGACCATCGATGCGCCTTAAGGATTGATAAACCTTCCTCCTCTCCTGCCTGCTCCTACCTGCATGTCATTAGACATGCTCATACCAGCATGCCTATAATGCCAATCTAAGCCACATCTGACTTGCCGTTAATGGTGACGCAAGTGATCAGGATGTAATATCATCCATGTCATGACCTATCAGTCATTTTATACCCCTGTCATACGAGGCAACTTTAGTGCATTTTGAGAGAGCGCACTTCTACGCTAGTGTCATTCGCATGCCCGGCCGCGGCGGTCGCATTTTCGATGGAGGCGAAAATGCCAGAGGCCCGTGTACTGTGCGTTGTCAGTGCACGTGAAAGACCCCCAGGTGGTCTAAATTTCCGGAGCCCTCCACTACGGCCTTTCTCTCCTCCCTATCTCTTTCACTGCTTTTCCTCCTACCCCCAGGGACGCTTAGCCGTGCTCCCTACATGGGCTGCAGAAATTAGCGTTCTTTCCAAACCGAACCACAATCATCATCATCATCTGTCAAACGTGAACGTTTAGTGACACTCGTTGGAAAGCGCACTTGCAGGCAGGCAGTGTGTTCGCCGAACTCACTTCGCGACGACGGAGTGTGTAGCCTCGGTAGCAGTGGCTTGCAACTAAATACGCTAATGTATAACACGCCACACGTGCTATTTTTAGCACATCCTTTTGTTATTAGAAATATTGCTATGTATTGAAACAAATCATATTTCAACAAAAAACCTCGCTATTGTCCCCCTCGGACAGTTTGCAGCCACGTCCGCTAGGGCGATGCCATCATTTCCAAAGCACACTTCTCGTTCTCGTGTAGCAGCGCGTTAGCGTAAGTGCACTCTGAGAGCGCAAGTGCAGTCGATCAAAATGCACTTAAGCCGCCTCGCGTGACAGGGGTGCTAGTCGTATACTTGCATTGCACACTCTATCCACGAGGCGCATAAGTCTCTTCGCATTAATAAACAGTTTCCCATATTGTGAACTTTCAAAAGCAAAGCTATTCGCAGGTGGCTGTGCTCACTCACCCAGCACGTCCATGTCGAGAGTCCTTCTGAGCACGGTGAACAGGGAGCGTTCGTCGCTGTAGTTTGGCACGTGGTGGCGTCCCTTCCAGCGCGAGCAGGCGTACTTGTAGAAATCGTCGCATGGATCCAGCGACCAGTCCACGCTCGCGTTCAGGAAGCGCGCTGCGCGTTAAAACAGCGCCAAATGTCGCCAGGAAGCCCACGCTTATAGAGCCCAACTTATAGAGCAATGCTTATAGAACCCAACTGCAATACGTTTTGACAGCCGTAGCTATTCAGAATTGGGGACGATACCACAGGCCACATTGATGCTCGTTGAACAATAGTGAAGCATATTCAGGAAACATAGCACAGGGCCGGCTGGTATTCTTGGACATCACTCTCAGATATCGACGTTGGGCAACCACAGCATCGTAGCACTTAGATATAGACTCGGCAATCTCAGGAATCACCATAGTAGTGTTGAACCGCGGGAAACATTGACGTTCGCTATGGGGCAGCACCAAGCTACATTTAACTGTAGAACTGACCGTATCAATATTGATGTATAGGATATACTAACTGCAGGAAGAAGTCTTCTTTTTGAGTCGGAAGAATGATTTCCATACTATGTCGGTTCACCGCCATGCTCTAAGTGCTCTTTTAGACGCTTGTTACATAGTTAAGAAGGGCAACATTTTGACGTTCGGGGACCAGAACTACAATAAACAAAACTGCAGCATGGAGACCACTGCAGAAAGGCAGCTCATAATATGTTTAAATGAGTACGACCTATATAATTCTATTGCTCTTATTTTTGACTGCCCTGAGAAGTGGCAACCCATACTTCTTATGTACCTTGTGTCACAGCGAGCCCCTTACGACGGCTGTAGACATGCACTGGGCACAGATCGCAATAAAAGGAATAAATGTAACGTACAGTAACGTATAAGCATACCCACTTTGCTAGCACAGTCCTGAAACGTTTCATAACACCAAAAAGACATCTCGTAAAAAGCAAAACAAATGCTCCAGTGGTTCTTACCTTCGTATTCACATTGCTTGGCGTCGCAGTACAACAGTCGCTCGGACGCGTGGCTCAGCACTGAGAAGAAGAAAACATATTTATATGACGTTTAACCTGTAATTCATTCCACATGTTTTCGGCATAACCAGCCTATTGAAACTGCGCGCGTCATATAAGCTTCCCTTTTTGGGGAATGGCAAACTCGTATGGTTTTAGGCTTTGGAGCATTTTTGTTCCGGACTACTTATCTATAATACAAATGACTTACCGAGAAGTCAAGGAATATATCGTTCTCAAGATCAAAGTTATCAGTCGAGGTTGGTGGGTAAGTGATTGATTTCTGGGTTTTACGTCCCAAAACCAGCTCTGATTATGAGAGACGCCGTAGTGGAGGTCTCCGGAAATTTCGACCACCAGGGGTTCTTTAACGTGCACTGATATCGCACGGGCCTCAACATTTCGCCTCCAGCGAAACGCAGCCGCCGCGGCCGGGATTCGATCCCGTGGCCTTCGGATCAGCAGCCGAGTACCATAGCCACTAGACCACCGTGGCGGGGTAGGTGGGTAAGTGTCTCATTACTGTACAAAGGGAGCAAGGGGGCACTTACATCCTCGACGTGTCTTGTTGGAGGCTGGAAATCCAATGGCTGGAAAGTAAATTAACACCTCAATTAGAAATTGCAGGCATACAAAATTACCAAGCGGGTGTGTACAAATTCTTATTTTGCTAAGGGCAACCCTGTCAATTCTAAGAATATTTTTTTTTTCCTGTGATGGGAAATCTCGTTCAATAGTGCCAGAAGATGTAGATGTGCAAAGTACCTGTGCTCGCGCACATCAGACTAACTGTAGCGTCCAGCAGCCCCCGCATTAGTACTATTTATTTCCATTATATGTGGTCTCACGTTATTCCAGGTTGTATGTTTTTAAGTAGGAGAGGATACCGCGTATAAAGTGATGCACCAATTCTTCGCACTTCGTCATAGGATTCGCGTTCAAAATGATTGCTAGTAATACGCATCTGCAATAACACAAACAAAAAGCGCAAAATAACCACTATTTCTGCTCCTCCCTCCCCCCCCTCCATCCCCTTCTTTGATTTTGATTCAGGGAAAACTACGCCTTCTTCGTTGCATGCACGTGGTACGTGGTGTCGCTGGTTTAAAATGTCCAGTTTTTCAGAGGTGTTGCTAGCCTTTATTAGCATTAACATCAGGTTTATTAGCATCACCTCTGAAACAGGATAGCGACAAATAGCCGCTCGGCATGTTCACTACAATCACGAATTTTCCCAATTCATTACAGTCTTCTCTAAAACAGACTCCTGTTTAATAACAACCTCCTTTCTGTCAAGCTTGTCCCTGCTTCCTTTCACCGATAACATAAACGTGCCTTGTGTCAACCACGTAAATTAATGCTCTCGTACACTTTGAGCCTAGAACTCTTATATATAACCGCTCACCACGTGTGTGGTTGCGTGCACATCGGGGCAATCATGGCGCTACGTTACACATGAGAGGGAAAAAGCATCTAGACTATGTCGCCGTCTGCCGATCAATAGGCGCAGTCCTCACGCAGGTTTTCATGCGCGTGGCGGCAGATGGCGGCACCCCTCTCATCTTCCGTGTCGAGACGGTCGATATCTGGCTCAATAAAATAAGCGGATCAACTTGAACCTGATAACATTAACTGCACAGCATGTATACTTCACCTTTTCGTGCTTTTGGAATTGGGCCCCTTAATACGGCTGTAGCCTGCTATAAATTCATTTCCGACTAGGGACCCGTGACTGCACATTGACAGACAGACAGACAGACAGACAGACAGACAGACAGCAGACAGACAGACAGACAGACAGATAGATAGACAGACAGATAGATAGATAGATAGATAGATAGATAGATAGATAGATAGATAGATAGATAGATAGATAGATAGATAGCACTTTGATTATTAACAGTGTCGTACCTTCCTCGATGCGCGCAAGGTTCATGGTGAGCACGGTGGCCAGGAGCAGCGCCGTCACGACGAGCACCACGAAGCTGTGCAGCACGAACGCACGAAGCGTCGACGACGGCGGACGATGGCTCCTGCGAGGTACGTCGCGAATAGTAAAGGCACACGCAAGATACCCAAACTCATGCTTACGACTCCACAAATAAACAGCGCCAAACCACAGGAAGAAGGAAGGAGAGAAAAACCTTCCTTCATCCTGTGGTTTTGCGCTGTTTAATTATGAAGCATAACCAAGTATTCAAGTTTGAAGTAGTCTTTTTTTCCCAGCGTTGTCGACATTTGGTACCGCCTAGATGGTTCCTTGCTGGAAAAACAAAGTGATTAGTTTGTGAAAGAATTGCTAACCACATTTTGTGATACTTGTAAAATGCATTGTATGTTGTTTCATCTACTAACCAATGCACCCACTCCTGCTATGTCTCGTCTATCCAGATAGCAGTATTTGTAAATAAATAAATAAATAAATAAATAAATAAATAAATAAATAAATAAATAAATAAACTCGCCCAAGGCCCAGTTCGAAATTTCAAGCAAGCTTACGAGTTCGTGCATATTGACAGTATGAGCTCTACTCGGAACTCACGCACGGCGAGGCAGCCGCATCATAAGAGACGTCACTTTCAAAATGAACAGTCAATGTCGCAACACGCAAAACAAAATCAAGAATTGTTTGAAACAGGACCAACCGGTATTCTATTCTTATAAACAGAGGGTACAGAGACAGACACATAAAAGAAAAAACGCTGGCAATAAGGGCTAGCGCTAGTGTTCCTACTGTTTTTTGCTCATATTAATAATGTCCTCTCCTCAATTTTAACCTTGTGCATGCCCCAAGGTTAAATATTTTTCATGATGTGGTGTCGTCAATGCTTCTAACAAGCTTCTGGCGCACTAAGTTAGGCGCGTACACATAACCAGCGAGTCGCAGATTCTTATGCCGTCAGAAGAGAGAGGGCTGCCGTAATACTGATGGACAAACAATAAAACGACACTGTGCTAACGTTACACACGCCTGCACTAAGACCCGGTGTTCCTGTTTGAAATCTACCTTATGACTGCTTGACAGCGACTGCATACATGATGTTGTCTAATTATGCCACTGCCACTGGCTGTTCCATCCACTGATAACAGAACTTGAAAATGAGCGAGCATTAACAGAATGAAGCCTAAATGGTTATCTTAATCTGGATATGAAATCTGAGTTGTAAGGTGTTTGTCATTCCTTTTGCATGTGCTCAAATACCATGTAACAATCGCACTAAGCTGAGGTTCACGATTTTGCCAAATTACACGAAGCCCTAGCCGAAGTTAGAGCACAATGTCAATCTCGACTCAAGCACTCACCATATAAAGGCGTCCATACGTCTTTGTCATGCCAGGGGAACGCCTTGGCGCAGGTACGGGAACGAGGCAGCAAGGCGCTGAAGGACACGTACTGCCAAAGTTCATTAGCACTTTCATTATAAGGCAGGTAATGCATCAACCCTTAGTAAAGTATGTGGCTGTATCTGGTTACAGCCTGCACTTTATGACGTTCTTGTGTTGTGCATAGAAAATATATATGTATCTTCAACGAACCGTAGATATTTCTTATCTAGCTAGACCTCCTGTCCACATATTAGCCCAGCAATATGGAAAGGCTGCCACAGACATTACAATACAGTTCGTTACACTCCAGCAGAGTATTTGGTATAGTAACGCTCTTGTTTGGGCAAGTTGGTGCCTTCTTGAAACAAACAACAGGGCAGCGCGAAAAGACGCGGATAAGGGTGCGAGTATTGCAATATTGTTGCTTTCTTTTCGAATAGTCATGAACCACATTACTCATCTAAGGTGTCCATGTTTAAAGCGATCTCACCAAATCTCGCCTCTTATTACCTGGGGTATTCGCGAGTGCAGGGGGTGCGGGTATAATATTGTCACAGCTGATTACCATGAAAGCAATGATAATTCTGATGCGAGATCAAAAAGTTCTTCGCTTGTACGAAGGAGCCATTCTTAGAATCATTATCTATAATGTGGGGTGAGAAGTGTTATTGTCTATATAGGGAAGTCACCTTTGCTTGGAGGCTGCAGGTCAGGTGGAGCGAGTGATCACACGTAAATATCATTGCCCGTCTTTATGACATCGATTGACACAGCGATCAACGGATATGAACTGTGACATAAAAAGACACGCGTTTGCTGTGCTAGTCACGCTGAGCTGGTAAGCAGGATAAAAATTTTGTAGGCAGTCTTTCTACAAACGCAAATGCGATAGGAAGAGAACGTGGTCTGTAACGCGGTATCCCAATTACAACCGCGTAGCTAGAATCAATGTCAAACGGAGACAAATTTCTGTTACATTGGCAAACACGCAGTTAAAGGCAAACACAAATAGACAGCAGTGCGATAAACCACGCATGATCTCAGTTTTCAAGGATGTCACAGATCAGGCAAATACCGAGCAACATCGTGTGCAAAATTTAAGTGCAAAGCCTCACCCAACGCCTCTTCCAGGCCGACCCCTTTCTCACTGAGGCCCTTCTGGTCGGGAAGCAGTGCAAGGTAAAAGTGTAGGACACACAGCATGGAGCGATAATTGATGACTGGGGTTTGCTTAAGGAAAGGACGCTAATTTTTGCAGCCCATGCAGGAAGCACGGCTAAGAGTCCGGGGGGGTGGGGGAAAGGGAGTGAAAGAGATAGGAAACAGAAAGAAGCCATCGTGGAGGGCTCCAGAAATTTGGCCATCTGCGGCTCTTCAACATGCACTGACAACGTACAGTACACGGGCCTGTGGCATTCTCATATCCATCGAAATTGCGACCGCCGCGGCCGGGATGGAACCTGTTGGAGCGCCGTTAAATGGCTCGGAGCAGAGCTTCAGCCCTCCCCCACCCCTTTCCTTTTTCTCCCGTTGCGCATGTTTGCGGGTGTACATCTCATGAATTTGCTGCTGCACTGCGCCTAATTCTCCTTTCTAATCCTTCTTGCGTGGATTAAGTCCACGCAAGAAGGATTAGAAGTTTATAGTACACGTGTAATGCCTGCACTTACCTGTTCCTGATCTATGCGTCGACCGAGAGTTAGGCCTCGCGTAGGGAGCGTAGCGCTTCGTTCTGTCCAAGGAACGCAGGTTACCGTACCTGCAAATTATAGCGAAAGAAGTAGTTCGAATGCGCAAACGCCAATAGGGGAGGCGAACACCATCAATAGCCTCATTCGTTGAGACGAAAATTCAGAGAGCTCATGGGCCTGCGGCTCACCTTGACCGGGAATTTTTCTTCTTCTGAATTCACGTGAGGCACGTGATAGCGCGTTAACCGCTTCTGCGGTTTTTTGCTTCTTCGTCATTCACCTGGAATTGCCACTGCGGTATTGTCACCGCTTCGGTATGCCCAAGAAGGCTTAAAATTAAAAAAATTAATCTTAAAGTTTTTTATGCGTCCTTGGGTATGCCATGGATGCCTTGTCTATATCAAATTAAAAGCGTTTCCTTATCTATCTATCTATCTATCTATCTATCTATCTATCTATCTATCTATCTATCTATCTATCTATCTATCTATCTATCTATCTATCTATCTATCTATCTATCTATCTATCTATCTAGCTTCCTACATTTTGAGGCCATTGTGTCACTTTCAGGACCTGTTTCGCTATTTGTTATTTGGTAATAGCGTTCGTGCGCACCCCACAGCTTGAAACATGTTAGAAGAGTGGAGAAAACAGGCTGTTCGTTTTCCCGCACACGTCGAATTAGTAAATTATTGTTCATCAAAAACAAGGCCCCTACTCTTGCACCGGAGAAAGCATTGATCGACTTCTGAAACATTGTCATGAAACCACATAGGCAATGAAAGCCATCAGTAGTCCACATGAGCCAACCCATATCCAATGCTGGTTTTATAAAAAAAAAAAAATACGGTAGCCTTTACGCCAACTGCGTGGATGTTTTTCAACATAGTTATTATTGTTTATTTCATCGTCGTTGGTGAATACACCCAGATAAGGTGCGCGTTCTGCTTTACATACCCGGGTACTCTTGTGACATAGGCTTAATTGTAAAGTACCGCTCTTGTTACTCTGATTAACAGGGTGTCCCTGAAAGTAAATGTTGCTTTCCACAGATTGCTTAGAATTACGAGCGCTATCTTCTTACGGTATTTGATTTTACTATAACAAAACAGGAAATAATAGCGAAATTTACCCACACAAAGCTCTTCACTCTTCGAAGCGTCTTCATCATTATTGTACAATCGTGGAATATCCAGCTAAAACGAACATGTATGCCAATTCATTCTTGCTTACAACAATTAAACAGTGGAATAGGCTATCTAACAAACAAGTACATTGTGTGAATGAAGATATCTTTTACTCAGTACTGGAACCCCCCCCCCGTGCTGTAACGTGAACGATGATGTATTTACGTGTGATCTACTTATGTGTATATATATGTGTGTACTTATGTCTTAGTTGTATTATATGCGCGAATGAACATGTAACCCCCCTGCTATAACGCCTATGGGCGCTGCGAGTATCTGATGAATAAACAATATAACGCACAACCTTCTTGAGGCTAGCGAGGCTTCTTGTAGCAGCTGCGACCGGGTCATGGAATGGTGTGACATTTGCACCCGCAAATACGCGGCATTGTTCTTGCTTTTAGGCCGAGCTGTAAAAAAAAAGAGTTTCCCAAACAAACAAACAAACAAACAAACAAACAAACAAACAAAAGGAAGCTATGTTGTACAAGGACTGGTACCTTTTTCTACGTGGTGCAATCTTTCATTTCGTTAATTTTCTTGGGTTTCATAAACATACAGTGGCCACTGGTGCGTGCAAACGCGAACTCAGCTATGGCAGACGCTTGCAGCCACCAAATTTTCACCCAAAATGTAAGACTTTATACGCTTTGGCAACCGCTCATTTCGCTTAGCTCCTACAACAGTATGTGCTACGCCTGGAACGCAGTGCGGTGTTCTGGGCATCCGTTCTTCGTGCACTGTTGTCTCGATGCTCAGAATTTCCATAACATATACCACAATGGGCATACTTTACATCGACAACCACCTCGGCAAGCGCTCCGTGATCCGTCGTCTCGGCTCACTTTCTTTCACATTAGTAAACGCTGCGCCGGGAAGACATTCCCATTTGATTGCTATTTCATACGTAGCCCGACGGCTTCATCTACGTATGCTTACCGCGGGCTTTGCGGAACGAAGGTAACATGGAACGGTAACGTCGAACTAATGGGACACCCTCAGAGAATAAGAACATGGAGCCTCTCTTTTTCTAGCCACGTGAATTTAGCTCCTCGAATTCGTGCGTGATGTGAAAACAATGTCTGCGTAATCGTCATTTCATAGTTGTTGCATATACAGACAAAGGCATTTGTGAATCTAATTACCGTTTGGATAAGTACATGCAAAATTCAACATCATAACAGATACTGTATTCCTGTAGTTACCATGTTGCAGTCAAGGTTTCACACTAGCTCGTGTAAGATACACAAATGCAATCGCTTAGGGGGGCTTTTCTGAAAGTTGTGTCGTTGCTCAGAAGCCAACAGGGGAGAGTGGCATAAGCACGGGCACCCTCAAATCTTTGGAAGTGCATAACAAGAAGCAAAGTAATGCTATAAAGCAGTACGCTATTCCATCTACTAAATGCCGTAAATGTTATCAAGCAAGTGTCACACGTATTGCAGATGAGCGATTATCATTTCGGGTGATAGAGATGGGACGTTTTTTGGTGCAAAGTAGCGATAAACAGTTATTTCTTCGGACAATGTGAGTGGTTTTACCAAGTATGTGTAGCTGTTTGCTCTGGCTACATGTCATGCATGATCCGCGGCATGATGTCGTTGCCTGATTTGGCCTTTCTTTTTCTGCGTGCTTTCTGTTGCGGTAAATCAACTTGTTTCATAACAATTCCGTTGTGGGGCAGCATCAGCCACTTCCAGCAAAACCCGAGGAGGTCGAAAAGTTGCATATTTCTCAGCAGGGTGCTGAATCAGTGTACCGTAAACCATCATTACCTGTCTCCGCACATCGCAACCTAGCAAAGGGATGCCGCCATTGCGGCAGTTTTACACGCGACTGGGTTAAATTACCGCTTGTAGGCCTAATGAACACAAACGTTTGCTTTACTCCAGCAGTCGCACCTTCCTTTTCTTTTCTTGGTATCTGACTCCTTTTCAAGGAGTAGGGTATAAAACCGGATGTGTCTGGTTGACCTCCCTGCCTTTTCTTTCTCCTCCTCTTGTTTTCATCGAGCATCCAGAAGGAGGCACACACCCGTACTAGCTTACTGAGAATATTGACGCTCACGATGTCGCATATGTAGTCGCACATATACAACTGCCGATGTTGCCCATTTAAAAAGGTGTCTGTCACGTAGTGGCGGGAGGTAGTATTATGGGAACAAGGCCGAAGGAGTACGTCTAGCCTGCCCTTCTTCATCGGAGGAGAGGTGGGAGAACCGCAGGTAGATGTACATCACTGGTGACCATACCAGAGTAAAGTGAACTGTTCAGCACACCTTGTCTTTCACATTAATGCGCACTATAGACGCATTAGGCGCAGATGCTTTCACATCACAGTTTTCTGCATCACTGGCCCTGCATAATACCTTCCCAGTGACAGATAAGCACGGTCTCAGAAGATAAACTGAAGATTTGCAACTGGCCATTTCGGAAGAAAATTATAGCCGACCCCAAATAATTTTATATATGTTGTAACAGTGATTATGGACATGCTTTTTATGCTCTATATTTATCGGATTTCATTACTTGCTTATAAATTCGTTCTCTACTTGATGTACTCTGACATGGACCGACCACTAGCCATTTTAAGTAATCGGTCCAGAGTGTTTGCAAAAATTTGCCTGGATTTGTCAATAAAAGTGGTGTTGCATTAAAAGAAAGAATTCTAATCGCCATACGAACAATTACTTACGATTATCCTTTTGTTGATATAAGAACGCTGCAGTTGGAAAGGGCACGAAGAAGAAGATCATGCGCTATGGGTACTACCCATCTTCTGAAAGATTATCTCGCTACATAACAAAAATATCGAACCGGGTGACCCACGCCTGCAAGTTCTGAGGCCCGTCACTCGCCGCAAGACATCTGAGATTCTCAAGAAGGTGGCTGAAGATAAGCCAGGCTCAATGGCGCAACCGCCAAAACAACGGGATCGGCGGGTTGAGCTGGAGTTGCCAGAGCATCATCGCAAACCGTCCTCACAACGATCCAAAAGGCCCTCCACAAGATACCCACTGTCAGCTGGAAACGCTCCAGAAATCCCCCAGGACAAGCGCTATTTGAATGATGCCGATAAGCACTTGGAGGATTGTGTACAGGCCGTTGCTTCAGGCGCTCCTGGTAAGGTGAGTGCTTTCGGACAACCTATACAAACAAAAAGGGCAAAATCAATTAAAGAAACCAAGAACCTGTGGCTTCAGCCGAAAACGGATGCATGTGTCCCAAAGGCATTAGCGGCTCCGAAAGCACCAGAAGGAATGGTGCGTAATCCATCTATTGGGTACCCCGCCAGTCACAGATCGTCAAAGTACGCACGACAGATCAATGAAATGGCACTACCAGACGCCGGTGTTAAGCCAATTTCAGGAGAGATGCCACCAGGGCATTACCGTCGTCAGTTGCAGGTAGCGGCCCCTGTCCTTAATTTCCCACCTCCGAGCGCACCTATCCCGGCTACGTCGGGCCCGCCTTTACCACCAGGAACATTTCCAGCCCGAAAGTCTACTGCTAAAAAAGAAATGCCTGAGTCCCTGAAATCAGGGACTCTGCTAAGGAAGCCGGAGTTCTTACTTCCTGTAGACGAGGCCGGAGAAGCTGCTATGCGTCCCCGATGGGAAAACCAACCGGAACTCTCCGAAGGAAGTCCTAGGCAAGGCTGCAATGTCCCCACAGCGGCTGTCTCCAAAAAAGCCCTCAAGAGCATCACGGTCCCGAGGAGTCTCCTTTCCGGCAAAACCAGCTGACGTCGACAAGGCCAAAGCTCGCCCTGTCTACGTTGCCTACGACTTTTCAAGGACGAAACCGAGTCCCCGAAGATCTTCCACAACCGGAACTACCGAAAGCCACCGACATACTCGCCGACATGAGAGGCCTTACGAAGCCCGCCGCGGCGTCAAAGTTTAATCCGTTTCGACCGACGTCGAACTTAGCCCCTGGTGTCGGTGCCTCGGGCTTGGGTTTCAAAACAACGCCGGTTCCTTCCCCCAAAGAAAAAAAGAAGCCACCCCTATCCTCTTTTCCAGGCCTCATGCACTCTTTGGAGCTATACGAAAACGAGCCAAAGCAGGCCCTTTACTTTCCGGAGCCAGAACAGATCCTTGCCATGCAAAAGCTTGCCGCGATGTGTGTCTTTGTTGTCGTCGTCGCCACGGCGCTGTTTGCCGGCTACTTCATTTTATGGCTGCATAAGGGGACTACGCTGACCCCCCACGCTCCACCGCCGCCAGGACACCCTACTACGGACAACAACGATCCATTCACCGTATTTCCGCTAACGTTTAGCACAGAAGCCTTGGTGGCACCCGATTCTGAGGAATGACGTGTAACTGAACATTGGCTCTTGAAACTTGAATAAGCCTTGATGGACGCCGTCGAACATCGTGAACTCATTCAAGAATTTGCAAATATAAACACGTGCAAATCGTTTTAAAACCACGCCAGTGTGACCGTCCAGCACTTCGGCTACAGCTACGATTAATATTAATTATTGCTTTGTGAGCATGCGGCAATTACAACGATGTTCCTTTACCAGAATGTGTGAAACACCTTTTAGGCGAGCGCAGATTTGTTGCATTCCCTGAATTTGTAATCTTTGCTCTTGGTATGTATGTTTCAGGCAAGTAAACGTAATAGCGTCGCGCGAAGTTCTACCAGAACAAGACAGGCTCATAAATTCGTCGAGTTTGCGCATTATGCTAGTTGCGAGCACTTGTTCAATGACAACTGAAGGGGGTTTTACGTACCAAAATTAAGATATGATTATGAGGAGCGCCGTTTTGGGAAGGGCCCCAGAGCAATTTAGAGCACCTGGGCACCTGGGCTTCACATGCACCTACATCTAAGCAGAAAGGTACTTGGTCCATTTCGGCAAGACCAAGAACTATGGCCAAGACATTTCGCCCTGGCCATAGTTCGATCCCGCGATGTTGAGCCTCGCAAGTCAGTACCTAGTCTGTCTGTCTGTCTGTCTGTCTGTCTGTCTGTGTTAGAATACGAGGTTCAGAAAATGTATCATTCGGCAGAAAAAAATGTATATTTTAGCGACGACATCTATATTAACGATCCTAGTGACAACAAAGCACCACGCTACAGAAAAAAGACAACGTATAGGCGATTCGTAAACGACGTAAAAGAATAAATTATCAAGGCAGGTGTTCAGTGCGAGCTTTCGGGTGTTGAATTTATTGCTTTAATGGAGTGCATGCGGCTGTTTTTTGAGAAAAAATTACCGTGTTTCGCATAGATAAGGAAAGTGAAAGGGAAAATTGGCATCCACCCATTTTGTAGCACAAGGCTACAAGGAAATCCATGGATGCCAATTTTCCCTTTCATAAACGTTACTCCACCTTGCGGGTTTCCGCAGAACTCATTTGACAGATAAGGAAAGTATTCTTTTAACCGAATTACTCCTGCGTACAGTAAAAGACTTACAGGCAAGAAATATTGCGCATGTCATTTATTTTAGTCAAGGCAACCTTTCTTTACCGCGGTGGAATCAGAATTTCAGTTTTGCTTATTCTTGTTTTTTGTCTTTTAACCACACGCAAACGACTCCCTTTTCTAATGCTCCTAGCCCTCAGAATAGTAAGTAAACAGACATGTTGGTCGAAATAAGTATCGACAAGATGCGCAAACTATCTCAGCCGAATAAGTTACCTGAATAGAGCGGATAATATCGTTATGTTTATATGTAGAAATATAACAGATTAGGTAAGAAGAAACGAGCAATGTGTGGCTCGTAGTTGAAGCATCAGCAGCGAAGCTGTGTACTGATCGAAGCGTCTGTCCCCCGTTGGCCCGCTGTCTAATCTTGTCATCAGCCCCTTGAATCCTTGACCTTCATGCACAAAATAGCGAAAACGTGGTGACGTGCATGCGCGATCAGAATTCACGGTCACAATTCTCATCATGCAAGATTTTGCATTACCTCCCACGCTAATGAATAATTTCCCCCTAGCGGAAGCGACTGACAATGTATGACGTATGACATGGTGCATCTTTCCCCGGGTTGCTCTCTTTTACCTCGATTGGAACAACTTGAATATTCCGAAAGATTAACTATAGATAAAGTATTCGTAGTAAGTTCAGCATAGCAAAGGAAATTGGTCTATTAATTGCGTGTTTTCGTAGCATTAGGTGCTGTTAGTTCACTGCCATGAGAAAAAAAGAGCCCATGTCTTCACAGGAAAGTGGTGTGCGTTCTGAAATAGGGCTTTATATTTGGGGCCAATTTCAAGGGAGCGTGAGAAAAAACACTAGCGAGCTTTAATAAGATGTTCGCGGTTAATGCCTATTTAAAACCCCATCTATGTTTCATTCGCAGTACCCCGGACAAACAAGAAATGCCGTAAAACGTCAGGAGTACGAATTAATATCGGTTTGCTTCAACACAAACTAAAGGTGTCGTTCTTAAGCGCGCCATTGTTTGCGTATAAGCGTGAAAATTATTTCTTTAAATGTTTCAAGCTCAAGCAAGTGGTATTCTGGCTTGTGTCGACATGAGGCAAGAAAGAAATTTTACAACAAGATAAGCGCTTGGTTCCCACTTCTATAGCTATAAAAATAACCTATTTCCTTGGTAAGCCTAAGCACGCTCACGTTTTCGACGCAAAAGTAAGGAGAGGGCCCGAATAACTTTATATTTACAAACTGCACGAAAACGGTGACTAACCAATCACACGAAGGCTTCTCCGCATTCCTTCAACTGCTCTGACAGATGCGTTCACCTAACACTTTTGAGCTAAGCGTGGTGCACGCTTTACAGGCAGTGTTTTTGCCATGGCGCAATGTACGGGATGTTGGGGCGGGTACCTTTGCGGGCAAGGCTTCCGCACGCACGATGTCAAATTCGCATATTCTTAGAATACTCGCAGTCAGACCGCACATTTACTGGAACAACCAAAAAGATCAAATGAGAAGTAAAATACGCAGCCCTCCTCGGGTATATTAGCGCTCTTATTCGGGTAGTAGTACGCTTTGAGTTTCTTATGATTGCTTCAGATATACTGAAGCCCACCTACACACACCGAAATCCGGTAGCCATAAATAGTACGTACTACCAGCGGAAACCCGCTGAAAATAAACGTACGTAAGCCACGTAAGCACACAGGTCAAAGCTAGAGAGGTGCACGCGTACACACACGCACAGGCAAAACATACACAAGGATGCGTAGTGACCCCCTCCCATGCCATCAAGCAACGTCCAGGCGCATCACCGCACAACAAATCATGCCGAACACTCCCATCCAATTACATTATGGAGGCGGCGCGGCTGGGTCTGCAAGTGCGAACGGCACGGCAACAGGGGAAAAGCTTGCCCGGGAAGCAACTACAGAGGGCTCCACGCTCCGGGTAGTGCGCGCAAATGCGAACGCATTAGGTAGGCTACATTGACACCATGACAGGGCGGAGTGTATGGATCCGGGAGCAAAGAGGATAGTAGAAGGCGGGTGTGAGTTGGTGCAACGTGTGTATACCCGCCACCATTAACCTCGTGATCCCTACACGCCGACCCGGCACCGTACGTCTACTGGGCGTTGGCGCCGATAAAGCAATGATAAAAAAAAAGAAGGGCGCCCGATAAAAGAGGCACAGAAACAGGGGGATCCCCCTCCGAAACTGATTGTAGCCATTTTTCGAGCTGTCAGCGTCGGTCCACCGCCGAGCTGGTTGTACTTTTCGCTTCAGCTCGCAGCGTTGCGAGTGCAGTGGCAAATGTTTCGCGCTGTCTCGCTCCATCTTTGGGAAATGTCCAGCGATATATCCCGCGGCACTCAGTAAATGTAGTACTTGAAGAAAGTTCGAATGGCTTCGGTTTTTTGGGGGGTTAGCAGCCCGAAAAGAAAAAAGAATGCGAGTTTGATCCCGGCTGCGGCGGTGGCATTTACGACGGAGAAGAAAGTGTCAGAAACCCGTGTGCTGTGCATTTTCAGTGCACATTGAGGATCCGCAGGTGGTCAAAATTTCTGGAGTCCTCCACTGCGATTTTTATCTCCTTTCTACGTTTTCTCCTGCCCCCACGGGCGCTGAGCCATGCTCCCTATAAGGGCTGTGTAAAATAGCGCCCTTTCCTTAACTGAACCATAATTGTTTATAATTATTCTATTATTGTTATTATTAACATAGCACTGGTTTACTGCCGGCCGAATATTTGTCAACCTACGAGTGTTACGATGCATGACTGCGCTATATAGCAGCGTGAAGGATCTTTCATCGAAACGCATTCTCTTTACAAAGATTTTCTTCTTTTTTGAGAGCGACAGAGAGAGAGAGAGAAATAGAGAAGGCAGGGGGGGGGGGGGGTGGATGGACACTGAGATCAGACGGGTAGGCATAAGTTGTGCTTGAATTATCATTTGAGCAATATAGCCTGGCGGAAATGCTATCGTAGCCGGACTTAAACTCTCACTTCTTAGGCTGCTTTTACTACCGTAAGAACGTATGGCAACACATAGAGATCAGAGATGAAAACAATAATAGAAAATATAAATGCACACTTATGGCACACGTACTTTGCCGCCACGACAACCATCAATTAATCTTTTGTGGATACAATTGTACCAGGACCGCCAGAAAACCTGAAGTGACAGCGAGACAATCTCATCGCAGAAAGCATTTCTTTGTTGATGATTGAGTTACTGTTGTTGAGAAATACACCAGCACAACAGAACGATATTGCCACCCTGCCAGAATGCTACGGCAGTGCCTTTGTTTGGATTGGCGTGCGAGGTTTGGTCGAGCTTTTGGCGGGTAGAGATGTGTCAGGCTCGCTGTCTGAATGCTCTCGTATTCTGCTTTAATGGTCTCTCCTAGCTATTCTGTAGTCGAAAGGGTTAGCGTGTTCTTAGCCTACCGGTCACTGTTGCGTGCACCGCCGCTTTTATTTCCTTGCATAAAGCAAGAGCGCGCAGAGAACAATACACATTCATTTCCACAAGGAATGCTGCCAGGCCAGCACACGCATCGGTCACCGAACTTCATATCTGCGTTTGATTTAGGTAGTCGCAGCTCGCTTGTTCTGAGGGAAAAGCAATGTTGCACCCAAATAGAAGCTATGAAGCAACAATGCAATCCTAGTGCCGCCGATGACCAGCGCACAATGAATCATCAACACTTGCCGAACCAAAGATAGCAGACTCGTATAATAACTGCAGTACTCACTGGCGTCCCACAATAAAAGAGCTGGCATGTCGGTTTCTGATCTCACGCGGAGCTCTGGCAGTCACTACCGATTGGAAAATAGGCCTGTCGCTTGTATCTTGCGAGTAGTGAAGCTTCCTTTTGAGGATTTCATGTATAATTCACAGTTCTTGATAACATTTTAATTTAATGCACTAGCATGTCTACGAGGACTTAAAATTTCTGGGGCGATCAGTATAGGTTCATAATAATGTTTCAGAGTGCCAAATCATTCTGTTTCGAACGTACGAGATACTTTCTTTCTTTAAAAATCCTTATACGAAGCCAGTGTGCCTTGATGTTATTATATTTATTGCAGCGAAACAAAAACATAATATAAGACTTAAGCACCAATCGCCACGTGAACCAATCTGACGTCTTTTTTATTTACGCAACGACAGCAGCGCTTGCGAGAGCTCAACTTTTCCACTTCATCTTTCTCGCCTGCTTATTGACGAACTTCTGAACTTTCATAAAACCAGTATTGAAGGATAGTAAAAGATAAGCACTTCATAAATATTACAGGCGCAATATAAACCTATTACTCCCCTATCATATACGTTCCTTACATCCTGATCATTTGCTAATTGACTCTTCTTCCGCACAAAAATAAGAGGCCATCAAGCGACAACGTATGCAAACGCAGTGAGTGGTTTCTACTAAAACTGTGTTGTACGAATGTTTTAGCGAGTGTCGAAACGAAAGAAAATAGATGAAATCAGCACACTTATTCAGAACGCCTTAAAGAAACAATGCTGGAACAAAAAGTACAACCATCATAGGTCTCATGCGCACTGTAATCTGCGAAACTAGTAGCACGATCTTTTATGTCCACAAAAATAACGCCCTTTACGAGGCGCGTCATCTTTTTATAAGTAAATGAATAAAGTGCTAGTTATGGCGTTAGCACATCTTTGCCTTTTAGTCGTAGCTATCTCCTGTTTCTGTTCTTTATATCTTTGTCGCATCCACTGTTACTATGACAGGATTAGAGATGACCGGAGAGTGCGTCGAGCCCTGCTACTTTTGATCCCCCACTCGATGTGGTAACGTGTTCCCTTTATATTTGGTCGTCTTCTTTTGTATGTCTCGAGGATCGGCAACGCCCTGACCAATCACCCGCTTCCGGCGGGTAGGAAATATCCCACTCTGCGTGAATGCTGGTACCGTTGCGCATTCGTATTTGTCACGAGAATGTCCCTGTCGAGCCAAACCGAAGAGAGTTCCTGTGCAAATGGAGTTGCCTTCGCCTTGGCAGCGACAGAGAACCTACATTCGCATTGCGCGAAGTCATCGACGCTTCCCTTTTGTTTGTACGTGTAATTTGTCCAGGAATGCCTGCCGCGTGGCTTCGCACCTAAGTGGCTCCTATAACGACGTACTCTATTGCTTTTGTTTCTTCCGCATCATTTCGGTTGATTGGATTTGGTGACTCGGCTTGATGCGCCACTGCGGGAGTGCCAGTGACAAGAAGCGGGGGCCCTTTGAGTTGTTTGCCGGGTCGATGTGCGTTTTGGTCGCTCCGACTTCTTACGTTTCTTTCTCATTGGCTCGCTGTTATTTTGATACTGTTGGCGCGCATTGATCCTGCCGCCTTTGCGATAACATTACCCAGTAGGTCTCTTGTGAACATGATCTGCTGGCAAAAGAAGACGTGGTTCAAGATGGACCTTCCCGTGGTTGCTTGCGTGGCTAGTCAAGGCCTTTGCGATAGTGTGCCTCTTAGCGGTATGTTGAAATCGTCTACTAGTTATGCTGCTTGACTTCTGTGTTTACTTTACGTCTTTTTTTTATTTCCTTCTCTTTCTATCTCTTTTTTCCTTTTTTAATTGCCGCCCTTCCTTCTCTTTTATTTACGGTAGCTAGCCGGATAACTTAATTCTAGCTAACTTCTATGTCTTCCTCTCATTTGCCTCTCTAATTTTCTCTGCTGTGCTTTTTCAGCGCACGTTAAAGGAACTCCGACGGTCAAATATCTCCTTAGGCCTCCGCTACGGCACGTCTAATAATGATATAGGGTATTTGGCACTTAAAAAGACCATCAAATATTATGAGTTGCCATTATGCTCGCAAACGTTCAAATGTGTCATGCAGTGAACCAAGTGAAAATACCTCAAAATTTTCGATATGTGACACACGAAATAAGTTATTTATGTAAACACAAACCTCTAGCCAGTCGCAAGGCAGTAAACGATATGTGATCGCCACTATGACAGATTTAAGAAAAACGAGATATGCAAGATGTGCATTAACATATCTTTTCTGGAATATGCCCTTTGTCACTGGCTGTTTTCGCCTTCGCTAGTAATATGTTCAGCGTCACAATAGTATCAGATTCGACATATGTGAATGTGGAGCCCAGGTTAATAAAATGTACAGCTCGCGACTTGCCGGTTCGCGCACAAATTAAGAGATGGCGAATTTTGTTCTAAATATTAGCGATTTTTGTGAAACAAGTCGAACATATGTACTGGAGTTCTTTAAGTATAATCGGGGAAGGCCTTTCGCTCCCATTACCACCACTGCAAGCGGCGTCCCGTTCGACACAATAGCGAAAACCCGACCAATTATCTGCGAACGCTTCGCAGAGCACGCGTGCGTCCAATTTAATCCTGATCGTAATTGCGACTGCCATTCATCGTGCCAAATTCTGTGCAGACCGAAAGGTTGCACTTCGTGCCTAAGTGCAGTTCAACTACCCATCACAATGGAAGCTGTTCTTCACGAATGGAGTGCCTGGATATTGGCGTTCATTAAAGGCAATTCTTGAAAAAGTCTTGTCTGGAAATCTTCCGCACGACCTCACCTTTAAAATAACTTCGGTCGTGTCGCAGTAGTAGCCACCCCTTGAGTTTAATGAAAGAGTTCTGCGATTCAACCGTCCATTTATTCTTAATTCTGTGACATGAGCGCAGGAGCGAATCATTTTCTAGTACCTCAAATTTCTATAGAGGGTTTCGAACAGCACTTCCACGTCTTACAGTCTATGCGTAGTTTAACCGGTAACCTAAATGGAAAATGATCTCCTGCAAATTATGCTTTAATTTTAAGAGAATACATTTCAAGTCTTCTGAGGATTACGTTTTGCCGCAGCTTACACACTAAATCCGCTCTTCAGAACGAAATTCGTAGTCATTCCTAGCATTGCGTTTAAAATATATGTAGTCCACCAGCAGGGTATATACTCCACTGCTAAGGGCAAGGTCGCGGGTTCAATTCCTGACCACAGCGATCGAGTTTCGATGAGAACGAAGCGCAGAAACTCCTTGTACTTATTAACGTGCATACCACATAGTCTGCAACTCCAGCGCGCCTCATAATAGGCTAAACTTATAGTTACAGGCGTTTTGCGCACCAAAACCACAATATGACTGCGAGGCACGCCGTAGCGGCCGGGAATTTCGATCCCCTCGTGTTCTTTAACACGCGCAGGAAGTGCACGGTACAGGTGCCCCTAGCATCATCGCCTCCATCGAAAATGCTACCGCCGCGGGCCGGAACGAAGCAGCGTACTTCGTCGGGTCAGCAGCCGAGAATCATGAGCACCGTACCACAGACAACCGTATCTTGATAATGGCGTATATAGCCATGATGATGATTTCCTTTTTTTGCCTTTATGAACTTCTGTACTTTTCTATTCATTAATTGAAACTGTTCAATCCCTATAAATTATTTGAACCTGTAACAAAGTAAAGTCAAATATTTCGTAGAGTCAGGGAAAGATTCATCCTGGTATCATAAGTTAAAAGGAAACGTAGAACAGTTCAGTACATCTTTCGCTTTTGAAAGGTATCAATAGTTGACACCAGATGGCACTTCAAAACATGTAGACTAACCAAGTCAACTCGGTTCACCTTCATGCTTTTGTGGCAGTTCAACAGTTGAACATGCATAAAGAGAGCACGCATATTCCAGTGCTACGTACGTAACTGGCTACTAGGCGGTGGACGTCGGCAGTTTCTTCGAGACACCGCTTCGTAAAACTCCACGAAGACGCAAACAGGCGCCTGCGGAAGCTATGGTTTATGCACAAATTATTGCAGCGAACGCACCTGTCGACGTTCACAGTGTTCATCGGCGTTATGTCGCAACTTAAAGCGCTGCAGCTTGTCTTGTCACCGGATGATGTGCGCGAAGTGTGAACAAGATGGACTAGGAAACAAAAGTAAGCCCTTGCTGATGAAACCTGGGCTAACTATATATTATGCAAAACACTATCATGTATTGCTAGCTGCTTCTACAGCATTCGCCTGCGAAAGTTAATTTAGTCGGAGTGAATGAGAAACCTCGTGCACTTGTTCTACACCGAGATTAGTGAAATGGAGAGGAAAGTTGGTCTTGATAAATGAAGCGCCTTTCACCGTAGTTTTCTCCACTACGCGGAGGCGGCTTCTAGGAACAAAGAAACCTTCTATACTTTTGTTTCGTGTGACTGACTCCCTTCTTGGAGCGACTACGCGGAATTTTAATCAGCCAAATGCAAACCTTCCATTTGGCCGTTCCAATCCCTACTTTGAGAGCGCGTCTGGGGACTACTTTGCATGAAGACAAATGAAGGGGATTGTTGAGAGGTGTAACTTCCTCGTGCTGGGGCGCCCAAATAAAATGTCTCATGTTTCACTGAAAACGAAACACTGACTCAATGCGAAAGAAGATAGGCAGGGCTTTTGAAAATTGGATTTACTCCGCCCGCTTTACAGCTTGGGGTCTAGGTTTCAAGGAACGGCTTGATGCTACAAGGCAAGCGCTTCCTAGACGTGGATTCTGTGGGCTTAAGGGTTTATACTATTCGAAATGAAATATTCTAGAACAGATGGATTCATAGCATCCTCAAGTTTAACAAATGAAAAAAGGACATATTGAGGCGTATATGTAGAGAAACTTTTTAAGATGTCCTCGGAAAGGTGAATTTGCTGCAGCTTGCAGTGACAAGGATAATAAACTTATTGAAATTACTTGCGTAATTTCTATAAATGAGGCATTGAGTCTAATTTTACGACCACTGAAATCGTCCTTCAAATTCGTTCAGCAGTTTTATTTTGACAAAAAAAGCTCCCAGGTTGCCTCGCCTATATGCTCGAAATAGTTAAAGATATTACATGAATGAAATAAGAAAAACGTGAACGTTCACGTTTTTCTTGTTTTATTCATGTAATATTGTATTCATGTGATTCGTAATTCATTCACGTAATATCTAAAAGGTGGATATGAACGTGAACGCATACGTTCAAGTTCATATCCACCTTTCCGATCAATCCTACGTCGAGGCTTTAATAACGCTACCATCCCTCTCCTATTTACCCAATCACGCTCAAGTAAGCGTTATTGGGTTCAACGGGTGACTCAGTGCGCCTCGCTGGCAATTTAAACTTTGCAGTGATGTCATCGCATTAACGCCGCCGTGCTGATCTCACCACAGAAATTGATTTGATAAGTTTCAATGAGCAAGCGCTTCGACAGAACTAGATAGGGTTAGACGCTTGAACGTATTACGAAAAGTTTAAAACATAAGCGCTAACGGCAATGCCGTCAACCCCTTGCTGCTCAGGAAAAAAATAAAAAAAAAGAAACGAGTAAGGCGCTTGTGCTTTCACATGTAAACCAATTGCAGCCAACTCAATAAACCGCAGCCAATTGAGGTGAACGTGCGGCGCTTTCTACCGCGTTCCGCTGATGGGAATACAAAAGAAGGCAGACGGAATGCCAACTGTAGCGGGTTAATGTTTCAACGTATTATAAAGAAAACGAATTGTCAGTGGAAGTGGCACACCGACGACCCCAGTTCGAAAAAAAAAAGTATATGAAACTGAACAAACTGCAGGCAATTGAGATCGACGTGCTGTGCCTCTTACCCCGTTCCGCTGATGGGAGTACAACGGAGGGTTCATTGAATGGAAAGGTTGAAGCGCACGCTTCCCTTGTTATGTCCATTTCGCGACTGCAACAGCATTTGTTGCACATGGTTGGTACCGGCGAATATTTTCTTCTCTTATTGTTGCGAACGAAAAAAAAAATGAGAAGAACGACAATCTTCGTGCCGTTGTACTTTGTGCGGATACATGTATGGTTACTGACAACAGCGTAAAAGAAATTTCGAGCAATTTCCTTATTTTCCAGCTAGGCTCGCTTTTACAGCTTCACTTTGAGAATAAGAGTTGTTACATGATTTTTCGCCAATACTTTGTCCAACATAACACACCGTTATACAATTACGTACTATTCATAAGGCTACTAACTAACTAACTAACTAACTAACTAACTAACTAACTAACTAACTAACTAACTAACTAACTAACTAACTAACTAACTAACTAACTAACTAACTAACTAACTCGGCAACTGAGCTGATTAATTATCTGTTTATTTATTAATAGTTTTAACTTTTATACGATTACATACATAAAAATTAGGATCCGAACATGCGTCCCTTGTGTAGCACCTATTCACAGCTCAAGGAGCCCCTGTGCAATCTGTCACTTCCTCTTCCACCAACCATTCATTGGTTCTGGTCGGGGGCCAGAAAGCGCCAATTTCTAACGACTTGAGCGAGACAACTTCGTGCATTCATCTTGCATTTCGATATATAAAAAGGTTCCATGGAACAAGTATATAATCATGAGAAGATTTGTTTCTAATTAAAGTTATCCCGCTCCTATCGTTCACTTATATATGCGCCGTTCCGGTAGCTTCTTTCCTTTCTTCTTAGATTTTCCTGACTATCACTACGCGAAGGGAAAACGCTTCGCTACCGCGCACCTAGAGGCCTCCTGCGTGCGTAGACCGTGCACCCCTGTAGCGTGACCAAGGCACTGGAAACTTGAAACGGTCCCTGCCAGGACTGTCCCTGTGCTCGCTCAGTTCCGAACCGGGCTAATTTAAATGGCCACACCGTGTTCGTGTTTATATTGACTCGTTATTCAGAAAGTCCCGTTATTGATGCGCGCGCGGCTAAGGAAAGTTGTTCCCGTCGTGTGGCATCGGACTGGCGCATCATGCATCCTGTGTTCAGCGTTCCGTGAGACGCGTCGCGTGCATCCATCTATCTCATCGCCTGCCTTTGATGCATGATGCAGAGCCGGGACCAGGTAATTAGACTCTCCGGAACGGGAACTCCGTCCCCAGGTATATTTTACTGATCGTCAGGACTGCGTTAATTATAGGTACGCGCATTGCATTTACGCTCTGTGTTGCACCAGCTCGCGCTCTTCTTCGCTCCAGGCTTTTCGACCAGCCGGTGCAGAAATTAACGATACGTAACATGATCTCGCGCAATAAGCCATCCTCCCGTACGGGGCAACCCCCCCCCCCCCCCCTCGCGCTTCCTCCTACGGACTTCCAGCACTAGTCGAAAACGGTGTGTCACGCGGTCGTATAACACCCTTGCAGGTTGAAGTGGTCAGATCGTAGCAAGGCTGTGAACAAGCGACACAATATTAAGAAAAAAAAAACGCAGTAGTTGTCTTTCGAGATAAGTATACCGAAACAAAATTTTATCTCACGACAGCAAGGAGAGCTGGACCAGTTGGTCTTGATCTATCTCTCAATTGACATTTTTGCAGCTCAGGAAAGGTTTGGATGACATGAAAGCTTACATAAGGACATGGTAGGGGCGCGGTCAGTGAGTGCTGTGCCCTAGGTGTTGTTGCACTGGGCACAAGTAAGCGTGCAACAAAAATCAAATCTTATCAGCTGGCTGAACATAAGATTCGTATTACTGGGCTATGTGTAACCCACGTATACCGCGTTCGTGAATGTTGCTACGGGTTCATTCACTTTAATGCAAAGAAGAGCAAGGACGTTTCAAGGCAATGTCTTCCTGGACTTTTCATACCATCATTTTGAACTTTGGTGTGGACGATACAATTTGATTGAATTCAATTACTTCAATTACTTGCACGTTATGAGCGCTATCTGATGATGACGAGCCCTGGTAATGTTGACTTGTGCTGTCTCTGTGGTGGCTGAGCTTGGGTAGTTGCTTCCAAATGATATCGGTAATGCCAGCGAGATAAGCAAAATTTTTCTGCCTTAACTTCGCTCGTCCGTGCTGATGTCGATTCCTGATGGCTACTGTCCCTATTATGGCCTAAATTATGGCCACTTGCTTGGCTTGGGAAACTTGGGCAGAAGTTGAAGTTTAAATTGGCTCACACACGCCAGTTGACTTTCTATGAGTCACAAGCAAATGCCAAGGCTAATTTTCCCGTTGTATATATCCTTACCTGTAGTGGGGCCAATGCCCCTCGGGGGTATGTGCCGATTATAGAGGCAGCAACAACAACAACAACAACAACAACAAGCAAACGCGTCTTGTCAAGCGCGCATAACTGCAATTCATATAACTCATAATCCAGACTCATAACTGCAATTCTCACAAGATGCGCAACCCGGTTGTATTCATTTACGTGGATCACTCAGAACTATATGCTTCCGCAAACCCCTCAAGCGTATGCTTCAGCGCGAGAAGAAAGAACCACCGCACTTTGTCTTCAGTGAGGCGCCCGCTTATCTGTAGCGACTTACTACCCCTTCGAATATTCCTGCGTCTTCGCGCAGGCAATACGAATTACTTTCATAACGCTCATTACGCAGCGGCTGAGGGTATACGTTGTTCATCCGATCCTCTCCAATAAATCATCACGCATGACGAAACGAAAGAGACAACCCGTACCTCCCCTTTTAACCCCCCGCAGTACCTGCCTTTGCTTTTGTGTACATATCCCACCCTTCCACTGGAGCCCATCAATCTGCTGGAAAAGGGGAAAACATCCCCGGTTGTCCGGAAATCAACAAGGGGCTACCGTTCTTGCGAACAATAGCTCTTGTGGCCGGGTTCTAGACTGCCTCTTATGAGGAATGCGCGTTCATGACGCATATGGCCTTTCACTGCTCGTTCGATGATGGGGTTACCACGGGAAAAACAGCAAAGGGAACGGTTGGAATGGACGCAGGGCTTGGGCAGAAAGGAAGCCTTCGCGAGCCCGAAAGTATCAATAGTTGCTCCGCGTAACTTTGCCTGTGCGTGACCGCAAAATGGAAGGCTTAGTTGCTTCTTAGGTGTTTGAATGGGACCTCCCGAGCCACGCAGGAAACAGGGAAGGGGTTTTGTGCGGTATCCCTCGGCATGTTTTCGCTATAGGGGAGCGCTTGTGAAAGACCTGCGCGGGTTCTTGTGCCGGTATGGTGGGGTTGTCCAGGCGTAATTGCTCATCGGGTGTGGTTTCTGTGTAAGCCGCGAGGCAGCAACAATAGATTAGCTCCGCCCGCGCATTTAGGGCGCCCTCGTAACTCCTTTTTGTCCTTGTTTCACCTAGGTATGTGGGATGAACGGGCTCAACAGCACCGCTGTACGTGCGTCTATGGGCAAGACTAATACGTCGAATGATGTCATCATGGCAGAGGAATGCGTCCGGTGAAGAAAAATTAATTACTGTGGCGGATAATGGTACATCACGTTGATATCTGCAGTGGGATATATGCAGTCTACCACCTGAGAACTGCTCTCAAATTCGCGTACCTACCGAAGTAAGTATTACGTAGCTCAGATGTAAAAAGCTGAATTTTCCGTTTGTGATCTCTCCCCGCTGACCGCAACAGCTTATCGGTTCTACTGCTCCTCCGACCTTAATGCCTAAACACAAAACATAGGACCAAAAAGTCAAGCACTGTCAGACAGCCATAGCGGGTATATTGCTACATAGAGCGTTGACTATGAGTTTATCTAATTATCAGTGTTTCTTCCTTACGTTGTACGGAAGTGTACATATCTCTGTGGATAATGCACTTGCCGTTCCTTTTGTTCTGACTACTTTTCTTTTGTTGCTTACACTGATATAGATTACACAAGGTGCACTTGCCAAATATTCCCTGGAATTACTTATCGTTTGCTTACTTCATGTGTGCGTATAGGAAGCTTTTCTAGCTGTTTCACTAGCGACTGCCTATATTTCTCACGGACTTGTGAATGTACACTTATTTGTTTTCCTTTTTGTTTTCACGTTGATATATACATATATAGAAAGACTTGCTGCTTTATGCGAGAATTTTCTCTGTGCCTTTAGGCTCAGAGAAAATTGTGTGGAAGCCTCTGTCCGATAGTACCCTACCTTCCTGGTGTACGTTACTGCACTTCTTTTTCATAGATAAAAGAAGCATTCTAATTTACCACAGCATTTTTTGCTGTGGTATTTTATACCCTACCTTCCTGCCGAATTTTTATACCCTGCCAACAGTTCCCTACCTTCCTGCCGAATTTTTCGTTGCAGGAGCTTTCAGGTGTATAATAACGGCCACGAGAGGTAAGGCAACGTGATAGGAAGTCATTGATAATGAGTAGGCTTAGCTGCGACGGGAGAGCCGGTGCGACCGAACTCAATTAGCAGCCGCTTCCTACCTTTTTATACTGCTTACATTCGCGTGAGTAAACCTCATTATTAGCCTCTGTCCTCACGGCAACTCTGTGAGCCTGAACCGAGTTCCTGTTGACGCATCCCGCATTTCCTGCGGAGAGTAGCGTGAAACGCGTACGCGCATTATTTTCAGAGTTGTGCTTTCTTTTTTCCTCAGTCGGCTGCAACATCAGTTGTTACACAGCAGGGAGTAAAGGGTAGAGAGGCATTGTTCTGGCTGCCTTAATGCATGAATAAACAAAGAGACTGCGCTGTATTGCTCAGCACGCAAGAGGAACCATTGTGTGGACAGAAAGGACGTTCAGAGCGTGTTTGTACTTGTATTTTGCATATTTTAGGGACGCCTAGAAAACTGATATTGTTACATGACGCTTAGGGATGCTGAGTGTCTACTTGCAGCGGGATGTACGCCTACAGGGATCTGAAAGACAACAAATAAAGAATACTAATATGTACGTCTTTTAAACGTGATGTAGCTCGCTGCTTTGCCAGCGTGAAACATACGCTCCTTAAATAATTCGCCATTTGTTCTGTGCCCTAACAATATATTCGAATCCTGGAGTTATCTTTCTGAAGCCAAGCTCTGTATAAGTTAGTTCTGGCGGATCGTGTCCTCGAACAAGGCGAGGCGTAGAACAACAATCTTACAGCCGTGTGGCGATCCCGGGGGCAGTTTGTAGCGAGGAGCAGTGGCTAATACCGAGAATAAAATGTGAATTGGGTAAACCAAGTGAAACGAAGTAAATTGAAGGCGTGTTAAGCAGGACTACCGATCACTGGATGTTCATAAAGTGTGAATTAAGCGAATTAATGTTAAAGTGGTTTGAAGGTGCCCTGAGTGAACCAAATGAACAATGCATTTCATAAAGCCGTATATGTTTAGGCTATTAATAATATAAGTGCACCCGTCTATTGAGAAACGTCGGCAGAGGATTTCACATCGGTTGGCCGTTCCCGTTACCACTACAGCTTCGTTTGCCATACTTCTTCGCAGAGAAAGAAAGCCGAGATTTTTTTTTTCCACAATGTAATATGGACTCACAAGGACGGAGGATGGCGCCTTAAAACAGCGATTTCGGCATCGCACGTGTAATATGTCTGGCTATGAATTCATATATAGCCATGAAATCATGTACAATGCGGACACAAATATTTCATCGGTAATTTGAGAGACAAGTGCCCATTATTCCGCATGCTATCACCTGGAATTCCAAAATGTTCCCTTGCGTCTGTAGATGATGAACTGCTACAACATCCGGCACATATTAAAACTGCATCTACTTTTTCTCTTGTTTCTCTTCTCCAAACTTCAGTTTTAACAACATGCCCCGTTTTATTGAACGTGCATTCCTGATTTTAATGTGGCAGCCCATAACCATACGTTCGCCTCGTGCATACATCTTTGCCCTCTGGGGAATGCGAATCAGCATCGCGGAGTCACGTGACAAAATCGCATCGTACGGAGGAGTTTCCTTCCGCGGCGAGGCACCCTGTTAGCAGGGCGTGGCTTCTAAATCTTGTCGACGTTTTATTGCAACCCATTTTTCTTCCATACAGCAAAACAAGGGACATGCCCGTTTATTTCAGAGCGGTTATGCGACGCAAGATGCCATCTTCGCCGCTCATTACGCCCCAGCCTAATATGACATCGCTGTCACGCAGGCCCATTTGCGTGCAAAAGACAATGCTCTCACAAACAATAAACCAGACCCTCCACCACTCAACATCATCATCCCGATGCATAGAGGAATATTTAACCTACGTGCTTGTTCAAGAACGAACAAGAAAACAAAAAAAAAACACATGAGCTCGAGCTTTGCGGTTTGAGGCATCTATGAGACGAAAGCGATTGCGCATAGCGAGAGCCGAGCGAGAAGTTTTGTATTCATTTTTTGGCCGTAGGGATAGCACGTGGAAGACGCTCGGAAATATGCAAATTCGTTCGTGTTCGCCCCGCGTTATAAGCCACCATCTCCCGAACCCCTCGGTCTTTCCCACTCCACCCTAAATGCTACGGACGCGCGCCTGCTCCCGTTGACAAATGGCTATGACGCATGCCGTCTCTGTGTACGCTCCGCGTACGCCAACTATAAGCAGCGAGTACTCTTATCTCGGCGCCGTGTTTAATCATTGCGCGAAAATCATATCCTGCCCACTCCGAATGGCACGGCGAGAAAATGAGCGTAATTGATGTCATTCGTATAGAAGAGGCGGACGCTTGGGTGGCGGAGTTTGTGCCGTGGAGCAATAAAATATTGTGGCTGATTTGCATAAAGTTTATGCCCCTTTGTGTCTTTGGCGTGTCTACAGAAGTTTGTGGACCCCAACACCACTTTTGTGGCTCGTCCCCACTTCCGTGTACGCGCGTTATGTAGCAGAGAAACGCACGTAGGCTTGGTGTTGGGCGTGGCCGCACGTTTTCGGGAAAACTTGGCGGAAATGAAATTCCAAGGTAAAATTCCAAGCTCTTTGCATGTATGCAGAGAACGGTTCATGTAGTGCATTTCCGATATATTTTCCAATACATTTTGCGAAGTTCACGTTTCACATAAATGGTAAGCTAACCCGTTTGCACTGGCGTGAACAATGCGAAATATCTGTCTATCTGCTATAACGTTTTATTTGTAGAGTGTACTTGGACAGGTCCTCTTCACTTTCTTTTGTGTTATTAGCTCTTCTGAAGAATTCCGATTGAGTAATTGAGTAAATAATGGCATCATGTCATGACATGCGCCTAACAACAGCACATCGCCGTTTTTGTTGCACACAACTAGGTAAACGAAAGGGCAATTCAGAACCCAAATTCTCTCTAAAGATCTGAATCTTCCAACAAAGCGCCTCCTGAGCATCCTACGTCAGAAAAAAGTGAACCACATAAGCTACCGTGGCAACCAGCGCTCCATTCTAAACTTCTCTGCTGGCCCTGACTATGATCGAAAAGAAAACAGAGGACGAGTCGTTTTTCACCCCCACCAGCCAACCCACCGCCGTCGCACCGCGGTGGTGCTCAGCGGTGGCTCCCCCTAGCGCAAATTCGCCACAGTGACGCACGCGAGCGCGCGGCGCCTCCCCGCCTTGTTAATTTTAGACCGGCGCTTCGGACACGTGACCCCCAAGTCGGCGCCGCCATCATTGTTTCGTCGTTCGCGTGACGTCGGGCAACCACGCACTACCGCGATCACGCCTGCCGACTTTTCTCACCATTCGCATTCTCACACTTCCCGGTTCGAAAAAAAGGGCACCGTACCGGCATACATACGTCACGATTTTGCACGCCCTGCAAACACCCCCTGCGCGCACTCGCTGCGGTCGTTACATCACGGAGGCTTGAATCGCATCCTTTGCTTCGAAGTAGCAATTTGATCGCTTGTTTGCTCCGCGATGTCTTGTTAACAGAGACGTTTCACATTAGTTTCGCGTAAATGAAAGTACTACGGCAAAAAAAGTGTTCACGGGAACATGGCTTTAGTTTGTTGCGTATTCGGTGGCGCGCGAGAGAACACGGGACGCTTTTCACGCCTACATCGGGCACGTATGGCTCCCGCCACACTGGACACGTGACAAGCAATGCCGACTAAAGAATCTGTCGAGCGCTATGTTTAATGACTTTGGGCGGGGACCCGCTGCGGGCTGTTTGAAAGCTACATATGGACACGATAAAGAAAGTGCGCTTCGTTATTTCGGACGTGTAACGAATGTTTGGGCGTAGGACTGATTCAGTTCTCGTGAGAACCGTTCTTTCAAATGCTGCCGAGCTTCGGCAGGCAGGAAATCTAGTCAACGCTCTCGTTTACTTTACCGGGTACCGCGAAAATAGCTTTCTATTTTAGCTGAAGAACTTTTAGCTGAACAGCTGGCGATAATCAGCGGGAAACGGAATCACTATTTACCTAAGAACTTCTATATACTCTGATAAACAAGCACAGGGTAAAAAAAAAAAAAAAATGCTTGCCTTGTGGCACTCGAAGGCAAAAGCCTGCTTCACACTTGGTGATGCGTTCAGTTATGTACGAAGTCTTACCTTTGCAAAATACATTGTGCAGGAAGTCCTTTGCAAGAATTATTATGTCTCGGTGCAAAACAACGCGTGCTGGGGCACAGTCAACATTATGAACAGCATATGGCAGGCATAAACGCTCTTTTAGTGCATTAGCAGATGCGCACGGGCTTCCGCTAAATCTGAAACCACGTGCTGCACATACACACGTCCCAGGTTGAGGCATGTGGATATGTGCAACATTCGATGCAATGTGTCCATTTCTTTGTCCCCAAGGCCACCGCTCCATTCTTGTATGTGCACAAGTGATCAGTTGTAGGCATTTATATACATACTTAGAACGCTTCATTCATGCTGCCGCCGCGTTTCTGATCAAGGTAATTGCTGTAGGAGACGTACGCCTAAGGCTGTTGCCTCGATAATGTTGTGGATGCTGCTTAGTCAGTGGAATTCTGGCTATTTATTTGTATGTGTAAGCATAACGAAGGAAAAAAAAGAACATTCGCTGTCCTCGTTCATCTGAGTTTGTGACAAACGGGATAACAACATTTATTTTTCCTACGTCGTACGCGAAAGTGCGCACGCATATGCATGTTCTGTACAGAGGAGCAATGTACGCGTACGCAGCGAATAAGCTGCGCAATCCGCCGCTTCACCGTCGAATCTTCATAAAAACAGAACGCCTTAGTGTATATTTTAATTAATTACTGTCGGGAACGGGGATTGTAGATGGCACCACTGTCGTAAGAAAAACCTTAGACGACTCTTTCGGCATTAAGCTAATTATAATAAAAATGTCCTGCATACGAAGTGTATTGCACTTTTCCTTGGTGCATGGCTTTGCGTTGTAATAATACAGCCTTCGTTGTCACAACAGCGGCTTCTTTAGAAGCCTGCCACAGAGTGCTCGAAAGTTCTCACTAAGGCGAGAAAATATTTACTTTACGCGAGAAATTAAAGTGCCTGAGCTAGCGAGTCCCGACGATCAAAAGGCTCTTCAAGCTCAAGTTCAAAAAAGCAGTCGCTGCCAGGAAATCTAAACCGTATATTTCAATACTTGCTCGATAACGGAAGGAATCAATAACTAAGCGAGAACGACACATTGCACGGTACCATCTGGAAACTCTAAGGATTCTCAAAGGATTGTGGGCGCGTGGGTCTTGCCTAACCCTTGCCACTCGACCCAAACGAAGTGGCTCGGATACCATGAAGTGTTTATGTTTCATATGTATGCAGATTTCGTAGAGGGACACAGGAGCATGGAAGGGTTGAACTAATCAAATCCACTGTTTCTTTTGACGAGGCAGCGACATCGATCACATGGAAAATTAATCTAGGAGGCCGTAGAAGCAGCGAGCTAATGCCTTGACAAACAAGGACTTGTACGCACGTTTAATATTGAGCAGTATCCTCGCAACAATAAATTGCTTTCTCATAACTGATAGGAATGAAGCGTACTCTTTCGCAACATTTGGTTGAAATATACGAAGAAAAGATTATCACTTGAATTCAGCTCTAAATGATGACGCAAATATCGTTTGCGGTACATTATTTTGTTCGTTTGGCATTCAACAATTAGAGAAAACGCGCGTATCTCTCGTTACGAGTGACGAAAAAAAGAAGTCAAATCCAGTTCCATGTCTGTGAAATCGGAGTAAATAGCGGAGCTAGAGCCAGGGTATGCAACACTACCTGTCATGCAACACTTTCATGTAACAGTGCCCGAGTCCAAGAAGGTGGTATTGCGTCGGGGGCATGAATGCATTTTCCGCAGGCTGTGAATTCCTTCCTTCCTTCAACTCTCCCTCTTTATCGCTTTCTTTCTTTCTTCTTTCTTTCTTTCTTTCTTTCTTTCTTTCTTTCTTTCTTTCTTTCTTTCTTTCTTTCTTACCACGCCTACAGCAAAAAAAAAAAAAGGAACATATAGTCTATCAAACAAAATACACAGGAGCGTAGGGAGTAATCCAGAATGTCAGCCACCTTCCGTTACCAGATGCAGCTTCCCTCTTCTGAAAGGGAACAGAGGGAAGCCCCGTGGACGTAGCGAGAAAAACCGACCGTGGACACCAGCTCAAAGCACCGCGCAAACAAACACATATGCAGAGGAGACCACGCACATACTCGCGCCAGCAGCGTTCAGTGCCGCTATGCACGCTACACCGATACACGCACTCGCACAGACAACGTGATCAGATCCGTATAGAGTGCATGTGGGAACGAACGACCGAGAATTGGAAAGGGCGCGAATGGTTTCCTGGTTGGCCAGTTTCACGGGGAGGGCGCATGCGTATTCCACGCCACCAGCTGTGCGCTCTACGAGGATGAATGAGGCGCCACGGAGTGGCGGTGTGTTTCATTGCACGTTTTTCTTTTTTTTTTACACGAAATCACTGCCCTATGTACGCGCTTCCACCTATCTTTTTTACTTAAATATCTCCTTTTAAAAATAAATTCTACATAAACTGTAATATCATTAAGGAAAAAAATAAACTAAGCTTGTTTTTGAAACGTTGATAAAATGGATTATCTGAAGCTATTCAAAAGCGAGACGAGGACTTTTTTTCTTTTCGCATGAGCAGCGCACTCGTCAGCACGAGAACTAAATATAAGTCGTCAGCACACTTGAACTTTGTTTGAGTAGAGCATTCTGCTGAACTTTGTTCATAGAAGGGCGCATAAATATGTCACATGCCGGTTTCTGAAGTGAAAAGTTTTTTTTTCTCTTTAAAGGAAGTTCTCCTTACTGCCGTCTTTAGGCGACGAATAATTCAGATCGTTTTTCGTGTGTGTGCGTATATTGCCGCTGACAGTCGTTCTTTTTTTTTCTTTTTTCACGGAAGTCGAACAAGGCGTCCGCCATCTTTCGAGCATCTTTTCTAATTAGAGAGCCATAAATCACTTCAATTAGCGACTTCGGCAACAGCAAAACCTACAAGGAAATAGAACAACCTCAACAAGTAGATCGCGCAACCACGGTAGTACGGCCGCTCCAGTAGCCTAAACGGACCCTACTGTTCTGGGGACAGAAAGACGGGAAAGCGTAAGCGTTCCTCCTCTCCGCGGGGCGTTTCCCCTCCCGGAGCGGGAACTCTAGTGTCGCGAACGTCCCATGGCTCCCGTCACAACGCTTGCGGTTGCAAACGAGAACGGATCACACTGCGGCGACGTGCTGGACGTGATCGAGTTGGAAGCGATGCCGGTGCGCTCGCGGTGAAGTGAAAACAGTGTGACGCCGTCGGCGTGGTGCTGCTGTCTGGACTCGGAATGGGATACGTGAAGATATGCAACGTGTGTGCTGGTCGCGTTACCGAAGGTGCTGCCAGTGAGACTGGGTTTTTCGTCATGGAGAGCTGTCTCGTGGAAGAGCAACTTGAAGGTCAGTGGTCTCTATACTCTTCAACGGCTGGTATGAGTGGTATAATGAGGCAGCTTATCATGCACTGAAATTTGCCCGCACAAAAGGCACATTGTCAGTGCTTGACTTTGTAAAGTTCGTGCTTTTAATTAGCAAGTTTGACTATTTTTTTTACAGTTTTGCCAGAAGCAAGACTGTTGACCGCTTACACCTGGAGCCTGCACTATCGAGGCTAAAAAGCGCTTTTTAGGCGGCAAAATATTCAGCATAGTTTGCCAGTAATCATTGATATACCTTGTTCCTTTAGGAGGAACTGAGCCTGAGCTAGTCAGAACATTTTTTCCCAGAATGTCGCACAATCCCTCTTATGAAAGATTACATTTGTGAGTACCAGTAAGGGAAGACAACAACAAAGCCAGATGTCGGGGCAAGAGCCAAACGAACAATTGTCTGAGATGCTGGCATATCTTAACGAGAAGGTAAAATAAGGCCGAAAAAAGTATACCTTGTATGATACGCTTAAAGGAAGTGTCCGTTCAATTTTCTGAAATTAAACAATTGACTTCAATTAATGTTGTTATGACAGAACGCAATTCTCGACTTTCAAATGGCCATTAGCGCAACAGGGAAGACAAAATGTGCCAAACGTAAGAATACATTCAAAAAGTTAATGCAGCCCCAAACAGGAAATGGCATGAACAATGTCTGCAAGGTGTTTCCTGTACTTCTTCAATGCGTTATAGTCATGTTGTCCGTCACACATTCAGACAAGGTAATTAAATGTCTCGTCTTTTCATCGCGCAACATAGTATGGTAACACAGCGTCTTAGGAGAGTGGCAAATTTGTTATGTTATTATGGCTCAGACGTCTCTGCTGGGGCACCGAATTTGAGTAATGAATTTACCTCGTTAAAATTAGCCACGTATCAGCTCCTCGCAATCAGATTATGGCGCCCGTATGCACATAGAGTGCATACGGGCGCCTGTGTGCACATAGTTCGGTTTGATGTTTCTGCTATCTTCCTGTAGTGTACATGTGCGCTCCGTAGCCTGCATAGCTGTTGCTCGGCACGAATGCGATAAGATAACGGGCGGGTGAGTAAAGCTATAGCTCATGTTACGACCAGTCCTGGAACTTCATTTGAATGAAGTGTCCGCACAAGGCGTTCTTACAACTCTTGGTGCATTTACAATCATCTAATATACTACATTTGAAATACTACTGGAATACACAACCAAATAACAGGACATGAGAGCATATGTACGTGTGAATAGTGCCTCAATACATTATCATACTGCTTAGCGCGTTCTGTAAAGTCCACGTGCCTACGGAAAGCCTGCTGGCCTATTCTGGTTAAAGTGGCTTACAGATTTAAGACTTCCCCAAAAAGCATCTCGTAAAAATTCTTCAAAGTGCAGGTTTAGATTTCGGAATCTACTAGACTTTAGCGTACACTCCAAGCAGTGATAACATCTTCAACGAACCAGAGATCAAGCTGAATTCAGGCGTAAGGCTGGGCGCGTTCACTACCCGTCGAGTGTGCTCTGTCAGGGAGATTGCCAGTTAACAGTGATTCAGTCAGAAAATGATGTTTACGTAAAACATATTTGTGGAGAGGACGTCAAAGCTTCGCACTTTATATTTCTGTCAACTGCAGTTACTAAAAGCAATATCTCCTTCGTCCAATGCGCAAAAAAAAAAAAAATACCATTCTGCCGCGCCCTCTGTGTTCACCATTTTCAGAAGCAGTTAACCGTAAACTTATCCCCTCTGAGTTGACCTGTAGCAATTAAAAGGTCGTCAACATTTCTTGAAACGTCTTCGTATGTTATTTTCTCTCCGACCATTGTTTACCGAAGGGAAACACACCAAGACAATATGCGTTAATTTTCCGCCCAGTAGCCTATATCGTCTTGTCTTAGTGCCCAGAACAATTCACATTTCTAACAAAGCACAGTGCACGTTTCAGCATTAAACCTGTACCAAAACCCCCAGAAAGTTTTTATAGGTTAAAAAGTTTATATCACTTTATCTCCAATCTTCCATTTGTAAAAGGAGTGAATGACTGACCGATTGGTCGATTAAAAATATAGAGTAAGGAAGCTAATCAATCGTGACATTAGATATTTTTTCTTGCTGACAGCGCAGTGAAAATTTCAAACGTCATTTTTTGCAGATGGGTCACGAACAACTAGACCTGCCAGTTTACCAGATCTGGTGGCGTCGTGTCGCGTGCCAGCGAGCCTGAATACCAACAACAACTCGACTCAGTGCAGGCCTGTCGTAAGCCCGGAAGGCGTCAAACTAATCGGCCGAAGGCTGCGGTACATCTCGGACAGCTTCGACTGGAGAACAGTGAGTACATTTAACGCTTATTGGAAAGTTCAGCGCGCCCAAATATGTAGAGAATCGGCGTGTTCTATATTCCAACGTGGCATCAAGCTTTCGCATTATTCCCGGTTATCGATAACGGGCTCCGGTAGCGCATAGTATAACCGCAACTTCATCCAACAGCTACAATTACATTGCGACGGCAGTTGCCGCCCTGACGAAGACAGTCCGCTTGTCGAAACATAAACGAACGCTGGGGAAGGCACTTGCCGCCCTGACGAAGACAAGTCCGCTTGTCGAAACGTTGGCTCCTGCGACATTCCCTGTTCTAAATCGTATTCTGCGATTTGTTCATCGATACTTTTCTACAAGTGTTTTTACGGGAAAAAATTGTTTCAAGGAATATCGCAATGTCATCACTGCCAAAACTTATAAATCATTGCGATGTAACGTTGCAGCGAAATTATTACAATAATAGCTCTGCATCCCTGTGGTTGAGTTTTCGGTCGCCAGGTGTCACTACTGCCCCAACCATTCACGCTTGCACCTCTGGAACCCCGGTTACATGCAATCGCTAGGTGTGCGGACAAAGAAAAACGAATATCATCTCTAAACCATTAGGGGCTTCAGAGATAATTAAGCACTCCTACACGCATGGTTTCCCTACGCAAATGCTAAGGGGTAAAACGAAACTGTACCTCAACACTATTTTTCAATGAACGCAGCAACTACATTCAGTGCAGAGGCGCTCGTGTGTAGCTGAACTTCAGAACATCACATAAGTCCCCGTTGATGACGTCAGAAATTTTAGGCAACTACAGTATTCTAGTGGTTTCGCCCTAGCAGTCTACAGAAAAGGAAACAAATCTTACAAATCAGAATTCATTCAAGATAGGTGTGTGAGAGCGAAGAAGAAACGATGTCTCTATGTACGCTGAGACGCAGTTGTTTGGTTTAATCTGAAGATACTTGTTGCACTTCGATGCTGATGCGACATTGCCCATTTCATTTCAGAGCGTAGCCAGGAAAGATGAACCGGTGGTCCTTCAGGACTGGCTCACAGATTTCCTGACGGCTTGCGTCTCATCCGTGATGCAGTGGTGGAAGACAGCCACATGAAAGCGGCACCACAAGTCTCACGAACTCTGGTCCCGAGAACTTTTCGAAGGTGTCTACGCGTGGACATTTTTACGAATGCCACTCAACGCATTTTCGGGCTTCAAGGCCATCGCACGTTGTGCGCGGGCCCTCACTTGTGATGGCGGCAGTGTGTTGTCGTTCGTGCGCACGTCAGCGAACTGCACGCAGGAGACTTCCAGACGTGTTTGGACGCGACCTGTGCCAGTGAATGCCACCCGAATATAACGAGCTCTTGTAATCTATATTTTTGTACATATTTGATACATGATTTGCCTGAAATTGTGAGATTTTCGAGATCCTGCAATAAAATGAACTGATGTAAGCTGCTGGTTTGATGCTTCGGCTAAAACAGTACAGGCACAAAATCTAATGTGTGCGTGGCAGAGAATATGCCTTAGCTCCAATGAGTTGATTGTCTGAAGAGATTCAGCGCTTCAAAGCAACAAATTACTCCTTGTTGACGGAATACATCGGAGCTCCAAACTGTTTGGCAGAGCCCCATTTTACGTCACTTCTCAAAGCGTCCGCAAACCTTTTGTACTGATTATCATTCGAACCAAGTGCCAACTAAGGGGTTCTGAAGAATTACATCTACAAAAATTGCGCATTTAAACTAAAGATGCCCGATAACGTAACGCAAGAGGCTAATTAAGGCTCTATGGGCGTTGAATCATCAATTGTGGGTACAAAACGAGCAAGGGCTACCAAGAATGCAGACGTTCCACAACGGACGCTATTGATAGAAGACATGCACACTAAGAAGAATGAATAGAGGTACACATGAGAATACAACAGCTGCTTTTTTGAGTGACTTTTTCACTGAGAATCTAGAATATTTTTTTTTTGCGCTGGAATACCTTAATTCGGTTCAAACAAAAACCAGGACCACAAGCAATTTGGAATATCCAATTTCAGAAACTTTTGTTGAATATTACTACTCACGACAGAAGCGGTTAAAATACATATGTAGGCTTTATTGAGCATATGTTAGCGGTCCTCTGGGTCCAAGCACACAAAGTTGTGCCAATGTAGCATGAACCTTAGCTTGTCAATGTAAGATCAACGTTGGACAATATCTGACCAATGCTGCCACAATTTGTAGTACCAAATAGCAGCAATTGCAGTCGTCATTCGCAATCTCATCGTCATCATCACAACTTTTATTAGACGGATTTTAGAGAAAGCATTAACTCATCCCAGGACACCTTTCACACATTCTCATTTCACAGATTTCAATCACGCTATCACCTTACGCCTACACTTGTGATGCTTCACACAGGCACATATCAAAACATTTATCAACGACTGATCTATTTTTTTAGTTTTTTTCTCAATTTTTGAAGGGGAAAGGTCGCCATAATTTAAGATCTAACAAACTGTTAAGTTCGCTTGGCCCGCACCATAATAACAACGGCTTCATCAAATTTTGGAAGCTTAACGCACCATCGTCATTAAGGAGCTTGAGCGTGGGAGATGTTTCGGTATGTAGAACGGAACATTTGCGTAACATCGCTTTACTAGAACGTGTTGGTGATATCTTTGTCGAAATCCGTCTAACACGATTGCACACACCTCTTTATTTCTCTGTTTTGTGTAATGACTACTCGTATGACAGGGGCAATACATTCGCAATTTCGCTTGGAACCCTAAATACAAACCTGCCCTGAAGTACACTACGCCTCGTTACTGCAGTCGTAGTCCTGCGCTACCAGCCGTGGTAGCATCGCTACCAAAATGGCGCGCTGCCAAGCACCACGACACAGACTTGATTCGCGGTCATGGCCTTCCCACTTCGATCCCGGCGAAATGCAAGAGCGCCTGTGTGCTACCGCTTAAGCTCACGTTCAAGAAACCCAGGTGGTCGAAATTAACCTGAAGACATATACGTACGCCTCGTAATCTTATCAGGGCCTTGCCACGGAAAACCCTAGCGACTGATGGTTCCATTTGCTTGCATATTCGCGACGACCGTTTCCGCCGCCAACCCGGCCGCTGTAGAGTTACTATACAGCCTCCCGCAGGGAGGTTCCGTAGGGAGCACATAGAGTAAACCTATGCTGCCCGAGCTCATTCCTTCCTTGACTCGGCAATGCGTAAACTCAGAACGGTTGACAGGTGAACTGGCTGGGCTTCATTTTCGGCATTTGTGCTATTGTTCCCTTGCCTTGCGTCCGCTTGCGTACGTCGTACGTTCCTTCGCGACCAAATGCAGATAATTATGTTTATTATGCCTGAGAAGAAAGGGACAGCACAGAGATAGATCGGGAAAGTGCGAACGAAGAGACGAAGGGGAAACATTCCTTGCATTCCCGCTGTCGTTTTTACCGGTCACCCAGAACCAGGAAAACTAATCAACCGTTCAATGTCTCAACGGTGATCCAAGTCGTGACTGAGTGGCTGCGGGTGCAGGGATAACGGCAGTGCGGGATATCTGCTCAACTGCGGGTATGGTCAACTCACGCGTAACAAGACCGAGCGGCTACGGTTGCCGCCTCCAGTTCGCTGGAAGTAACTTAAGGCACGTTGCGTGGGAAACGTGGAATGATGGGTACGAAAGAATATGATCGCGGGCTTCTTTGTGTGGAGGTCGGCGCGTGTCTCTGATGAGTCAGAAATCGCCTGGGGTTGTGCCTCAAGCGGACGTGTTTACGAGTGTGTCAGGGTCCGCGTCGATGCGCAGCGATGGAGGGCGACTCCTTTGCTCGCTCGGAGCAACGAGGGAACACGAAACGTTTGGAGTGAATAAAGGAATGCTGACAAAGAATATGGGACCGTTCTTTCTAACACGGGTCGCAGTTTGAACGAGAGCTCTTGGGCTTTCAACATTCCTGTCAGACCCAACCGTTTCCTTTTCTAAACAACTTTCGTCGAAAAATGTGTACTAATGTTAACAAGAATAACGACCGACAACTAAAATACCTGTCCTGTTTGTATGACTTGGACTAACGATAATCACACACCTTTGTTAACGATATCGTTCACACCACTCTTTAAACGACGCTTATAAGATAAATGACGAATTGCGTTAGTGTGACGAAAAAAAATCACAGCATATTCACGGGTGAATGATGATGAGTGGGGCGAAGCTCCGGAAGGAATCATCGGTAAACCGTGAAACTCTTCCGCGGAATTCGCCCCACAATTAAATGTGAAACACTTGAGTAAATGTCACCAAACTATTATAACATCTCGCATCTTTCATCATCAACTACAAGTACCGCCATCTAGTTTTATAACATCTCGCGTATGCTACGAATCCTCACGGTTCAACTATGCACAATGCACAAGTGAAATCTCCCACCGGCACTTCATTGCAAGTCAAGATGCAGTGCCTATATATTGTTACGAGGAAAGACGCAAGAGGCGAAGCTATGTACAGATGTATTAGAAAGGAACGCTGAGGCGCTTGGCCATGAACAAGCAGCCCGAGCAAGCCTCGCTAAAAACGTCCTCCTCGTCGTCTTTCTCTCTTCGCCTCTTGACGGTCGGTGGCACGGGTCCGTAGCACTACCCCCCGGCGTCAAAAGCGCCGTCCCGGCGTGTGGACGATCATGGCTCCGAAACAGTGTGGTAGGCCTTGAGCCTGCTGATGTGCACTGTGTCGCTGGACCCGACAGGAGAGGGCGAGGAGGCATTGACCGGGCAATCTCGTAGGTTACGGGCGTCACTTGGCGGAGCACGCGGTAAGGCCCTGTGTACTTAGAAAGGAGCTTCTCGGACAGTCCCACATGGCGAGAAGGTGACCAAAGGAGTACGAGGTCGCCAGGCGAGAAGTGCGCGTCGCGGTGCCGGACATCGTAGTGGTGGCGCTGCGCGGTTTGAGAAGCATTCAGCCTAGTACGGGCGATCTGGCGTGCATGGTCGGCGAGAGCAATGGCATCGCGCGCGTACTCGGTCGCTGAGGTGGCCGCCAGAGGAACAGTGGTGTCAAGAGGCAGGGTCGGCTCGCGTCCATACAACAGATAAAATGGAGAAAATCCGGCAGTGTCGTGACGGGAAGAATTGTACGCGAACGTGACATAAGGCAGAGCAAAGTCCCAGTCACGGTGGTCTTTCGAGACGTACATTGACAGCATGTCTGTGAGCGTTCGGTTCAAGCGTTCCGTCAAACCGTTTGTTTGAGGATGGTAGGAGGTGGTCAGTTTATGTTTCGTGGAGCAGGAACGTAATAAGTCGTCGATAACTTTGGAGAGGAAGTTGCGGCCACGGTCAGTGAGCAGCTGTCGCGGAGCGCCGTGGAGCAAGATGATGTCACGCAGTAGAAAATCTGCGACATCGGTGGCACAACTGGTCGGAAGAGCCCGCGTGATGGCATAACGGGTGGCGTAATCCGTTGCGACGGCTATCCATTTGTTCCCGGAGGATGATATTGGGAATGGGCCAAGGAGATCAAGCCCAACGCGGAAGAACGGCTCCACTGGAATGTCTATCGGCTGGAGATAACCAGCAGGTAGCACTTGAGGAATTTTTTCGACACTGACAGGAATCACAGGCAGCTACGTAGCGTCGGACTGATCGAGCGAGGCCGGGCCAGTAAAAGCGACGGCGGATGCGGTCGTACGTGCGCGATACACCTAGATGTCCTGCAGTGGGTGCGTCGTGAAGTTCGAAGAGAACAGTGCGACGTAGCTGTCTGGGGACCACTAGAAGTAGTTCGGGCCCGTCTGAGTGGAAGTTACGGTGGTATAGAACACCGTCCTTGAGGACGTACCGGCGCACAGAAGCGTCATTCGGCGATGCTTGCAGGCGGTCGATGAGTGCTCGAAGAGAGAGATCTCGGTGCTGTTCGTCTGCGATGTTAGTAAAGGCAGAGACAGAAAAAATGCTACTGACATCGCCGGAGGTACCGTCGGGCCTGTCGACCGGGTAACGAGACAAGCAATCGGCGTCCCTGTGCAGCTGGCCGGACTTGTATATCACGGAATAGGAATATTCTTGGAGCCGCAGAGCCCATCGGCCAAGTCGTCCTGTAGGGTCTTTCAGGGAGGCCAACCAGCAGAGCGCGTGATGGTCTGTGATGACTGAAAAGGATCGTCCGTATAAGTATGGGCGGAATTTGGCTACTGCCCAAACGAGCGCCAGGCACTCGCGCTCAGTAATGGAGTAGTTGCGTTCTGCCGGTGAGAGAAGCCTGCTGGCGTAAGCGATAACGCGGTCGCTGCCGCGCTGCCGTTGGGCTAATACTGCACCGATACCATGGCCACTGGCGTCGGTACGAACTTCGGTTGGCGCAGAAGGGTCGAAATGGCCAATATGGGCGGCGTTGTAAGTAGGCGTATGAGCTGAGCGAACGCCGAAGCCTGTGGTTCGCCCCACACAAAAGGAGCATCCTTCTTCAAGAGCTCAGTAAGTGGCCGGGCTATTATCGCAAAATTCTTCACAAAGCGGCGGAAATACGAACATAGCCCGACGAAGCTGCGTACATCCTTGGCACACTGGGGAACAGGGAAGTTCGTAACAGCAGAGATTTTGCCTGGGTCCGGTTGTACCCCGCTAGCATCTACGAGGTGCCCAAGCACGGTGATCTGGCGACGGCCAAAGTGGCACTTTGACGAATTAAGTTGCAGACCGGCTCGGCGAAAAACGTCCAGGATTGCTGACAGGCGCTCGAGGTGAGTCGTGAAGGTCGAGGAGAATACTATAACGTCGTCCAAATAACACAGACATGTGGACCATTTGAATCCTTGAAGGAGTGAGTCCATCATGCGTTCAAATGTAGCTGGCGCGTTGCAAAGACCGAATGGCATCACCTTGAATTGAAATAAACCATCAGGTGTGACAAATGCAGTTTTTTCGCGGTCTAAGTCGTCCACAGCGATCTGCCAGTAGCCGGAGCGAAGGTCAATAGATGAGAAGTAGCGAGCACCATGGAGGCAATCAAGGGCGTCGTCAATACGTGGTAACGGGTACACGTCCTTTTTTGTAACCTTGTTGAGGTGTCGATAGTCCACGCGAAAACGCCAAGAGCCATCTTTCTTTTTGACCAATACGACGGGTGAGGCCCATGGACTGCATGACGGTTCAATGATGTTCTTGGTAAGCATCTTCTTAACTTCAGCTTGAATGACTTGACGCTCGGCAGCAGACACCCGATATGGACGTCTATGAATAGGAGAGGCGTCGCCAGTATCTATTCGATGTTTCACGGCTGTAGTTTGGGCCAAAGGACGCTCGTTAAGGTCGAAAATATCGCGGTAGGCAAAAGAACGCGGCACAGTTGGTCAGCATGCGCTGGGAGAGGTCGGGAGCTATCATTTTCTTGAGATCTGGCAGTACACTAGTCGCAAATGGCGAAGATGCGCTCGGGTCAGTTGCATCATCCTCGATTGCGATAGCTGATATAGAACAATCATCAAATGCGCTTATCTGCGCCAGACACATCCCTCGTGGCAGTACTTGTGTCGTCAAGCCAAAGTTGACCACAGGCATGCAGGCGCTGTTCGAAGTTACAGATAAAACAGTGCGCGGGACGGTAATACCTCGACTGAGGAGGACCTCGATCACAGGGGTAGCGATGTAGTCGCCATCAGGGACAGGTGGGTCTGAGATCAACTCAAGGTAAGTCATAGTCGAAGGGGGTAAGCGAACGAAATCCGCCGAACTGAGACGACTGGGGGGCGGCTCTACAGGGTCCAGGTGAGGCAGGTCAAGTCGGAGGGTACCAGTTGAGCAGTCTATTAGGGCGGAATGCGCAGACAGAAAGTCCAGGCCAAGAATGACGTCGTGAGGGCAGCGGGCGAGTACGGTGAAAAGGACGATGGTGGAACGATCAGCGATGCAGACTCGGGCGGTGCACATACCAATTACAGGAGCTGTCGCGCCGTCCGCGACAATATATATATATATATATATATATATATATATATATATATATATATGGGTTGCCGGTGAACGCTTCTCCAACGCGAGCAGTCGGTATTTCTCAATCAAGAAACTCGCTAGGAGACGCTGCCTGCGCCAACGTTGTCTCTCGCGGGCGAGCGCGTGCCGGGAGCCACGCGCTCGCCCTCGGCGCGTGCGTGCCTCCCGGCAGGCACGCGCCGGTGGCTACCTACTACTAGGGACGCACGACCCATGCCTTAAGGAGCTTCGCCCCTAAAAAAAGGACCCTGAAAAACAGGGAAATTCGCTGGGGCCAGCATTTCAACAAGAGGACTTGTTTTTCGTCAAGTATTAAATGCACTTCACGCTATCGTTTCCTAGAGATGATTTCTATTTTTCTAAATAATGGCTTGCGATCACTAACTCCCATTTACTCCGACATCAGTCCCCTGTTTTTACATAGCTTGGGTACTTAAAGAAGAAAGTTTAGCAATTCAGTTATGGCAGCAGCTACTGAAGGTGGTGATGCGACTGTACATCTGTCGTAGTTCCTTCCACGCATTGCCTGTCAGGTCGACGCGGTTCACATTAGCGCCAGCACGTCGCATCGCGTAAGTGCTACGGACGTATTGTTTGTTCCATTTTTATCAAGGGGAACAGGCTGCGTTGTCAACGGTTTTGAGTGGAAGAAGCTAGAAGTGGTCTCTCGTCAAATCAGTATTTTGTCGCCGTCCGCAATGATGGACAATTCCGTGCTTCGGAGAAACCGCATCCTGTTGTGTCTCAAAATTCGGTTGTCCTTACCTTCACCGATGCACGCTCAGGAGTCTCGAGACAGACGCGATGATCTTGCGGTGGACATTTCTAATGAACCACTCTGCTCTAGCAAGACGGGCCACCACAGTCAATTTTTGGCAAGGAAACTTTCTTCGGGATTCGTAGAGCCAAACATGCGCCACATTGCTTCATAGAAGTTACCGAAAGTGCTTGGTTTGATGAGCAAGTCCTACTTTCACAGCAAACGTTGCTAAATGGTGCGAGACTATATAGCGCGTCGACACCCTTCATTTAGGAACAACGAACGAACGGACTCATCGCTACAAGCACTGACGAAATGAAGCAAAGACATATTGATGGTGAAAAATGGCTCCGCAAGGCATATGGGGAGTAGGATCCCTTGATACACACCAGTGCAAAACGAATCGAAAAAGAACACCAGAAAATTTTTCCGTAAGGGCGGCACAGGAGCTTCGCAGAAAAATGCTAAGTCAACGTTGAAGCTATGGCAGACATATGTCAGGCATGAAAAGAATAAAGCTTGCGCACTGCTCGAATTACTTCCCTTTGATGACATGCCGCGCGAAACGATCAAAGGAGCGGGAAGACAGAAAGAATTCCTCGTCGAGAACAAAATCGCTTCTGGCATGCATCGCTCACTCGGAGGTAGAGAAATTAACGTGGAAACGAGTTTTCCGACAGGAGCGTCTCTTTTCGCAAATCAGTGAAATCATCGCATCCTGAAATTGACACTGGAGGAAGGATAGAGGAAAAATAGGAAGAAAGGAGAAGAGATGGGAAGACGTCTGCTCCGATGCGGTAGCGTTTGAACAAAGTTTCGCTGAGTAATTTTCTCTCGTTTTCCCGAGTGCTCGTTCATTTTAAGGAATGACGCTTTCATCAAAGCGCTTTCGGCAAAAGGCAAGTTTTTGCTCGCCACCCGGGGAATTACAGATTAGCAGAGCGGTAAAGCGTATGTTCGCGATCATTTTACTTTTTCCCTTTTTGTGTCGATAGTACTCGGCTGGGGTACCGCATTTGCTCCACGAAACTTGAGGACTGGCGAAGGGATAAAGTTTCCCGTAGTTGGAATTCTCAGGGAAGCCATGTGTTTCGACTTGGGCAAAGCAAAAGTTTGCAATCCATACCAGCGGCTGACATACCGCTGCTACATATGTGTAGCAACACGTGTGGTATATGTTATAATTTCGTGACATCTCATATGCACGATATTTTTACTACCTCATTCATCACTTCTTGTTCTTGAAGACAGGGTTAATTTATTTGATGATTTAGCTACACTTTTAAAAAGTTTGATGGCTGAAACGTTGAAAAGTGTAGTAAAATATTCATCTTAATACAATGGACAACTTCATTTTCGCGAGATACTCTTGTTCTTGCAGCACCAACTTTCCATTGTAGAAAGTCAGCCAATTCCGCGTAGACATCTGACGCTGGCCTTCAGATCCGTCTTAGAGCAAAATAATTAAACGTACCAATTTCTCTCACCACCGCCAACCAGCTTATCTTCAGTGCTAACGCAAGGTAGCGAACACGCATGACAGCAGGGTAGTATAATTATACCTAATAATATTCAACGGTCTTGGTTCGATGACCTTTCATAGCAACCATCCATGCTTTCACTGCTGTGAGATATGTCTTTGCCCAAGAGGTGCAACTACACCTGTGTAGGGGTCCATCGTACCGGAGAAACCACGCGATAATGCACATTACGTATGCCAGATAGTGAGGTAAAAATACGAAAGCCGCACTTGAAAACCTTTATTTCCTGCAGTATTCGAGCGAAACTTGATTTGGTTGACTTCTAAAGTTGTTAAGGCCATACGAAAAAACTCTTGCGGCCCGAAATAGAAATTCTTCATGCAGCTACCAATTCAAACCACTGACTACCGGGCTGCGGGACCGACACGCTAAGCGATTGTCGAGCGACTGACTATATACGTCGAATCTCGTTATTACACTGAAAACACATAGTGCCTCTCCCCGCCTGTTGCACTTTCGCGGGATATTAAATAAACCCCTTCGGGTGTTCCGTGAGGGCGCATTGGTGGCAGCAAATGGTTAAAAAATGTGTAGCATCGCCTTTAATGCCACGTGCTGCAAGGCAACACACACACACACACACACACACACACTATATATATATATATATATATATATATATATATATATAGTGTAATGTATAATAACCAACAGCTCGCCGTGCCTAGGGCGCTCGCGCTAGGAGCGCAGGACGAAGAGAAGGACGAGGAGCAGAATAGAACAGCCGGCCTGCAGCTAAGGCGCTGTGTCTACGTCTCTTCCTTTATTACAATATATATATATATATATATATATATATATATATATATATATATATACCTCAAAAATCTCAACCAAAAAATCGCAACCTCAAAAATCTCATGGCACTACAGGTTTCATTATTAAAGCCATTTCAATTATGGTGCAAAAAATTATAGCCCTTTGCACTCAGCCATAAACTTTTACATCCTACGTGACCGCTCTGAGGAATCAAAGAAAAAAGGGATAAGCTTGTTTCAGAGAAAAAGAAAACTACATGCAGGGAAAACTTTAATTCTAAGCTTCTCTAAGAGGACACCCAATTCTAAAGAAAAGGATCGGGAAAACTATCTACACGGCTACAAATCATTATTTTGAAAGCGTCGTTAACTTTCCAGGGAGGTGTCATATTCCTGTATTGCTGTCCACAAGGGTGGGCAGGCTCACCGAATTTGAGGACGGTGCAAGGCTCCAGCCATTAAACCTTGCAATAAAAGGTGAGAGCCTGCGCGCGTGAACGCGCAAATGCCAACCCCTTGTTACGTGCTTCAGCGTAAATTTTTGCGGCGTTCTTTATTAGAGAAATAACAGAGTGGAACGCATAAGGGCTGCTCATAATGATCAGTCTTTGCGCAATCTTCAGCGCTGGCGTGGGCTATCTCGTAATCAAAGGGTATTCGAACCGCTGAAAGCCGCCGCCTAGTAAAAGAGCGATTTCGTTAATATCGGTAATCGCAGAAGGCGCAGTTCTTATGCCACAGTGCGAAGCGTATAACAACTAAATGATGCTCCAAGAGTCTCATAGTTCAAAGACGGTGGCCGCCAAAAAGAGGAAAATTTGTGAAAAAAAGGAAACGGAAACGTCTCGATGATGCATAAGTACGGCGACCGCGCTGGTTCCCATGGCGGTAGGGGCCTGCGCTTCTCGGAGACGAGACACACATTAGGCGAAGACAGCCCCCCCCCCTCAGGGAAAAGGCACACGTAGGGCGTCCTCGGTGTCGGGGGAGAGGACGACGTCGTCGCTATGCACACATTCGGTGCCCTGGAAGGTCTCCGCTGCTCGTCTCTTTCTTTCGCAACGTGGCTTGTAGTGGCAGAGGAGCAGCGCTTGATGCTTACGACACAGACGTCTTGCGTTCGCGGCTCTTTCAGGACGCGAGGTTACTTCACGGACACGCCCAGGATGCACGTTGTTGGAGACGGAGGTCGCGGTTCGGTGCCGCTCACGATGCAGACGCTCGGTGACGGCGAACGCGGCGGACATGAGCGGCCCTCGAATACACTCACCGTGGTGCTCGAGTTGCAGCGAGACATCTTGCTGATGCACTGACCTTCTAGGACAGCGGCCGGGGGAAGAGCAGGGTTTGGCCTCTCGCGGCGGTGGCGGCTGGCAGACGACGGCACTTGGCTGCGGAGACGACTGGCGCCGAGCTTCACCTTCTGAGCCGATGCCGGGGACCCCATCTCCCACACGGACCCTCAAGGGGCCGTCGGCGACCGTAATAATCAGGGAGTAGGAGGCCTGAGCCCCGCTCCTCGATCGTGGTCTGTTTCCGTATCGCGACTGGCCGTCTGTCGCACTTGACGACGAGTGAAACCTGCGTGTGACACGCAGTTCTTTAGAGTCAACGCAAATGCGTCCGGTGCGACTGTCGAAAGAACGCCACGAGTAGGGTGCGCCCGACCTTATCGTTGCCTTCTTCTTCTTCCCCCTTCTAGCGAAAGCGCGCGCCGTAAGCGCTAAGATTTTCTACAGTTTGCGTCTTAAAACGACGATCTGATTATGAGAGACGCTGAAGTGGGGGGCTCCGGAAGTTTCGGCCACACAGGGTTCCTTAACATGCACTGACGTCGCACAGTTTTCGGCCCTCTAGCCTTTTGCGTTCACCTTAAGTAGCAGACGCGACACGACGTTATGTATGTATGTATGTATGTATGTATGTATGTATGTATGTATGTATGTATGTATGTATGTATGTATGTATGTATGTATGTATGTGTGTATGTATGTATGTATGTATGTATGTATGTATGTATGTATGTATGTATGTATGTATGTATTATATTGTGCAAAATATCAACACAGCCAAATCGCAAATGCAAGCGTCCCGTAGGTTTCCCATAAATGCAGTGAGTATCGCTGTCCTGAGATATTTTGAGAGGGAAACAGCGTTGTAAGCCACCACGTTGACATTGAACGGAATCCACGGACTCCCTTTTCCAAGGGACTTGCCCTTTGTTGGACAACGGGAATGCCACTGTGCCTGAGCGTGGTTGATCACGTGTCATTGGTACTCCCGTTCCCTTCACTATTTCATGCCTGATACAAGGTTGTCGCAAGAACTTTATCAAGATTCTGCGCAGTTAGCGCCTGGCAGGCACGAACATTACGGTGGCCCTTCACGAGCAGCGAACATTTTTGCCCAGTCGACGAGGGCTTGCTGCGATGGCTGGTCGGCTGCTGTGAGCAGCTGTCCTTACTAAGCACCAAGACAGCCCACCTCTCCGAATCGTCAAACCGGAGTCGCCAATCCTATCTAGATTGATGGAGTCTCTTCGCGAAGAACTAACAAATGCGCCTTTTATACCCAAATACATAATCAAATTCGTTGAACAAATTGGAGGGGAGGCAAATATTATTCTACGGTGTTGAACAATGCGTTCCAAAAGGGTTTTATTCTTGTGTGGGGCTCGAATAGCTCACTACAATACCGGGAGGCTTCCCTGGCAGCAGTTAAAGGGGTCGTGAAAAAAGTACGGAGCTGTCCTGTTCTAATTTTCAGTGGTTGAATAAGGATCCGACATGCTGATGCTGAAATATTTAGTGCACATTTAGCGCCAGTTTGAAATCCTAGCCTTCTTGTGCTCCCGAAACGACGACGCGACACAAGCGGCCAGCAGCGGCACTATTCAGTGAGGTCACCTGCATACATTTAAGAACACCGACATACGATAACATTTGTTTGCTCTAAAATAATAGATTTATCTGAAAGCTGGAAAGTAAGAGAATAGTCGGACCCCGTGTGGCTCCGCCATCTGGTTGGTGCACCGTTGTTTTCCCATGGCCTCCGAGAGCGCGCCAGTATCGGAGACCACGGTGGCGACTACGGTGACGCCACCTGCAGAGTTGAGGGGAACGTGCGCTGGGTGTAACTGTGTTTTGAAAGCTGTAAATCAACCCAGACAATGTTTACGAAACAGTGTATGTTACAGATCACAGTGCGAGGATTCCGAGTATAGAGATCCTAACAAATATTCTAAAAATGTTCAACGAACCCTCTAAAGGATGCGGCGGACGGACGACACAATATGAAAAGTCCTTAAACTATTCCGCACAGAGTTCGGATTTTCCAGTCCCAGGCGTAACGCAGTTGTGGATACTGGCGTGGTAAATTTGACACTCAGCCATTGCGATCGATGGCACCGCCCATTCTGAATTTTCACTTAAGAATGATCGAACCTGCATGGACGTTGTCAAAGATAGGCTTGATATGAACATCCGTATTTTTTAATGTTCTTTTGGCCGAATAAATTTATTGAAACACAGCTTCCTTTCCAAAACATGTCAAGAAGCAACGTCTCTCAAAGATATTGCAATATCAAATCAAATCAATCAAATCTTTATTTCCAACATTTCGTTGCAATTTGTTGGGGGTCCTTCATGCGAAAAGCTGTGTAACCAGCTTGAAAGTGCCTGAAGGCCCTTTATGACAGCACTACAGACAGCGTACAACAAAATGAAGTATATAAGCGTACATGGGCTGTATTAATCAAAACATATTAGATATCAGTTTGTGCACAAGAGTGGTCATTTGACAGAGTTACTGAAAAGTAAAGAGCAGAGAAACAACGCAAGTTCATGTAATAATCAAAACTAAAGTAAACACCATAAGTACACCAAGAAAGACAGCGGTACACTAACAACAGTTTGTTAGATCTGCGCACTTGTTTTCACATGCAGGTGTCATGGATCATTGGAAAACCAAAAAAAAAAAGCAGTCTCATTTCTTTCCGGGTTAAGGCATGATCGTCAATACCTTGGTTTTCATATTTGTTGAAGAGAGAAGGGACACTGTACACTAGTGAGTGCATTAGGTAATTAGTACGCCTTTTCAGGACAAGCCATTTTTCCTGGCTACGGGTGCGTTGTAGTCCTGACAGCCATTTCAGAAGTGAGGAGAACTTCTTAGAGGAAAATTGTTGCAGTTGGTAGTTCCTGGCATTTGAGGCCATAAAAATACGATATCATTATGAGAATCGCCATAGTGGAGGTTCTGAAAATTTCAGCCCACCTGGGTTTCTTTACCGTGCTCTGACAACGCACTGTGCAAGGGCCTCTTGAATTTCTCCACCGCCTAAATGTGACCGGACTTCGAACCCGCGACCTTCGAGTGACAGCCATGTGTCATAGTAACTAGACCTCCACGGTGGGTGATACTACGGCAGTGTTGATTTAAATAACCAATTTGGGATTGGTAAATCGGTAGCCGTAATTTCTAATCGCATTTTTGAGCCATTCCCCAGTAAATGGAGGCTCCACATTGAACGCATTTCCTGCGACCTATACTTTTAAAGGTGACAGGTTATTTGTCAACCAAAAGGCACGGAAGCCCATGCTTTCTTAAGAATCTAGCAATTTACCTTAGAACTTATGAAACTCCTCTTATCAGCTCACTCATCAAGCTTACTTTTCACTTAAGGAAATTTCCCTTCGCACTTCACGTAATAAGTTTCTCCGAGAGAGCAGCGACGACAGATAAGAGGGGCCTGATAAAACGAGTGTGGCATCTAGAGCTGGAAGAAGCACCACGACGGGATAAATAGCCTGCTTACGAAACACTCCGAAAGCCTTCGCTCATTGTTTCGTACGGCTCCTGGTCTCCGGTCCAGTCATAGTTCTCGAGCCTTCCGCCACATTTTCGGATACTTTTGCAAACAGCTCCACACCCCCGCAACTATCTATCTTTATTTGTATTTTCCTCGGTTGCGAAAGCGAAGACAGAATAAGCACCCCAAAATAAACAAAGTGTCTGTTGCGAAGCCGTACACCAGGAGATAGAAGAAAGCTTTTTAGGCATAAACGATGTCATTAGAACCCCTTTGGGGTTGAGATGAAGCGAGGATTTACCACGATGAAAACGGCACAATGCTGGGGTGTGGAAAATAGAGTGCGAAAGTGGCACTTCGGGCCAATAGCGCATACAATTGCGTCGTTCCCCTTATACACACGATTGCCCCGGGCGAAGCTTGTTCTGTTACAAGCATTAGCGGTAAGTGCGAGCCGAGGAAATCCTCGTAGATAAATCACCGCTCGCTTCGCTGGGCTTTCCTTGTCTTCTTTCAGATAGCTTAGGGAGGCCCGCGCAGCTATATTTTGTCATATGTTTGTTGGATATGAAAAGAGGAAAGAAATAATAAAGAAGCGCACATTCTCATTTTATTGTTCGGAAGCAGCTCAAGCAAGCATAGCCAATAAATTTTCGGAAAAAGCTGTTCGGCTCGCTTATTCTTGCATTCAAGGATTGTCTCTGAAGAACGTGTACACATTGGTTTGCTATGCGCTGTTCACTCTCTTAAATGAGTGTTCGCTGCTACGTAAACATGATATAAGCCCGTCGCTGAAACCTACGAAATCGTACTACGGAAAACGACGGTCGTACATCAAGCCCATCAGAGCTTCGTCCATTACGTATAATTGTGGAACAATTCAGATGTTAACCAATGCTTAAGCATTATTTCTTGGTTGTAATTACAGTTTGTTTATTCCATGCGCGGTTTCGCGTTATGATCGAGCGTGAAAATATACAAGACGTATTATAGAGAGATATTTCTCGAAACTTACGAAGCACCCACGAAGCACTCTGTCTCAAGCAATCACACTAAAGCGTATGCGTGTAGTTAAAGCTTTCCATTTTCTCACAAGGTATTTCGTGGAGGGATAGGTCAAAATATTGCTTAACTTCCGGCAAATTTCCGGACGGTATTGTTCTCACAATATGTTCGCAACGGCGTAGAGAAGTTAAGATTTTGGCACGAGAAAAAAGCGGGTTTGTTTGAATTTGACATTTTGACGGGAAGAAGCAGCAGCGCTATGGCAGTTTGAACTGTAGCAAAACAAATTAACTTCGCGTTAGATTTGCTTTGGACATTACCAGTCCATAATATTTGGAACAATCTTTACAGTAGCACTGCTGCCATGACCGCATTTTGCAGAGCAGCTACCGCTGCCTCCAGATCAGGACTAGGACAATGCGAAAGCCAAAGCAAAGAACAAATAAAACAAATAACCTACAATCAAGAACCCACAGCTATTATCAACAAATGCAATTGTACGTGACAACACGGTTGTAAAATCGTTAGCCGCTTTAATAACGACGCCATCACGGCTTCAACCTCAAAAAGCAACACCAGGGGTCGTACATTGAGATGTGCCGCTAAAGGCGATAGTAACGCTTTTGTGACGTAAGTGTCTCCACTGGTGTCTTCTGTAGTGGTGATTGGCTGTTTGAACAAACCGGAAAACTACCCTCACTTTTCCGGTTTGTCCAAAAAACCAATCTCCACCACCGGAGACACCAAAGGAGGCACATCACCAAGGTGACACTATCGCCTCTTAGCGACACATCTCAGGAATACGGCCCCTGCATAGCTCGATGCATGCCCCACATGGCGGTCCACGCAGTTCACGTCTCAAGCTTACCCAAAGTTGTTTTGGTAAAAGCAAAAAACAAGATTAAGAGCTAGGATTCTATCTCATTGCAATGGCATGAAGAGCTGGTTTACCTACCCCGAGGCGCAACCGTACCTGCTGGAGCATTAAAGGGCAATTAAGTGGCTAGACCAATGCTGCCCAAAGCAGGGAGCGGCCGAAATGAAAGGAGAGCCGGTTATTCGATACGGATGCTGTCTCACGGAACGCTGAGCACGAGATGCATAGTGCGACAAGGGAAAAACTTTGTAGCCCCCCAAAACAAGATGCAGTGAGAGCACGTCCATAAATAACACCGACGCTAATTAGGGAAGGATGACAGTGCATTTTTTATTTACCGGTGAGGTATGAGTCAGGATTGGAGCTGTGACCGAGTGTTCTGGCGTTCTTTCTACATCGTATGATACATGACGAAGCAATGTTTCTAGATGAAAACATAGCGGCCGCGTCGTAAGCTATACGAATGCGCACGGTACACTGGGATCGCTGCGGATCAACGTGCGTATATTTGCAGGGACATCCTACCGCAGGAATCACACTGCGCGTGCCGGAGCTCTTGGACGCGGGAACTGCTCTTAATTTCTAGGTGAGGTGTGGGTTCATTGAATTGATGAGACCGCCTTCTTCCACTGTGTTACGAGCTCCGACCGTCGGAGCCAGCTTGACGCGATCCGGGGGGCCTATGGGGAAGTCTAGTTTAGCACAGCCACCTAACGCATCTTTCTCCAATGTATTTATTGTGGTGGGAGAGAAGGTTGAATCGTTCAAACGCGCTTCGAAACGTAACAGTGCTTCGGAGCGTAGCGGTTTCGAGACGTAGCAGACCGGATTGCCTGAGGCCCAAACTACTATGCAATACGGTTAATTCAACTAGCACGCGATATACATCATGCGTTTCGATCACAAGCACCAACACCTTAGGAGGCGTTGCTAGCACACAAATGAGACTTCAGTTGGTGCCAAGAACAATAGGTGTATTCTTTTATTAGCTTGCCATGATCAGTGAATTCCACTGCTCTCCGACCAACTCACCATTGCTTTAGCGCTCTATGGTCACAGTAGCCTTTGTGCCATTAAACATCATAAATCATCATCATCACTGCTCTCCAAGATTGCTCGCCGTCAATAGGGACCACGATGCATTTGCGGACATTATTGATGTTGATCCTTCGGCAGCATGTGTCAGAAAGAACTGCACCTAAAGAACTGCGTCTGTGCAGCTATGTTCAACTTAATGTTATCGAAAGACTGCCCATGCTTCTTAACCTCCGTGGATTGCTCTGCGCGACGAGGCCGGCAATTGCTTGGCAATAATGTCCGGAAATGTTGCACGTGTGTTACAAGGGTTTCACAAACATCGTTGCTCAGCCGGCTGCGACCCTTAAAAGCTACACCTTTGGACCCCTTCTTCCTTGATCTGAACGCAGATTCCATAAAATTTCTTGTGCGTGGCACATTCCTTTCTTATTCTCGTGGGCTACTTTGCATATCAATTCATCACATCAATTTTTCGTCTACAACCTACATTTCTTTTATGCAGCACCATATTACTTCTTAAGTTTCTTTCGCATTTTCGATAAGCTTAAGCTTATAAGGTTCTGGCTTCCTCCTTCGGCCATGTTTCTCCACAGTGAGCTCTTAATGAGGATAAAGGTATAACTGCTCGCGTCTGTGAAACAGGGAGGGGTGGGGTGGGGGGGGGAGGGAGTGAAGTAGAAAGGAGTGTCGGCGATAGAAACAGAGCGGGCTGTGCCAAAGGAAGCGTGAAATATGCGGCCAGAGTCTAACTCCGCAACGGAAGGGTTGCATTGAACGAAATGGTTGCATCGGCGCACCACCACCCGTTCCTTAACGCCGCCGCCGAGTGCCACCCCGCTTTTCAGCGGTCATAAAAACAGCCCCACCAGCCGTACGCTTCGGCTATCGCTTGCACCTCGCAAAATCCCCACCCACCCTTCCACGTCTCTCAATCCTTCCATCCGCGGCGCTATCTCGCGAATTCGCGCTCTAATGAACGCGACCCGAAAGAACGCGCAGCGCCCACCAGATGGCGCACCGCCTGCCACCCCCCTCTCGCGTATGTTTCAAGCCTGCCAAACTCCAAAGGCCACTTTTTCTCTTATCCCGTTTCGAATGGAGGCTAGAGCCGTACCGATTCACCATGCGTAACACGTGGTCCAGTGCCCACGGCGTACAGGCGCCGCATATGAGTAGTGCCGACATATTGCACGCCGTTCGCGACGAAAGACGAAAAGGCGAGCAGTCTAGCTTTCCGCTTGTTCTTTCCAATTAGTCGACGCCGTAACACGCATCCGCTGCAGTCGTAAACAACGAGGAAGACCAAACCACCGTTCGGCGCGGATGTTCGCTGCAGAGTTCCGACCCGAAAAGAGAACATCTGTTTCGCAGGGTGGCGCGTTTTATGCGTACTTCTTTTCTTTTAACGTTGCACCATTGCTTAATCCTCGCTAGTGTTGCGTTCAGGTTGTTCAACGATATTCTTACGGAGAAGTTTGCGTAAGTGAAAATGGCGCTAAGCACTAACGCTATAGTCAGGATAGACTGGTTAATTAAACTTTGATGGCTCTATTATCCTTAGATTCCTGACCAAATTATGACTATAACAAAAGCAAATAAAATTGGAAGCAAATTAAATGAAATGAAATTGGAATTGGAAATGAATTGGAAATGAAATTGGAATTTCTGAATTAAGCGACACCAGTTGGCATCACCTCTGGTATTTTGGACACATTGGCTAAATGCAGTTCACTCAGAGAAACAGTTATGTAGAGCCTTGCAGACGGTGTGAAGATCTGTATTCCCGTGGGGCAAGTTTGTGAGAGGACTTCAAGGCGGCTTGACTACATATACCTTATTTTCATGCTTTACCTGCCAATTAGGCGTCTTCTTAAGGCCGGAACCTTCTTTTGCCCTAGAAAGTGGGGATTGCTTTTCACTTTCTACCGCTCCTTTTCCAGGATTACGGGGGCAGGTGAAGAATGGCATCAACTGATACCTTTGTTAGCAATATTGTGTCTGTTTCATATCAAACCATTTTTCGGCTATTATCTCAACCGTCTGGACAGGTGTAGTTCAACCAGCCGTAGTGCAGACAACAGAAGGAAATTCTGCCGGTTTCTTTAGTGGCATATTCCGAAGGACACAAGACTACCGGCGTGAATCCTATGTTCAGTTGGATAACATGCGGCACATTATCCTTACTTGAACATTCACATTTTAGATCATCGCGTCTCTCCAATTCACTTTGGCTTCGGAATCAAACAGGATGCCAACCAAAGCCAATGGTCGTGCTTTACCTGTCATATTGTTACCATGACATCAGCCCACACACGTCCCGATCTCTACCAAAGATTCAATGGCAACGAAAAAACAGAACTGAGTCGTAAGGGAAGTAACATGGCAAAAGCGCAATAATGCCTTCGGAGGTGAAATCACTGTCAGCGCTATGTATAGTGCAGGGGCTGTTCAATCAGTGGTCCCTGGGACCAGTGACTCCAATGCAAGTTTGCACACAAAAGGGTTATAGAGCTGCCCTCCACTTGATCTCCTGACCGGATGCCAACTGACGTACGCCCGTACTGTCCCCGCTTGCTTCCAATTATCGGAGTCCTTTAGATGTGTAGAGCACGTGACTCCCGGCAACCTCGTGATCCACCCGATTCCCACAACCACCGCACTATTTGCAGTTCTTTCTGTGTGCATTTATAGATTTGCTATTGCGAGGAATACTCGGCCTAAGGCGCAATGGTGATTGTGTGCTAAGGGGCGTCCTCAAAGGGCTATTATTGTGTGGGAAACCGAAAGCTGTCTTGTGCTACCTGTTTCCGTGCACTCAGAGATTATGGCGGGTCATGATAACGGGAAGGGTATAAGGTCGGGATAACACGCGGGAGCTCTCGTGCACCTCCCTATATGCCATCGTTCACTCAGCTAATCACTAAAGTTCGACATCTATCAACTTCGGCGTAATAAACTCCACGTGCTTTAAACTTTTCAATTCATAAGCGTTGGCCGAGGTATGAATATTGTTGCTTACTGGGGAATCCCAAATCACTGCGTACCGACTGGCCCAACTATCATAATGCTCACACCAGAACGTAATCGCTTATAACGCAAAAGCACCAGAATCACACCACGCTCAAATCGACGTTCATTAGAGAGGCAGCACTTTGAAACTGAATGCAAGCTCGGTCAGTTGTTTTGTATAACCGGAGGGATTCGTTTCTGCAGCCCGCTACAAATTAGCATATAAGGGCCATTCGCACCCACTTCTTTGGGCCGTGTCAAGTCTTTGAAAGTCGGTAAAAGCATTTCGTTGTCAAGGGCGGCCTTCCGTAGTAAGTTCAATGGCCCCCACTTAACCGCTATCTCCGTTCATGCAATGCTCCCGAGTGCTGTCCTTCGAGGCACTCGAAAGCTTTGGTCCAGAAGCGCGATACGATCTATCGAAGCAGTGCGAGCGTTTCAGGGCAGCAATACGCGCTATGTATAGTACGCGACGCCTAATGCCACTAAGGTTTCCCACTAAATCTCGACTCATCTCAATCCCCGCAAAAGGGTTATAATAGCCTCATTTATATCTCCAGTGTGCGCGATTTCCTTTGTCGGTGAGAATGGCTTTAAAGACGCGGTGTTTCCTATACCTCGCCATTAAGTTACGATATATCCGTATTAGCCCCATATCCTCGATGACCCAGGAGGAGCAAATGGTACGCTGGTATTCAAAGAGGGACCATCGGAGCTCCTGAATCTGAATTGCTTTGTTTATCCTCTTAGATCAATGGCCGCACTTAACGCCGCCTCATCTGTTCTCGACACCTCTACGTCGTTTGGGATGGTACGGGAAACATTTTTCACGTCGTGGACTTTAAGCCGAGTCATTTCTCCCATGTTCTGTCAAGACTATCACGCATCTTTACGCTTTCATGACTTACAAAATACAAGAAAAAAAAGCAAGTTTGTGCCACCGTAGTCTCAAATTTGACTATGCACTTATTGAAGTAATCAGACTTAAAGACACTGAGATGGACAGAGGATAACAGGACGGGGTGTTCATTTTCCTAACTCATAGTGACTATTCAAAGAAGCGCATACGAAATGTCGATATTAACCGATTAGCTCCGGCCATCGTGTTACGGAACTTCAAAATTGAAACTCGCGAAAACACTTTCGTCAGATCCAATAGTAAAATATTTCGGCACTTTGTATTTCCACAATTCGGGATTCGGCTACGCTCTGAGAAATTATTATGCAGCAGGCCGAAGTCACTTGACGACGGTTTTTATGTTTACTGTTTGCAGCACTCGCAGTGTTTCGCGCAATGAACCTCACCGTGCGCTTTTCTTCGCTTCTTCTCGTCTAGATTTGTTAACAAACCTGGTTATATATTCCTATTTATTAGTACTCAAGAAGGTTCTTAAGCGGAGAACGCAACACTGTATGCGCGTGCAACCAACTATAGAGAAAATTTCCATATCTCCACAGTATGCTACTATAAATTGCATTTTGAAGAAAAAGAAGTGCGTTTTGATAGAAGGAAACTGGAGTTTGATTGAATACGTTGCAGGATCTTCGTTTCTACACCTTCGATACCTTCGTGGCGCCGGCCTCCTTATTCTCAGATTTGTTTTCATCAATTGGCAAACACACGTTCCGGCTGCAGCTCCGCACAGCAATTGGCATCCGGACATGCTCACTAGGCTTCGTCCATAAATTTTCAGAAATTTTCACGATGCGTGCTTGACAAGAAGCACTGGTGAATAGAAGCACAACCATAGCAAGGTCACTGGTAGAGACAGTTCTGTTAAACAGAATCAGAGTCCTAGCAAGCGGAGTGTGGTCGTGACAAGGAAATGAAAAAGGACTTTAACCACCCCATAATCGTGTCGGAACTTCTTTCAATGACTCTGCAGGGTAGCCTACCGGGCTCAGCCTAGGTTAACGTCCCTGCCTTCCTTATTCCTTTCTCCTGCTCCTCTATTCAATGACTCTCCTATCATGCAGTATTTTGACGTGGCCATTCAGGCTGGTATTACACGGGCAGTCCGCCAGTTTAAGAAACTATCCGTGCCCCGAAGTCACTAGAAGCCCCGAAGCAAGACTCGCCCTCACAGCGTGATAGTTCTCAATGAAAAGCTGGCAACGTCCGCCGGAAGAGCGCGATTCGATCGCATGCCGTGACTCAGTTTAAATTTGAACTCCCTCGACTGTTTTCTTTTCCTTTTTTCTCTCTTTCTCTCTTCTCCTTTAGCGGTGAATCTCCCCTTGTTATCTCCAAATCGAAACTCGCTTGTGGTCACAAGTACAGTGGTAGCTCGATCAGAAGTACTCGCTTCCTTTCTAAAGCCACCGACCACAGCACGTTTAACGAACACGGTATGGCACTTAGCACTGGCGCACGCAAATCAGCTTGAAACACGAAATGATATTTAGATACAGAACTCTTTCACATTCACGAAGAGCTCCTGTAATTGGTCTCGGTCCTTCTTGTAGTCTTTGTGTAAGCCCAACATTAATTTGCCGGTGATGGCTGTGTCCCTTCTGCAAGGGAAACGCAAAGACACGCCCGCTGCATCGAAAGCTCTTTGTTTACAATTCTAGGTGCGTTCGTATTTTGGCTTTTGGCGCAAACTCCCAGTACGCAGGCTTCCTCATTAAAACTGATTGTCCCCTGCTAGCAGACAACGGCTAAAAGCGTCTGTTCATTATCGGAAATCAGCTTCCAATTATTATGCTCCGTTTATATAGTACAGTGGCGGCGGCATCGGCTTCGCGTGGCTTTGGTTCGATTCCCATTAGCGTCATTGTTTGTCGGGCTGATAGACTTGCGTCCACCCACTCGCTTATGCGGTTGCACTGTAGCGATGTTTGGTCATGGCCGAGAGGGACTTGGGAGCACTTATTAGCGACGAATAGCGTGCGTGGAAGCAATTTTCCGTGGTATTCGCGTGTTTGACTAACAAAAAGCGCAGTACTTGCCCTTTCTGTATTGTTTCACCGTTTAAACTGCGCAGCGCAGTTGACTCATTCTAGCACAGACATAAGGAAGCGGTCTCTAGGTATTTGTAATGAGCCGTAGTAGTCGCCATTATGAGTGCCTGAAGAGCAAGACTTCCAGTGGTGCGCGCGTAATAACAATGGGTCCGACGCAAAAAAGAGAAAGAAAGAAAGAACGAAAGAATGCGAAGTGCAGTGTGGATGCCGCTTTGTAATTATGGCTAAGATGTAGACATGACCGTGGTCAACTGCGCCTGTATATCTAGACAGTTTGTGGTGCAATCAACAAAATCCCATACAGCGAACAGAAGCATTGAAAATAAGTTATACAGGTCAACGTGAGTACCTCACGCATATGTAAGCTATTTTAAGTCACATTTTCGTGTTCGTTTTGAGAATCGCAATGATAACTAAGTAACCAGTCAACTGCGCTTTAGTGAGCCAGTTAACTAATTTTTGAAGCTAAGGGTATCAGGTGCGTTCACTGAAGACATTTGGTAGAAAACTAGCGCTTCGTTAGTTTTTCATCATTAATGTGCGATGCCCAGGTTATTTCTAAAGGCCCGTTTCATGAAGCTGGAGTATTTAGAGAGATTAATTTATTTATTCACGTGTGGTTGTCGGCTTCCCGATGAGAGATAGAACATATAAGTGGGCTTGTTGGTAGTTACGCATGTCGTAGCAGGTAACGCACAGTTAGGGACAATGACGAAGCGAAGAAGTGAAGACTGAACACAGCGCTTACTTTCAACAAACTGTTCAATGAACTAAGTGAAAAAGCTGCGTTGAGTGGAGCACGCAGACGCAATGGCTTGCGTGAGTCATGAAAACGACACAAATAAAAGGAGGATATAGAAAGGGGAGGGAACAAACTGATGCAGCCATTAAGAAGCTACGCACAGTTCCGTATCGACCCTCGCATTTGCGTTTTGTTCAAAAATTCTAGTTATTTTGCTGATAAATTGATGGAAGATGTGCTTATGCAACGAACACCCTGACCTGGCGATCTGAACAGCTGCGATGCTCTCGCGGATGGTTTCCTTGCAACTCGAGAAATGATGCTTTTATTCAAATCACCCGCGAGATCATGGAAACTTGAAATCGCCAGGTCAGGGTCTTCATGCATCAGCACACCTTCCATGGATTTACACAACATACACGCACTCACATACATACATACATACATACATACATACATACATACATACATACATACATACATACATACATACATACATACATACATACATACATACATACATACATACATACATACATAACAAACTGTGTGCTCCGACAAAATGTTTTCATATGAAGCATTGTAGTGACCGTTAAGTCAACTTCCAGGACAAGATCCTTACGCATTATGCCACTATGTCTGCATCGCAATGTCACACTGCTCTGCACATTCAACAATTCACGCTTATTTCACATCGCTACGCGCGTGCTACTGACAGCCTATGCTTCTATGCGCCTCTATGATGTTCTTATATAGCTGCATAAGGAAGATGTTCCACAGACAGTTCAACAACATAGGAGCAGACGGACATTGTAGGCGTACTCGAAGCCCTGCCCTTTCAGTAAAGAGGTATCTATGCCCTTTGTCTCAAATAAAATGAACAAAAGATGTCGACAACATGTGCTATAGATATCAACCTCCATTGTTCCACGTAGACGCGCCCGAAGCGTGCTCCTTTTGTTTTTATCGTAAGTGTACCTCACTGTTTCATTTTGTGTTCATTCGTGCAGGCTTAACACTGCACTAGTCTAATGTGCTTGCTGTACACAAAAGAGTACGCAACTCAGACAAAGAGGACCAAGACAGCAGATGCACATGTTTTCACGTTGACAGGAACAGAAAGCATCTGCGTCAACAGTTCCCATCCGCCCTACACGTGGTATACTTACGCAAAAACCTGGAACAGTGTTTTGCCGATGTAAAAAACTAAATTCAAAATTAATGCGTAGTTTAATGTATGGAAGCAGCTAGAGCATCTTACAAAGAAAAGGTTTCTATATTCTCTTCCAATGAAAACCCTGCCTAATGGACTATCCACGGGCACGCCATCTAGCGTTAGTTAAGCTACACTCTTTATTGCATTTCGCAGGAAGCACGTTATACTGGGAATAGCAGCACGTGAGTGTAAGAACAAATGCAATGGCACAAATAAACAACATGCCCTGTCGGCCGGTTCTATTCAAGTAGCTGCGGCTCCCAGTGTAACTCATTTCTTTTGTCTGACCCGAGCGCTGCTGTATAACAAAAGGATAGGGTTACGCTTCACCGACAAGCAGGCCAATAGACTGACGTAAGTTTGCATGCGTGAGCCATCTGATGATATAAGGCAATAAAATGAAGTCGCATTGTCCTCACACGGTTTTTACATCGGACGCCGCACAAAAGGCATCGACTTGGTTGTAATCCAACACAGATTAATCATGAAACGAGCGAGCATGAAGCAAACCAGAAGTCGCGTGCTGAAGTCAATTGAAGCAGGATTGTCAACGCGAGATACCAGCTGCCTCACACTCAAAAGCTCGCTGCTCTCGAGCGCGCTAGTCTTCTGCACACAAAGCAAAACTCTAGCCATGTACTGCAGGGGGGTCATTTACATGTGGATTATTGTTGATCTTTATCTCCCAATATGGCGGAAGAGGAACACGTTTTCATTTATGAGTGCAACACTAAAATGTCTTCACAACACGAAAATCATTCCCTAAAGAAATAACTTTCATTAAAAAAAGATCAGGCATGAGCCGAAGCATATGGTACGTGACGCGCTCATTAGAGTTGGTTTTTATACGCAAAAATTGCGGAACATCTACTTTTTTTTCATTTACAGTGGCAACCCCCTGAGTCCCTTCGGAACAATAAAGGCCGAAAAGGCGATTCAAGTAATGTATCGATGCCGGAACTTACAGGAGCAGTAGTGCTATATATGAGACAGGGTTTCTGAAGTCCGATATGTCAGCTGTAACAACAAATCTCGATTGCCTAAATGTACCAAAATTGAATCAAATGTCACAGAGCCTTTACATGTAAGTACTCCTCATCTTTAGTAAGTCATACGCACAAGTGGTGCATCCCCCTGCAATGTATAATGCACACCTTTGAGTATCACAGGATCCCTGCAAGATATTGCTTTTTATATTCAGCTTATGATAAGATAATCTAATTAACAGTTAATGAGAAACTAGCCTGTTAGTGGAGTGACTTGCTACTTTAGGCGGCGAATAGTGGAACAATATCACTAGTATTTGTAAGTTACCTTTCTACGAATACCACAAGGAAAAGTGACTCTTGCTTCGAGAGGACACTTTCGCTGGAAAACGCCCAGGAAGAAAATGCAGACGCCGATGCCGCGTTGAAGTTCCCGCACTATTTCGCTGTTGGGCAAGATAGTGCGGCGACATCTGCTAAGCCTACAGAGCTTGCGATCGGCAGGAATGAAGTACACATTCCTGTAAGGGGACCGGAGGTTGAGTGTGTTAAGTTTCAGGGAATCTTTTTCGGCCATTGTGGCTTATAGGGAAAGAAAACATTTTCGAATTTCGTGACACTCAGCTAGCTTTAGCGTGTAGAAAACGCACACGTAAAATTAAACTCTTAATGTATTGATATTTCTCATAATGAATAGTAAAATTAGCAAGACTAACATACTGGTATTAATGTGTTAATTTCATTTCGCTTTGGTGTTCCTTGATCTCGTTGTAATCAGTCTCCAAAAACATGTGGGACTCGAAACGCGTTGTAAGTAAGTCTTCCACAACTCTCTCGGTCGGTTGATGTTTATTCGCGTTCACATAAATTCGTGAACACATGAGCAATCTGTTCCCTTCGTATAGCAATCACCAAGGCTCAAATGTATGGCTGCGGTATCATCCTCAGAAGCAGTAGGCTACATACACATACTGGCTGGGCTATGTGCACATATTCCATCACACCGCCAACTGCACCGCGGCCAGGACCGCCCTTCGCTCGGCAGGAAAACGGCTTTCCTAGAAAAACAAATACGCGACGTGTGTTGCTGTTACCCGGCGGCATCACGCAACTGCCCAGCGTTTCTCATAAACACGGGGAGTGTTAAAGAGCTGGTGCAATGCGACGGAAGTGGATTGCGCTTCATTAGGCAAGGGGTTCTGACGACCCCTTACGTAGACGAGAACTTCCTGCGTAAACGACGTGAGAACCAATATACAGCCCGGCGACACGAGTAAATAAATGTAACGGGGTGGCAGAAAACTGGTGCCAAACGCATAAGTGACTATCTTCTTTCTTCCATTTCCGGCGCGGGTTCTGAGAGTCATCTAATCAGGGTGTCAATGGTCGTTGGGGGCTAGCACGGGTAAGCCTTTCAACTGTGACGACTGTGTCTCAGATTAGTAGGCCCACGCAAGCCTAGTCAAGTGTTCATCACAGCGCTATTAGTCATTGGGCTCATTCTGATTTTAACGTAACGGGAGCCCACAGATAAAAATGTGTCCTGTGACTTCTCCCGCCTTTCCTTTCAAACAAAAAGGAGAGGGAGGCACAATCATGGCAGTTAACGCCCATAAATATCTACATGTAAGCAGCATACGCATCAAACGGCTGCATGTTGGGAGACCTCATCACTATGTGCCCCTCTATGTGGCATACCGAAACGTTAGTCTTGCGCACGAAAGTATGTGAATATGCATAAATAAGCTCAGGTTCGTGTTCATTTGGAAGCCACTGTGCTTTATAACCAGTCTGTGTCATCCAAAGAGGTACAAAACAGAATTCTTTAAAAGTTCCTTGATGCCACCACAAGCGAGTGCAATCACCCGAAGTTGGTCTTTCCTGCTTGGTTTCCCATTGTGGAGTTATGACGAGCCATGAGGTTAAAAATGGCCATTGTAGGGAAGCGTGACATTAGGAAGACATATTGAAAGCAGGCTCATGAGCCTGCCTCATGAGCTCATAGCAGCAAGATAGTTTCATTGCAGTTAGCACAAACAAGAATGCGCCAACGTTTCGTGCTCATAAGCTGACGAAGAAACGCACCGAAAGCGAACACGTTCATAATGAACGGACAGAGTTTATTATACAGATTGGGCCGGCAGATCCAACTGCTGCCCCATCTGTATAATAAAGTATTCTCTCTCTCTCCAAAGCTACACCCTTAAAGAGAACACAGATATTGAAACGGGGAATGGAGCCGTAAAATTTGCATGGCGTCAAGAACTTCCAAACTAGGCAGTAGCTTTATTTAAGAAGGCGTACAGGACTACATTGTATGCGAAAAAATTGAGGGACCATCGGGCCCGACTCACTTGTAAGGGCCCACTGTAAGTGTACAAGCTGACTGTTACGCTAGAGGATTCAGTAGCTATTCCGTTTTCAGCAGCTCAGTTTAGTTCCGCAGTTTGCCCCACATTTCCCTACTCTATACGTTGAGCTGCCAAGGAATGTTGGCTTATTACGTAAATCATGCAAGTGATTAGGATTCTTTTGGACCAATATAACAGCAGGTCAACCATGTGAATAGCAGCATTCCATTTGGGTTCATGTGTACATCTTCCTCCATAAAGGCCTCTGCCAAGTTTTCTCCAAGGCCAAGCGAAACCAATGGCACGATAGGATGTTTTCAGCGATAAACGTGTGGAACAGCTGCCGAATCAGTCACTTGCGCTAAATGTGGCTTATAGGCTACCACAATATTAAGAACGTAGCTTTCTCTGTGTGTCGGACTCTAATTATTAGGCTGTATGTTCGGCAATAATTTTCGGGTCCTTGAGGACAATGTTTCCTTGTATCGGAAGTGTTCAATATCAACTTTATTCTCTTTTTATACCTCTCATTCACTGAGTAATTGTGTTCTGTAGAAATCAAAATTATTATCGGTTGAACTTGTCACCTCCTTCCAACTTTGATTATTTCTCTCCACCTGAGAAGTACGGCGCTCTGCTTGACACTCTTCGCTCGTTCCCTGTCTGTTCTAAGCGTCCACACACACATTTTATGGTCTACTGTAATAATCCGAACCAAGTAGCCCGGCGACACGCCCTTCTGCAAGCACTTCAGAAAATTGTTGCAGACGTCTGTCAATGCTAGAACAACACCTGATCCATCGTAAGCAATCACCCCTCCCCCCCCCCTCCCCCCTCCACTTCATGAGGCATTTCTCCGGCGCTTCAGTACTGAGCCGCGCTACGTGAAGAAATCGTATAATACTGGGCGGAAGGGGGTGGTGAGATGACAATGCGAGATTCGCGGAAACGAGGGTCATCTAGAAACCCTCTACGACACAGTCATTTATATGGCCCAACACGCCGCAGGGGCAATAGAGCCTATTCCATCACCACTTACTCGAGCAGACACTGTCTGTGCTCTTGGGGTACATACACGTGACCGTAGAGAACGCACTAGCATTGTATGTAGCTCACTCGGAGAAATGGAAGTGACGAGCTTCGGATGCGAGTCCACTTAAGCGTGAACGATGCCGTTACAACCCTTCTGGGGTTGAAATGAGGTAGGGATTTAGCAAGCTCCCCGAGCCAACCGACATAATGAGTCTGAATGAGGGAACTGCATGGACGGCGAGAACTGTAAAAGTGACGTTGTTGGGGCGTAGACTACGCTGACGTTTCTTTTAACTTCTCCTTGGCACGGAAGGTGATAGAAAAAGGAGTAGTAGCAATGAAAGTATATTGCTGGAATTTGTTATGCATCGTTCGACCATTCGCCATGAAATAGTAAAGGGAAGTAATAGAAAACCTTGCTCTCACACCATGTAATTGGGGCTATATCAATATGCCACTTTTTGTACGAGGAAACTTGCTGAGAATTAAGGCGTGACTTTCGTGACACACTTGTTAGTTTCCTGGTGCACGCACAACATGCATATGTTTCTTGTGTAGCTTTAATTTTCTTCATGTGGTTTGCTCTTAAGGGGAAGAAAACATGGAGACAAAAACGTGCAAATACCAGACACCAAAGATCCACGGAAAAAGAATATGAGCTCAGAGCTTTTCTTCGCTGCCATCACATGTTCTTTTTTTCGTTTTTGCCCTTCGTCAGCTATCAATCTTAAGCAACTCGCCCTATTTTCCATAAATTTGAAAATAAATAAAAGAAGACGCATAACACTTATTGAGTGTTAGGATGTACCCAAGGAACACACACATGCAAAAATACATACACACCAGTGGGCGCGTAAAGCATAACCCCATAGAAAAAAAGCGGACCCATAAAATGTCGGTGAATATAAAATCTGAAAGGGAAATAGTATTAGCTTGCCAAACTCACTTTTTATCGGACCAGCTTACGTACGGCGCGGCTTCATGCTATCTACACTTACCATAGGTCCACAACAAGCACAGCATGTTGCCCTATGGTCGCTCATGTTTTCTATGACTTTGCCGCACTAATACCACTAGTGCAGTGAAGCACGCTTCAAAGGCACTCTGGCGCTGTCCTGGGTCCGTGCGATTTTGTAGCGGTGCTAACATTCAAGTGAATTCACTCAGCTTGCTGCTTCCTACCCTTTCCTTACCAATTCGCCTTCTCACACATGCCTTTTCTTCACGTAAATGGACACAATTTATACCAGCACATTTGCAATAGAACAATTGTTAATTTATTGCCAAATTCTAGTGCAATGAAAATAGAGTGCTACGTTGTTCTTGAAATACAATGTGCTCAAAAAAAAATTTCTACTCCTGCTCCATTACGTACTTTTGCGGATGTTGAAAAAGAAAAGAAAAAGAACACCGACCGCGTTTGATTTTCTTTATTTCTTGGTCACTTATATGATTATTTCTGCTGATTATTAATTTGATGTATCCACCTTTTAGTTTATTTTATTATTTTCATGTAAGCCATCCCTTATACATGTAAGAGTACGCACATTATATTCACGTTTTATTACTGGCGCCTGGGTGCATTAATTTTGTGTACTTATTGCATGGACCCGAACTAGCAAATTGCAAAGGGCCCAGATGCTTTTGTCACCCGTTTTTGTATGCATCTTTCGCAAAGTAAATAAATTGAATTGAATTGAATTGTCCTTGTCACGTTGTACTTGGCGCTAAGGCATCACGCAGCTGGGCTTAATTCTTTTTCCCCTTTACGTTAACTATTAACTAAAAACAAAAAAAAACACGGACATGAGATATGAGCTTTAAGATTAGCGCTATGATATGTGAAGCTTGAAAACACATTATCTGCGCCTGACTGACGTTTCTTACATGAGTTTAGGGCCAAGTCCCATTTCAGTTTGCAATGCACGTAAGTAATTTAAAAGCGAAATTACTTGCCAATATCTCTGAATTTCTCTAACATCATATTTCGACCAAACGTTGTTATTTAAATATGCCTTTCCGTGTACAATCAAAGCTGCAAACTGTAAAATTTACCCTTGTACCCATGTAACCCTAGTAGGACGCGTATCAACATTGTTTCGCTTCTCGTGACCTAGTGTTCTAATGTATCAACGATATATAAACTTCGAGCCCTAAACATAAAATAAATAATTGTGTAAATAAATAAAGAAATAAACATGCTCTTACCTCGTACGAGAAATAACAATATTGCGCCGTTTGCAATGAGCATCATCCATATATCTAAGAATAACCACGCACATTAGCATCATCCATATATCTAAGAATAACCACGCACATTGCATTGTAGTGTCCTCGCAGGTGGCCACGACAATTTTACGAGCAGATCAGCACACATTCTTTCAATATGTTGTGCAAGCGCTCACAATAAAGACAATAAAAATTCAGATTTCCTTCTCACATGTGTGTGACGGGAAGAGAGAGAGAGAAACGGCACATTATCCACAGAAGATCGGCTGTGATTACCACCATGGAAGCTGTAATGCACTCTTTAAGAAAAAAAATATTTATTCTTAAAACAGTCGAAAGTTACTTTGGCTGCATGAATGTGTAATCAAAATTTCCCACACGCTTACTTGCAGACGCGCAGTTCACTTCTCCCAGTCGTTATCCATTTCCCTCAAATTAAAAAAAAATGGACCTTATAAGCAGACCTACTTCGACGATTAGATTTTCCGTCTACTATCTCAATTTCAGCATCCTCGTCCACCTCAGGGCTCCAGCCCCAGAATCAATGCTACTAAATGGCCGCGATGATGTCGCATTGTTAGCAAAGAACTGAATGGTTGATCACCAGGCCTTTGTACCAAGCAATATGCATGCGAAGGCTTCTTCCATTGAAGCAGAACTATGAATAAATTGTAGATTAGCATGAATTCATCAAATGCAGCGAAAATCCGTATGCAACTAGACCAGGACATTAAAAACTTGAATCGTGGCTGGTGAAGTCAACAGGACGAGGTGACGCCATATGCTTATGTTATCAGTTCGGGCCAGCGCTTTGGAGACCAACAATCTTTCACGCCTGCTGTAGCCTGGTTCTATCGAACCAAGAAACTCGATGAAATCACGTGAAGATATGAACAGTAGACATTCATTTACTACTGCCCTTTAATAAAGCGATAAGGGCAGTGCTCAATACCATTATTCACAAGCAGCCCTACCAACAACAGCAAGGTCTGCCATCTGGCACCATAGGGAGTTCTCGCGTTCAAGGCAATTAGCGAAGGGGCTGGCCCCTGGTGCTATTCGAAACAAGCTGGCGTGAAATATGCGCTCATCGAGCCGCCCTCGCCACAGTAGGCAGTACGGACTAACATAAAAGAGAAACGGGAGAAGTGCCACCGAGTGGCCGTCGTGTTTCCTCGCACACTCTCTTGCGTCCCGGGGACGGACCGAGCTATTCAATCCTCTAGCTGCTCACACTAAAAGTAAGAACACCCTGAGGTCTTTCGAAGCGGGCGGTCGTTTTACGGGCCTCCGGTCGCGATTGGGCGAGTCGAGAGTCGATGCTTTCGCGAAGCAGAGGGAACAGATGCCGCGTCCAAGGACTCGCCAAACCGTAAGCCGCTTTGCGAAGGAAGAAGAAATAAGTGTGTTCTCAGTTGAACGTCGCTTTCGCCCAGTTTTATGACGAAGATATCTATAATTAGCCTTAATGTCGTCCAGCGCTCTGCGTGGTGTTCGTCGAAAGCAGTGTGCGAGCGAGCATCTCTCTCTCCTTTCGTGCCGGACGAATAATTGCCGTGAGCCCACTAATATATAATAGTTATTCAGTTAAAGAAACGAAGGACGCCATTTTCAGCACCCCTTGTACAGAGCCCCGCTCTACATTCGAGGGGGGGGGGGGGGGGTAGAAAAAGAAAAAAAAAGAAAATATCAGACCCGGTGTAGTCAATATGATTAGTTTCTGAGCAAGGCCTTTTTTGCGTCTTTTTCATGTATTTTGTATCGATTTGGAATACTAATTTCGGGTTTTTCTCCGTCAAGTTCTCATATTCATGATTTTCGTTCTTTTATTGAATTTTGTGTCTTGTTTTTCAATGTATTTCGCTAGTTTTCGTATTTTTACATAATTTTCATTTTTCTCATTTTGTTTTGTAACGCGAGTAGATTAAATTACCTCATGTATCTGTAGGCTCACGTAATACTCCTCCGGGAGGGCCCTTAATGGTATTACCAAATTAATAATAACAAATAAACAAGTAAATAAAAAATAAAATTCATTGTGGAGGGCTCCAGGATCTCACAGACGGGGCGGGCACCTCCGTTGCATTTATATTGCGTCTCAGTGCAAAAGGAAACGCATGAAGCTGATTTCTGGCGGAGGTTGAACAGAAAAAGAAAAGAAAGAAAAAGTAACGCGAGTTGCACACCATGAACTACGTTTGCAATCGCTAACAAACATGGCACTTTTCTAACACTTCTAAAGCTGTGACACTTTCGAAGAGACGAATAAAGACACACTCCCAACAGAACTCTGTGCCCGAGCCAAAGAAACACCAATTTCGTTAGCAGAAGAAATACCAGAGAAGCGTCGTTTGATTGATGATTGAATTGTGTGGTTTAACGTCCCAAAACCAGCTTTGATTATGAGAGACACCGTAGTGGAGGGCTCCAGAAATTTCTACCACCTGGGGTTCTTTAACGTGCACTGACATCGCACAGCACACGGGCCTCAACATTTCGCCTCCATCGAAATGCAGCCGAGAGAGAAGCGTCGATACAACACGTGGAAAGCCTGGGCGTGCAGCGTAATGTTTGACATACTTGGCCTCGAACCACACTACCGGAAACAAGTTCTCTTCTTTCATTTGTATCTTCCTTTTTAGGGGCTAAGCTCCTTAAGGCGTGGGTCGGGCGTCCCCGATGTATGTAGTATGTAGCCACCGGCGCGTGCGTGCCTCCCGTGCCTCTCTCTCACTCTTCCATCTGCTGTCTTGTGAGAGAGAGACAGAGAGAGAGAGAAAGGCGCGCGTTGATGGAAACGCTCTTTCTTAAATGAACCCTCTACCAGCTCACAAAGAAGGAGAACGCGGCCTCACCCGCGAGACAACGTTGGCGCAGACAGCGTCTCCTAGCGAGTTTCTTGATTAAGAAATACCGACTGCTCGCGTTGGAGAAGCGTTCACCGGCAGCGAGGCGGTAAATGCAGGAGAACGATCCTCGGGTCACGTGGGCGTAAAGTCACGTGATCACACCGATCGCTCATCTAGGTACTTCTTTGCCTAGGTACAGGGAGTGTGTCTAGGCACTGCCTAGGCCACCTAGGTACAACAGCCCCGCTAGCGTGGCGCATGAAGGGCTGGACCACGTGGGCTGGACACATGCTCCGATTATCCATGCGATCCGACGTCGCACGGTCCGGCGTCCGGCATACGACGCTTCAAGACACACAGGGCGACGAGCGATCAGCGTGGAGGCCCCGGCCACATCCGACGGAATAAACGCTCGTAAAACATTGCATCCCTTTCGCTAAGTACAAAATAAACAGTTTTTTACAGCCCTACTTGGTTACATAACAGCACAAAAAACACTGCTGATAAAACTATGCCTTCGCGAGCGGCAAATACATCGCGACAGCCCACCGTCAGTGACGACCCCGAGGGTAGGCCTAGCTGCCAACGACGTAGCCGCCGTCGTTCGCAATCAACCGCCAGCTCGCCACGAAGCGCTCATTTTTGCCAACACAATTAACATTTGTACTCATACGTCGTATGTCAACGCATACGATTAGTTTTCTCGAAATAGATGCGAAGCGCAATGGTAAAAACGAAGCGAGCCGCTTCGGTGAAACAGCCCCTGCCGATGTTTGTTTACGTTCGTGCCGCGGCCGCTTCCGACCTCTCGAGTGCTTAGGAAATGGGCGCTGCTTTGCAGACTAGCTCACTTCACTCGTAACATTACTCAACGAGCATTTCGTGTCACAAACAAATCGTAAGCAATATTTTCGACGCGCTTCCATCGACACCGGCTAATGCCTCGGCGGGTCAAGACGAGTTATCAGCGCGTAAAGGCCCAACCACAGGCACGCGTCGCTACGCGTACGCAAGCGCCTACGCGTCAGGCGCGTCGCCTCGCGTAGGTGGAGGGGAAGGGCGCGCAACCACAGAGCAGACGCGGCGACGCGTCAGCGCGGCGGCGCTAGCTCCCGAGTCTTGCTTGAGGCGCACTGATGCTTGAACTTCATTCCGTGCTGTCCGCATGCTTTCCTAGATATATAGAATACGTTTAGGTACAAAATGTGCACCTCGCACAATTGTTTTGACTGTTTAAGTAATAATTGCAATCGCAATACCTACAGCAACAACGTATACACAAGTCATTTATATCAGCGCTTGCTCCTTTTGCTGTCAACGCCTTCGCTCTGTGTCAGCGAAATGATCGACCCCTCGAAGGTTGCGGCTTCGATTTCCATGAGCGCCAGGACCGTATGTTACAAGCAGCACTCTCCTAGATCGTTTTGAAGCGGAGCTACATTATTAATTTGTCACTGACTCAAAGGTACACCCCCTCCCCCTTTCCCCACGAACGAGCACGCACACCACTGTATTTTAGTAAGGCCACGTGTGAGCGTCTCACCATTAATGAAATTGAATGCCTAAATCCAAGATTCATTTAAATCCCAAACAGCATCTTTCTACCTTTATTTACAGCGGATCTACGGCCACTCAGCTCCCCTTCCCCCGCCCCCTCTCCATTCGGCAATGTCGCGGGTTCCAGTCCAGCCGATTATCAAATTAATCATTTAAACGTTAAATACAATTCAATCTCAAAACATATTTGTCTCCATATTTACAGTGGAGCAATGACCAGACTTCCCAATATCTGGGAAAGGTCGTGGGTTCGATTCCGACCACTCATGAAGTTATACATAGGAAATACTTGAACCCGAAATGGCATCTTTCTAGCACCATTCACAGTGGGGATACGATTAATTTTATGGCCCAGAGTACAATGAGCATTTTAATTAATTAGTCATCATTACTGAGGTAACTGAACATTTTTAATGTCAACTTGATACCCTCAATCATAGACAACCGTCAAGTACAATTTCCACACTTTTCGCTCTTTTATAAGGGTATTATATTCTTCGCCCACCTCTTGTCCCTGGCCAAGGAGTGCAAGGTAAACGCTACACATCTTAAGACTTCCGGGCAGTTGGCGCAAATCACACATGACCACAGGGCACTGAAGCACAGATGTAAGGGAGAAATGCGCAGACACACAGTGTCCCAGTGTGTTTCTATGCATTTGTCCCTTGCGTCTGTTGCTTCAGTGCCCTCTAATCGTGTACCACCACACAATTTCATTATCATTAATCCTGAATTAATCCATGTCATGTTATTGATGTCATGTCCTATCAGTCACGTTATTCACACATTCATAATGTTCAATGCAAATTTTTGTATGTACTGGTCAAATGTGCGAGACCAGTACACTGACTTATGGCTACTGACAGAAAAATATTTTTTTTAAAGTTAGACGTTTGCTGTAAGCAGTAAAAATTAAGGTTCCCTACATATTAGGCATAGTACCTAATGGATTTCACATAGGCGAAGAGGTGGCATTTCTGTATATTACGGTCATCAACATAATATTCATGCCTCAAAATATGCGTAACAGGTTCTTATATGTGCTACCTTTGAGAAGCTCCAATCATCAACCAAGCACATTATTTTGCTCCTTCCTCACCTTACTTTGAATGAATGTGGTCAACTATTTTCATTGTTTATTTATAGGATCCTGCCTTGACCTTTCACACAACAGTAGATTTTCACCTGCTAATGAGATAAGCAGCACCAATACAGATTGCTGATAATGAGCTACTGTTGCGGTCAGCTTCAAGATGACCATGTCCTGCCAAGGTGAATAGTGCACTCATGCAGAGACAGTTAAGCTGAAAAAGGAAGTGCACACCTTGATTCAAACAAGTTTGCACAGTATCTCTGTCATTATCATGAAAAAAAGCTTTAATGTCGACACGGGTCCTACCACAACAGCAATGAAAGATGGCAAGCACAACGTACATTGTGTGCTTGCATAGCAAATAGACATTATAGAAGCCTTAGTATTCAATTTTATTACAGTACAATATTGGGGATAATGTAAGCATGGCCGAAATAACTGGACTGTGATGACCCGCCACTATCCGAGGGCCAAACCTAGTTAAGGCGCAAGAGGGTGCGGTTCCTACTACAATTTTAAATAGTATCAAAGCATGTCACTTCCAAATATCTCTTGCTATATTCTGACCACTGAAGTCCTATGTAAACTACAGCCTCGTTTATATATATATTAAATATCCATTAGGCATATGCCAACATCTTTAGGTTTTGCTGAGGCTGTTACCAACTATACACATACTGTGGGTCACTGCCTATCCACACAGTATAGGTAGAAAATCATGGGCAGCCCTCATTTGTAAAGTCCTGTCTGGTAGTTTGTTTGTGGTCAGTGTCCTCTAACAACATAAAACAAGCCTATCATTGCCTGACATGATAATTATCATTCCGGTCATTCCTAAAATTCTAACCAAGCACTGTTTTAAAATGCTTCAAGAGAAATTCATGGTTAAGGGGTCATTTATAAACAAAGGCATGCTTACAATCGTGTGATGCAACTACCATCACTCACAAAATTCTAACCAAATGCAACTTAGAATGCTTTGGACGGCTACTTGTGATTCACTAATTGTTTATTAACACAAGGCATGTTTGTAATTTATTGTGTGACTACTGTCCACTCTTAAAATTCTACGTAAACGCTCCATTAGCATGCTTTTGGGGGCTATGTGTGGATGAGAGGTCTTTCATTAACATAAAATGTGCTCATAATTGTATGATGCGAGTACTGTTGCTCCTTAAGTGCTAACAAAGCACTGTTCTGTAGTGCTGTAAGAGAAATTCATGAATGAGAAGTCGTTTATTGCCAAAAGGTGTGCACGATGACTACTATTACTTGTAAAATACTAACAAAGCACTCTTTTAGGACATTTGACAGCAATTCAAAGAGAGATTAGTGATTACAAAAAGGTGTGCTTGTAACATTGCGATGTGGCTTCTATTACAAGCAAAATCCTAAGACAGTACTGTTCTGTCATACTTTTGAGCATTATTTGTGGCCAGAGGTCTTTTGTAAACACAAGACGCGCTTAATTGTGCGATATGAGTGCTATCGCCTCTATAATTCTGACCAAGCACAGCTGTAGGACGCCTTTATGAGCAATTTTTGGTTGAGAGGCCTTTATTGACACAACATGTGTTCATAACCATATGATGCGACTTATGTCACTTGAAAACATGCAATACAGTACTTGTCCAGACAGGTTTGCAAGTTGTTAACATTGAGAAGCTGAAATTCTTGGCATTTCGGCCACGTTAAAAGTGCATGAGTACTAGCATATGTGGGAAAACACACAAACTTTTAAAATTGAATAATCCTTGCCATGTTATTGCTTATATATTGCTTATATCAGATGGTAAATCTGATCTTGTTATTTGAAATTGTCAAAAAATAATTCTGTTTCAAATCACGGTGCTGAGAAAAAAAAAGAAACAATGCATGGGCAGATAGGTGTTGATGGTTATAGATATGGCACTTCATGATAGGAATCACAGGATAGATCTGTGCAATAATGTAAGGTCATTCGGGCAAACCAGCTGTCATTTACATAGCCCTTATCAGAATTCTGTTCCTAATTTACACAGACCAATGTTTATATCAGCTACCATTGCTGCCCACTGCCCTACGTGTTTCTTCAATGATGCCCTGTACTCTAATATTGCACACTGCTTATTCAGCGAATAATGCGAGTACATTTGGGGCCATGCTGTGCTCACATTTTTAAATTGTCATGCATTTGATATTTAAAAAGGCACATCTCATTCACAAGCTCTGATGAGACGGCAAGTGCTAAAAAACACGCTATGTAAACAACCCTCAAAAAGCAATTTTCTTTAGATCCTCGTTACTCGATGAATGATACCTGCTCTTGCATTACACCTCTGTCCGTGTGTTTGTCAGAGCAGACAGCGTACAAAGCAAGGTATTGCACATACCTTGCTTTGTACTACGCATGTGCCAATGTGCAGCGCACTGTAGGAAAGCAGAACAAGAGCAAAAGCAGCATTTCTTCGTGCATGCAATTTTCTTTTTCAAACACCACTTTCGTGTACGTTCGAGCTTGAATTCTAAACACAGCAACGACACCGGTAACAGCTGATCGCAGCCGTAAGCGATGGTCCGTTGTTGCTGGCTTGACACTACACCTAAACAATTTGTCTCGGATCAACAAATGTTTGAGTGTCGTAGAGTGCGCAATACACTCATGTTCGTGGCAAGATATCACCGGAAAGTGCTGGCGAGGGCGCGGTCCACCTTTGGCAGCGATGGTGGTAGGTGCCGATGTTGAAAACAAACATGCAGCGGTTCAACATTCTTGCGTAAGCACCACACACGGTCACGATCAGGGGCGTTGTTATAACGTTTACGTTGCGACGTAAACAAAGAAACATCAACATCCGTCACCCGAGTTTCTCAACTGTGCCCCTTCGGGCGAAGTCGACGGGCCGCGCCAGAGGCCTTCGCTAGTTACTGACATCGCTCACAATTGAATTAGCAACAGGTGACGGTCCAGCCTTCGAAATTCGAAAGCATGTCTCCACTCGTTTCAAGCACAAGTAAACACAAACACAAGCACAGGCGCAGCAGCAGTCTCCAGTACGATGTCGACGATGTTTTGACTCGGCAGCGATCGCACTCACGCCGGTGGAAGGTCAGCTGGAACTGTTGGCAAAATCACGGTGGGCACGATATCATATCACCCTGCGACAATCGCGGTCCTTTATCGTATCGCTGTGGGCTACGGTTGACGACGCGTTAATTCCGAAACGCTTCCGCGCTTCCCCAGAACCAGAACTCCGCCGTGTCTTCGCGGCTGCACTGTGGCGGCCGCCATGCTAGGCCTAGCCGTGGGTGGTTCCGCGGCCTCTGATTGGTTGGCGCGTGGCAGGCGCGTAGACGCGAGCCGTGCGCGAGGCGAAAATATCTGACACTGCTAGATACCCTCGCGTCGACGCGTCTCGGTCCGTCAGCCCCCTCCGAGGGTGACGCGCGGCGACGCTTTTGACGCTTTTGACGCGTAGGCGCGTGCTGACGCGTGCCTGTGGTTGGGCCTTAAGCTCCGCCCTAACGAAGTGCGTCTGCACACACGCTCGTAAGACATCGTATCCTCGTCAGTAAGTACAAAATAAACATTTTTGTACAGCCTTGCTTAGTCATACAACACAGAAAAACACTGCCGATGCCTTCGCGAGCGACTAGCACATCACAACACCCCACCGTCAGTGACGACTACGAGGGTAGGCCTAGCTGCCGACCCTCGGAGCAGTAGTCGTTCGCTGTCAACTGCGAGCTCGTCACAACGTGCTCATTTTTACCTACACGATTAACATTTGCACTCATATGTCGTGCGTTAACATGTGCGATTAGTTTCGGACGGTTGGGCAGTCGTCCATCGCGACTGTCCAACCGTCCGACAAGACACTCGAGCTTAGCGCTTGCAGGAGGACGGGAACACTCGTCTGCAGTTAGTCTGCAGGCGTTGGGCAGGCACTATGGGAAAACCTCAGTTTCATAGGGAATAGATTCAGCTCTGGATTTCCCTCTTAGTTGACGCTGCATCGTCTCTAGGATTCCCCACAAAGCGATGCTGTGCGGACCGCTGACGTCTACATCGAACTAGCCAATGAGAGAGAGGATCACTCTCCTGGATTTACCGCTTCGCTTCACCGGCAACCCATATATATATATATATATATATATATATATATATATATATATATATGCACTGGGTCTTGACTTGGAATGCAGTGCCGGTGGGAGATTTCACTTGTGCATAGTTGAACCATAAGGGTTCGTAGCATGCGCGTTAACTAAATTAATCCGGAACTCCGCACGATCTACGATGAACATCCCGAGCTTCGCCCACTCATCATCATTCACTCCGTGGATATGCTGTAATTTTTTGCCTTTTCTTTCACCCGCTGTGGTAACTTGGCGGTTAGAGTTGGTTTGCGAAGCTCGATGTCACGTGATCAAACCCGGGCGGCCAAAATTGCTCCGGGGGCCCTCCACTAAGAGGCGTGCGTGAGAACCATAGCTGTTTTTGGCGCGTAAAAGGGTATGAATTTATTTTTGTCTCAATATAATTTTCTTTTCCTTCTTGCCTCGGCAGAAAATCCAAATCGTTGAGGTCTGTGCTGAGTTAATTTATTGGAATGAGCGTATATGGAGCACACCGGAGCGCTTGTGGTGCGCAGTTCTTTCTTTGTGTTTAAACGTCCTATTTTGCGCTCTTGTTTTCCTAAAAAGACGCAGTACTAACTAGCCCATTTATCAATTCTACTAGTATTTCTACGTCTCATATGCCTTTTATAGATATCTTATACTTTTATTGTTACTTTATTGCGTTTTGCTTATGTATGTTTCGTTTATTTACATTCTCCCTTTCAGTGTGTAATTTTTATTAGAAATCTGACGCCCAGAGTAATCAGGAACCGTTAAAATTTTTATGGAAACGGCGTGCGAGGACGTTGTTAAGCTTCTGTGTGCAGGAGTTTTCAGAAGTCCTTCATTCCGTGGAACTGCCTTGCTCATTTCCCATATATCTAAAATAATTTCATGTGACCTAAACCCCCAGAACATAGGAGGACTCAACGTGGCTGCCATGTACGGTGATCTCGTTCCCGGAGATCAACCGAGCGTCTTTGCTTTACGGCGTGCTTGCTTTCCTTTTATTTCGTTGTACGATTTGCGCCTCCGATTTGTAACACACCGCTCGAACCGCGCGTCTCGAGTAATGGCAATTCCCTTCTTTACAACCGTGGGGCAGAGCGTTAACAATAAAGTTGCGTTCGAATAGAGAAGGGCTGGTGACCATAGGTTCCAACCCGAAGAAAGCGTCACACACTGGTGATCGCGTTGTGTCGAGTGCATTAGAACACCGGGCAGACAGTCATACCCCCCTACCCCCCTCCCCTATTACTCACCATAGTTGAAGGGGGGGGGGGGTACGGTGGAAAGCTAGGATGATTCCGTAGGGGTGCCACGTGTCACGTGCTTGCGTAACGCCTACCGCTGTCCAAGTTACCCCGAACAGACTCCCCTGTACTAAGCGGCGCGAGAAAGAAGAGGGGGGGAAAGTTGCCCTGGTGAGGGCCACGTGACTGCTTACGTTTCGCATATTGACTCATTCTAGTTTTGCACGTACACAATACGAGCAGTAAACGCCGGTGGAGGGGGGAGGGGTTAGACACTGACAGAAAGCATAATCAGGTTGCCCACTTCCCGGGTACTGTGCGTTGCCAGTGCACGTTAAAGAACCCCACGCGGTCAAAATTTTCCGGAGCCCTCCACTACGGCCTTCCTCTCCTCTCTATCTCTTTCACTCCCTTTCCCCCACCACCACGGACGCTTAGCCGTGCTCCCTACATGGGCTGCAGAAATTAGCGTCCTTTCCTAGCCAAACCACAATCATCATCATCATCATCATCATCCAACAGCAGCAGCAGGAATAAACTTTCCGTAAGGTAGCACTCCTTCAACGCTACTTCCACTAAAGTGAAACCAGTGGTTGACTTACTAGAAATACATCGAGGTCGCGCTACTCGGTATAGTGTCGTAGCCTCATTTACTGCATGGTTGCATGAACAGGCGTCGTAATAGAGTGTCAATCAGATGTGATCAAAATGAAACTGGCTTATATTTGTTCTTGTTTTTTTTTTCGTTCCTTCATTCCCGTCATCCTAAACCGATACATTGATGCACTTCACTGCGCCTTTATGATTGTACGGAAGCATGCGCGCTGGCGCATTGTGGGTCAACGCACCCTCCATTCATTGCGGTCTCCATTACCGCGTAGTAATATTACGCTAAAGGGTGTGCGCACTCGACGAAGGTATTCATTTTGCCTGCATCTGTCGTGTTGTAGGGAAAGCGGGAGATGAGTTATTGTAAGAAAAATACGCCAAGCAACGAGTACGATGTGTAAATTTTAATTTATGTAAGATGTGTGACGTTTTTGTCTGCAGCTGATGATCTATTAATAGTCGGAAGGGTCATCTCGCTCTCATCGGAAACAGGGGTTTTCCACTGTATCAGGTCTTGGACTACTCCCTTACATCGTGTACGCCTCTTCTGTGTTTAAGCGGCACGCGGCACATGAACCAGCCGCTCACTCTTGTACACTAGCCCCGCGTGAATACACGTTTTAAAATTTTGTGTGCGCGTGTCTGCGCCCCATAGTTCAGCCAAGCGGCTGTTAGAAATTTTATAACGGTCTTCTTATTTTAGGGGCGAAGCTCCTTAAGGCGTGGGTCGTGCGTCCCTAGTAGTAGGTAGCCACCGGCGCGTGCCTGCCCGGAGGCACGCACGCGCCGAGGGCGAGCGCGTGACTCCCGGCACGCGCTCGCCCGCGAGAGACAGCGTTGGCGCAGGCAGCGTCTCCTAGCGAGTTTCTTGATTGAGAAATACCGACTGCTCGCGTTGGAGAAGCGTTCACCGGCAACCCATATATATATATATATATATATATATATATATATTATATATATATATATATATATATAGGCACTGCATCTTGACTTGCAATGAAGTGCCGGTGGGAGATTTCACTTGTGCATTGTGCATAGTTGAACCGTGAGGATTCGTAGCATGCGCGAGATGTTATAAAACTAGATGGCGGTACTTGTAGTTGATTATGAAAGATGCGAGATGTTATAATAGTTTGATGACATTTACTCAAGTGTTTCACATTTAATTGTGGGGCGAATTCCACGGAAGAGCTTCACGGTTTACCGATGATTCCTTCCGGAGCTTCGCCCCACTCATCATCATTCACCCCGTGAATATGCTGTGATTTTTTCCTAGTGACGCGAGACTTCCGGCGCTTTTGTATTCGCGGGTGCCATGTAACTGCTTCGTGTCAAGAGTTTTGTGTCAAATAAACTTCCCTTTGTGACCCATAGTAGAGTGCCCTATGCTCTTAGGAATCTGTCATATTACATTATGAGAGAACATGGAGCTTCTTAATTGAAGGACTCTCCCATAGTAGAGCACGATGTAGTTTGAACAGTTTAACATTTGTTCTAGACACGTGTGTTCATTTCATTTCTAGGACGGCTGATTGCCGTCCTAGAAACAGCTCTCCGATAGTAGCGTGCACTTATTATTGCCCCAAGTCGTTTACATTTGCTCTAAACACATGCTATGGTGGTAACGGCAGTCGGCGCGAGTGACCGCGCACTCCTTGAGCCGGCCAAGACAACTAGCAATCGGCTACAAAAAACAAAGCAAAGCAGCTTTCCCGGTAAGATGGAAACACAGATAGGAGGTAAAGGAAAGCAAGAAAAACCTATTCGACATCAGCTTCCTGAGGGAAAAAAGGGGGAAGAACTTTCTCTGTAGTGTGGGGATGAGCAACCCCGCCCGCCTTCGTTTTTTGTTACTCTGTACCGTTAGGTGGATAGCCTCGTCCAATTCGGGACGAATCGAGTGCAACCCCGACCCTGGGGTCCCTCTTGCAGTTCACTGACGTCCCTCTACCACCGTGCGAAACCATGTCTAGGCCTTTGTCTATCGTATGCACGCTGTAAAGCACGAGCCAGGCACGTCAATCGTTCGTTCGGGACTGTTGCTTTCAGGAAGCCTACAAGTATCGCACTTTTCCTGTTTTATTTTCTCCAGGCGTTCCTGTTCCTGCAGATCCTTTCGCGGTGCAACTAAGAAATCGCTGGTCGGGATCGACACGGGTCTGTCGTTTTTATGCGCTCTTCCAGCCTCCCACTGCTGTGCTCTATAGGCGTCAGGCTGAAGTTACATACGAGCAGGATGGTTGGAATGGAGCGACGGTCGCGGGCGTCGCGTCGCTTCCCCTGGGACGCGATTACGCCTCTGTATCGTGCTCTTAGCAGCATAACGTGATGTCACTGCACACTTATTCGCTTCGTGTGTGACTTAGGTGTTCCCACGAGGTTACGTTGAAAATGCTGTACGCCTTAACATTAGCTTTTCTGTCATCTTAGAGAGAGACGAGCATACGAAAGAACGGCGTGGATGTTAACCAGAATTAAATAATCCGGCGGGCTACGTTGCACTGGGGGAAGATAGAATGGAAGTAAGAACGGATATTTAAAAAAATTGACAACGGTGCCGAGTATTATAGTCTTTCTGGGAGGCCACAGCCACAATGAAAATGTCATAAAACCTTGACCGATTTCCGGAGCGATATCTCTCGTCTTAAATTACCAGTTGGACCAATAAGCTAAACTGTAATTTCCTGAACTTTGTTTTTGTAGTAAATAATTTTGATGACTACGAACTCGCCATGGCTAACAAAAATGAATGGTGTCAAAAGAATCTCGACATGGAAGGCTTAAACGCGCATCGTTGAACGGTTGCCCTAAGAAGTTCCGCGTCCCGTCGGCGGTACCAGATACATTTGCGAAACATAATTTTTACCTTAACCTTCTTCTTCAAGTGTAATATTCTGTTCTATCACATGCCGCAGTTTTCTGGCGTTGTCAGGTGGTAAGCAAACGAGCTCTCATTTGATCACTTGTTTATTTGTTTATTCAATATCGACTTCACCGAGCATTGAGCGCTTTAGAGCGAACACATCTAAATGTAAAATAGCAAAAGGCGACTTCCACCTTGGGAATTATGTGCAGCCTCTCGTGCGCAATTTTCGCATGATTTGCGTCGCTTGGCGCTTGTTTCATGAATAATGACACTGTCTATACTGTCTATCCTAGACACTGTCTACTGCCTATCCTATCTCTATATACACTGTCTATCCTAGATGCATCCTCACATTTGTGTTTGTGTTAAGCCTGCTGAACGGGTATGCGGTGTACTGCATAATATATGCCGTAAATAATGTCTACATGAAGAAACAGGTTACAGCGTAATATTTCTTTACTTTTATAACAGAAGCGCAGAGTAAGTTATGACATGGGACTTTCACTGGATGATGTATTAATCCGACGCGCAGCCGTTAATGGACGTCTTATGCCCTCTCGAAGGCAAGCAGTGGTGTGGATATTTCTTTCTCTTTATGTTAAATGATATTCTGTTGTTTTTGTGTCCCTTAGCGACACCTCAACATACTCCATGTACACAGGGTGAAGAACAGCGAGAAGAAGGATGAAAATTAACCTGCGATGGAAATCACATTTTACCACATCGACGTCAGAAACTCCAACAGCATGGCGAAAGGCATACAAAGAGAACAGTACTCATTCGCAACTTGAGCATGCAGAAGATATGAAATGCCAACCTGGCTTGAATAAAGCTCAGGAAATTTATACAAATGGATCACCGTCTGGAGTGGCTTTATCGAAACGCTTCCATCAAGGAACATCAAGGAACATTCATTCCCGCCTCACATGAAAGATAGATCAAAACAACAAAAGCAACATCAAATTATCGAGGAGGCGTAGATTCCGCTCTGCTTCACTTGGAAGCCGAAACCAAAACAGCTCTTGTGCGGAGCAAACAACTTTTGGCCTGGACGACTTGAGCCCGCTGGTCGCCGCTTCAACGGCAAGTTCGTGAGGCCGTGTCAGTGTTCGTGTGAAACAAAAGTACAAAAGTAAAGCCAATGTTGCACCAACTACGGCACGAAGTCGAGCCTGGCCGGTTACGCCGTTTCGTGGCTGCGTAGGACATACTCGCACGACAAGGTTGAATGCTCTCCCGTGTGACTTTAAATCCCCATTTGCCGCTGCGGGTCATATATTTGCCTATTGTTTATTTAGAGAATGGTTGCTGCCAGAATACGTGCATGCTAATGGCACTTGGGTCAATGTTGCGAGCTGAGAAACACATGAAATATCTGTGGTGGTTAAGCGAAGGTACGTACACAAGTAGGTTTCCTTATACCGGGAGATTAAATTAGAGCATTCCAGCAGGAAAATTTAAAAACATTAATGACTGTTTCGAGGAGTGGTCTGTTTCTGACAGTGGCCGTCCGAGCAAACCATAGACATTCTTTTGTTTCAGATGTCCAGCGTGGTACGAGGAAGCGGCCGACATTTGAAATGAGTTCTCTGAAATGACGCAAAAAGGTTTCCTGTATTGGACATATCTGAATATTTTCGTGAGGTACTGAACGTGAATTATGAAATTAAAACAAACAGTTCTCCTTGACCTGCCTCAATGCTTCGATGTTCAGTGGTACACAATTAGTTGTACTCATACCCGAGTCGACAAACTGCAAAGCGTTCTTTCTCTTTTTTTGTAAGCTTTCTCACTTTCTTTTGTAAGTTTCCGAATAATGTATTTGCTAGCTTTAGCGACGAGCTATAATAATTAAGCCACGCTCCTTGGATGATGAACGTATCTTTCACAGATGTAATGCAACGCATATAGGATAATTCAATGGCCGTAAAATGAACACTGAATGCATCAAATAATGCTGAAAGGCATTCGTGGTGCAATATTGATGAAAGCTATGTGTATTCACACGAGCTTCGTTTTGAACGGCGCGTGCAACACCTGCTGTGTCCTATTCATCATCTGCAGTACTGTAGCTTGTAGCATGGCTTATCGCAGTTGCAAATTATACAACATAATTGACTGATTAATATGGGCGCCGTTCTGAGCAAGAAACAAGCAACGTCATTCCCTATCCCTCAGGGGAAGAAAAGATACTGCTTGCTTTGTTTAATAAATTCAGCCAGCGAAGCGCTCTCGAGGACACCGCAGCTAATTCGACGTCAAGAGACGGGTATACCTGCGCAGTAAGAGCATTGACGTGCACGTGGCTGACGGAAGGTTGACTGACAGCAGGCCGATAAAGGGAGATGATGTCACTGATTGCGGGGCGTGAAACGCTGGGCGCTCTCCAGCCTCTGCAGTGGTGTCAATTCATCTTTGCAGCATCACCACCTGTAGGTAGCTGGAGCCTAACCATATAATGTTTACTCACAATGACGACCACATTTGCCAGGTCCACAAGCATATTTAACTCTCACGCGAACGAAACAAACCAGTGCTGCTTGCGCTTACCGATACAACGATTAATGGCATGCGACGACCTTGTTAAGTGGATTAAGCGTTTTATGTATCGATTTCGGGTAACACCAGCCAAACAGCGCACCCTGCCAATTGTAAGGCCATTACATATAGTACCATGCTTTGCTGCGCAAGCTTACACCCCACAGCTTTGGTAATGTTGAACAGTAGGGGTGAGATGGGGCATAGACCACCGCAGCGTAATGTGTCATGGTTTTCTAGTCGTGTTTGTGTAAAAGACCTGCAGTCGTCACACCACCGTCGTCAACGTTGCGCTTTGTACCGCAAGCGCCCTCTGCAAAGGGCAGTTGACAGGCTGACCGTTAACCGCACACCCAAGTAATCAGTTACGCAAGACTGTTTGGGCTGCACTACAAATGTCAGTTGTTGCCTGCGTACAGTCGTAGAGTACGTTCTTTCGTCATACGCTGACTTCGCTCCCCTTGTATACAAGCAAGAAACTAAATAGAACAACGCTGCAAAATGAATGCGAAGCCGAATACGCACAATACTTATGGACAAACAATGCAGGTCACTTCAGTTTGGCAGGCAACGTAGTCGATCGCGAAAGTGCGGTGTGTGACATGACGTGACACACGTCATGAGCTCTCCTAATGGAACGGACAACAGATTTAAGCAACCACCGCTAACGAGCCTACGAGCTCACCAGGTTTCCGTTATGGTCGTTGATTTTAAGCCTGCAGGGTCGCGTGCATAGTTCCCGTTGACGGACATGCACGCCGTTTCGCTCGTGCCTCACGACGATGTCCCACATTTTGGCATGGTCCAGTGGCTTAGGACACGCGGTCACTTAGTTCACAGTGGTGTCGGAGTAGATCGCTCAGGCAACGCGTCTGGCGTGCGACTTCCGGCCCTTAATGAGATTTGCATGCGTACGCCTACGTTTTGCTTCGTCACGTGCGTATAGCTTTGCCTGGCCACACCTTTGTGTGCACAGCCGTGAACGTCTGGTCACGTGCACTATGGACACTTAGGCTGTTGTGGAGTCAAGCATGTTTTTTTGTTTGATGTGCCGTTGGTCTCGGTGCGGCCGGTGCTTGCAGAGCGCACCCAGCCCGAAGCAAATGTCTCTGGCTGGCTGCCACACTTTTGGGCGTACCAGAATTCCAGCTATGACATGAGTACTCAAGTCCTGAGACACTTACACAACTCCTGTGGAATAATTCTTGACAACACGCATACGGTACGCGAATATACGAGCCAGACAAGTTCGGCGCAATAATTTCCCGCTGTTCAGTTTACTAACTGCACAACCACGCAGCTCGAAATATGAATTCGCAACACTTCTACTCGAGCCCTCACTGAAGTTAGGCAGCTGGCTTTGCGGCGTCGAACTAGGTGATTATGAAAACTAAACACCACTTCATCATTTCCCAAAATGAGAGACGTGTCTCGCAAGGTGATGATCTTTCAATTCTTTTGGTCTGTCTTAGATCTCACATACTATGCGCCCGTTGGCAACAAAAGACGTGTTTCATGTGTGAATATTTTGCTCCTCCCTCGCGTTGTCCGAGAGTTGCCCACGGAAGCAATATCGGAGACTCTTGCTATTGCAACGGCCACTTGTCCGTCATCGAGAGAAGTGAGCGTCGCTTTTTCCGCATCGACAACGCAGTCAAGCATGGTGACCATGCACACGCAGCCAATGTCGCATAACAGACCGATACAAGCGAAACCTCATAGCGCCTTTGTGACCTCACAAGTTGTCGCTTTTGCTTACAGTTCGCGATTTATTTCGTGAGCTTCCGATACGAGCAAGCTGCCGGGGAAGCGTCAGTGTAACAGTTCGTGTGGGGATGAAGGGTGCGCGCGCACTGTAGGTTGACAGGTCGGGATAGGTTGAAGGACGACGGCTCGGAGGGGGGAGGGACGGGGCTGTTGCTTGCAAACACTCGAAGCCTCCCTATCCCTGGCAGCTTTATTGTGTCGTGATCGGGGCAACCCTATTCCCGTTGGAGCGTGTGATGGGAAGGGAGACCCAAGGCATGCTCGCGGTTGTTACCGCGCCCTAGCGGCCAACGTCTGATCATCAGTCTCTGAAAGACTGACTCAGCGGGACCTCGGGTTATTGTTAAATGGTGAAGTGCATGTAGTACGGCTGTCAGTGGCATGCTGGGCGTACGTCGAGACAGCTAGCGAAAGCGGAAACGTAACGGGAGTAGCTGGTTGTCCAGCAACAGCGGAAATCGAAGTCTCCCGGAAATGAAGATGCACTACTTGTGAGAAATACCGCCCACCACCGATGACGGCGTTTGAAGTGAAACTCTTCCTGCGGCTTTCCGCGCTTTTCCTCATAGGAATGCGCTGTTATTGTTGTTGTTGTTGTTGTTGTTGTTGTTGTTGTTGTCCGCAGTTCTGGCACGTACCCACCCGGGGGGATTGGCCCAGATGTGAGAAATTGAAAGATATAATTCATAAGTACTGTGAAATACCAATCAGAAACGAATAAGCTAATGAGTTGTCGTCGTTGTTGTCGTCGTTATTGTTGTTGTTGCTGCTGATGATGATGATGACGATGATGATTCAAATGCCTCAAGGAAATGTGATGAACAGCTGCTGCTGATGGTGATGTTGCAAATGTCTTCAGGGAATGTGACGTTGAAATAAGGCATTAAATAGTAGCTTTCCCTCAGAAGAAATAAAGAGTTCACGATGACTCTTGGCAGTCTCTTCATTCAGCTTCTGAAGGCAAAAGCTATAATTGCAGCATGTGAGGAGGCTGTCCGTATGCTCTCGCGTAGGACATAGCAGACTTTTGTAATTCCAATTTGAAACATTCGTTTTTTAAAGGAAATTTTTAAATTTTTAAAGGAAAACAACCAACAGGTGGCAGTCAAGCCTGGTCTTCGATCGCCTGGCTGTTATGAGATCCCAGTGATATGCACTGTATGCAGGGAATCCAACATTGCACTGAAAAGTATATCAGTGATGTAAAGAAACAGCGGACGTTCCTTCACACTATTCAAACTTTAGTGCTTCATTATCTGATCGCACTCGCAAAAGCTTTCCGACTGAGCGGAGGCAGATTCAAACTGCTGCAGGTCGTCTCACTTGAAAGATGCAGAGCGAAAGCAGTGTAAGCAGGATATCTTCCCATATGCCGTCTATGACTGTATCTGTATACAAGACACAAAACAAACTATCGTACTTGCCAATAGCATGTTGACATACCACACTACTTTCAACGTTCCGAAGGTCGTAGGTTCGTTTCCTTTCGTCGACTTGTGTAGTTTTTTGCGCCCACTTTACTTTCCATTTGTATCATAATTAATTCATACCATCGCTGAGAACTGCAAATAATGTGTGCTATGCCTTCCTTCGCCACATTGTCTGATGATGGAACTGAATTCTCAGCTCCTGCACTCGCAGAATCAAGTAAATCATAAGAGGTCACGGTAACACAGCACCGTTTTAGCTTCCCTTCGTTTAGACACCTGCACTCTCCCTACATCACTACATGAGGTCTCTTATTACAAACTTCCGCTTATCACTGTTGGCCCCCCGCTGTCCTATTCCAGCTACACCCGCCTTGTCAGCCCCGCGTATTCAAATCGGCGATATCGCGCACACAACGGCATTCAAGTGTGCTTCAACACCCCTCGTTCAAGTTAGCCTGCTTCATAGCCATCGTGCAGTAAGCCACCCCACACATATCCGTAATAGTCCGGGAAGTCTTATACGCACCCAGCCAAGTCACATATGGGCGCCCGTTCAGTGCCACAAGTGCTATGAGCGACACTCCTGAACAACTGTTTCCTCTTCAGCAGGCACGAATGAGACTTGTATTCCCCGTATAGGTCCTGACAAGGATGAAAGAAGAGAGAGGGAGAGGTGAGAAGGAAGGCAGGGAGGTTAACCAGAAGTTGTCATCCGCTTTGCTACCCTGCGCGGGAGTGGGGGATAACTGCATGAGAAAGTGGACCGAGGAAGGGAGCGAAGAAAAAATAACAAAAAGTACACAGGTAGGAAAAAGAAAAGAAGAAAGGAAGAAAATACGCACACCACGCAAAGGTAGAGCGTTCTGGTTGCTGTCTTCAAGACAGGCCGGTCGCTCGCAACAAGAGCACTAGTGCAGAATGGAAGAAAGTTTGCATTTAGTTACAGGGACTTTTGGAAGGGAAAAGAATGTCAGCGTGAAAACCTTAAAAAAAAAACAAGTACATCGAACTACACAAACTGCGCTGATCTGCAATAAGAAATTGGCTGCCATTCCGCCCTTCGAACATCAACGTGCAGTGATGCTGTATCAAGCACCGCACGTACTGATTATGCAGTTTTCACATCGCACGAGGCCCTTGAGTGACGCCAAGCGGCCCTTTCGAAAGCATCTGAAACCTAATCGTTGGAGCCAACGTGTAGGAAGGTGTTCCGAACTTATCATCCATGATGGAGCTTTGGTGCCTGTTTTGTGGTTTTCTTCCCTTGTTGGTTTGCGCTCGTACTTTTCGTGCCGCAAGGTTTCTTAGTAAGACCTTCTTGGTCTAGTCAAAATTTATATTCTTCATACCAGGATATTTCTTTCCACAACTAACACATGACATTTTACCGAAAAGTCTTCGTTTTCGCAGAAATATTATTTGTGAATACTGAGCTCCATGCAGTATGCCTGAATGCAAACAAAGAAATCTCGTTTGCCTGCAAAATTGTTAACCTGGCGTTTCATGTTTACGCCTCGAAATTTTCCGACCACCGAGAGGTATGTGGCTTCGCTGTAAAGAAAGGCAGATTTTAGGCAAGAGGAAAGTGAAATGCTTCAGCATTCAAAGCACCTCAATTCGGTATTAGGAAGTTTACTGGAGCGGTGTTATATTGGGCTAGAAATCGCAAATTACTGTCACTTGCAGCCCTTGTAATGTAGCTATGTGTAGCAGAAGCCGATTACTATTAATAGTTCAGGTTGTTGAAGTTCTGTTTACAAAAATGATGTGCGGCTTACCATCGCATATCACAGCACCAATTGCCATAGCAAACGACAAGACATATGATTTTGAAAGCTACCCAACGACAGCAGTAACGCTTCACTTCCTTAGTGTGTTGCAGTGCCCTTGTCAAGTATTGAGTAGCATTTGCTTTCAGGACAATATTTTTTGACGATGCACATTTCCGAAATTCGGCAGAGCTTTGTAATAGTCGTGAATCCCCCTTGACAATGCACACTACTCGCCTCACTAGTACGCCACAACCTGGAGGAATGCTCTCTATGTGTATTAAGCCATCATGTACGTGCGATATCATGCGCCAAGATACCACACCGCTCATTATTTTACATAGAGATGTGCCTCATATAAGAGCTGAGAACAGCGTCAGCTGATAAACAACTTATGATAATATCATCGCCCGTGCATGTAGATCGAAATCTTGCGAAGATGCGTTCGTTTTACGGGGATCGGTAGTGTAACAACATTTGCTTATTGCTAGAAGGCGCCTGCAGATCGACTAAAGAACGCAACTGTTTACACGAAAACGAAGGGTAGAGTTAGCCGTTTCGGGTAAACAAAACAAAAGGTGCCACTGCTGGACGCCCTTCTGCTGCGAATGAGTCACAGCACGCAGTGTGGATTTTCCTCTTTTCTTATCTTTGTTTTAATATGAACCGCGCCAACGATAACTACCGCGCGTGTTTGCACAATCTGATGGCCCTTGTGCCCATAAACAACGCGCGGAGAACGTCGAAGTATCATCGCAGCGAAGGCTGGTCCTGGAGGAGCTCTGACGTCACAGATGTGTTGGTCACGTCTCCGCCGGGGGGATAAGAACGCATAGTGTCATTCACAACTAAAAGAACAAGAGAGAGAGATGCGGTGGGGAAAGGAGGCCCACAGAAGGTATCGGACAAAGCGACCGTACGTATAGCACTGGGGTGCAAAGTGGAAGCTTCGGCAAATATTGGGACCATCCAGAACTGCTGAAGAACCATGGCCGTGACAGCAGGCGTTCGCAATTCAGGGATGGTTGGATGGTGTCATGTAGATACTTGGCTATTCCCTAGTTACGCAACAAAGTGATGTTCCCGACAGCCAAATTCAGATAAGCGAAGTCGTTGGAGGGAATTGGTGAGTCGTTATCAACTTACAATTGCGTAAGTATAGCGAGCACGTTATACGACAAAGTTGGATGAATGTTACCTCTAAACTAAAGCATTTTTGAGACTGCGAGAAAGAAATTTTAAAGGAACGCACACGGGGAAGCGTGGTCTCAAGTGGTCGGCCATGTTAAAACAAAACATTTTCCAGATCCAAGTGCTCATGTACAGTCTACGGCTGTCCGACAAAGCAGAATACCGGAGCCATTGAGCCACTGCCGTCCAACACTCAATGGGCAAATAATGTTCCACGGTGTGAAATGACCGTTTTAACTATGGTTCAGTACAACGCATGCCATCAGAAAAAGACAAGTAAATTCTAGGCATGAGACTTTGATGTCCGGTCGTTCTTAGTTGCTCTATTTTTTCCAAGTAGCAGCAAACCTTACTGAAATGGCGTGGCCACGCTCTTTCTATGCTATGGTGCTCAGCACACCGATCGTTCCTAGCCCGTCGCCCGCAACATCGGCCCATCGAAACTGCAAGGGTCACGCAAGAGCTGAGGTCATCGGATGACCACCTGCGATGCGTCCACTGAACCGTAGTAAGCGCGCCACGCCACTTGAACGGTGCCCATGGCGAACCATCAACAAGGAATACTGCCATGTACACAAGAGAGAATATGCACACGCGTTTTAATTTGTTAGTCCTGTATCGCCCGATCGGATGCACCTGGCCCCATGGCAAGCTTTACGTTTTTCTTTACTTATTGCGTTTTGTCGAGAGCGACATCATCTTGTATGCTAGGCTTGACGGAGATTAGCTGAGATATGGAAGAGACACTCGTTGTTCAGCCGTACCGGGGAGTTACCATCAATTAACAGGTGACTATAGGGAAAAGGAGATGGGAAGGTGGGGGCGAGGGGGGAGGGGGAATGAGGACGCAAATGCAATATTACGTAGTATACGGGTTTCGGCTAGCTGGTGTTGGTGATCTGTAAATTCGTCTAGTGCGCCTTAATAGAAGATTCATAAGATTCCCAATGAAATATCATAGATGCACACTTGTCCGTTTTATGTGGGCTCAAGAAACGAAGATACGGACGATATTTTGACTTATCATTGCGTTCACTGATTCGACAGCTTCACATTCTCCCTCTTTCTCTTTCTCTCACTTCAAGGAGAGAAACTGATGAGGATAAACGCTAAAGCGAAAAGACAGCAGGCAGCATGAAGTCCTTGCCGGCTTCCCCATCTGCCTGTAAGTGGATAGAGAGCTTGATTAACTTAGCTTAACAGATCAGATAAAGATGTAAAAGCCTGCTATCAAATCAGCATGCCCTGAACAAATAGGACAATGCGCCTTGTACGCTGCACGGTGTATACCCTCTACAAAAAGCCCCGTCATGGTGATCTAGTGGCTGTGGTACTCGGCTGCTGATCTGAAGGTCGCGGGATGGAATCCCGGCCGCATTGGTTGCATTCCGATTGAGGCGAAATGTTTAGGCCCGATGTCAGTGCATGTTAAAGAAGCACCCCACGTAGTCGAAATTTTCGGATCCCTCCACTACGGCGCCTCTCATAATCAGGTCGTGGTTTTGAGACGTTACACCCTAGTAATCAATCAACTCTCTACAAAAAAGTGCGCCGCTTAGGTTTATTCAAGAGGTGGTTCTCACTTCTTCACGTCCATTGCGCTGAATAGCTATAAGTACCCACTGCGTACTCAGGGCAAGCGCGAGAAACATACACGTATAAATTGTTCGGCTCTAAGCACAGCTCTCGCCTGCATCTTTCATTTCGTTGCGCAGTGCGTACAGTTACAGTGGTTTTCCCGGTGTAGGCATTGCGTCCTATTTTTCGCAACTGTGTACATCTTCAATCCTGAAAAATGAATATGTTTAGGGTGACAACAAATCGCGTTTACATTTCAGTCTGCGTTTGGCATATCCCAGAATTGTGCACCGAGATACGTGCGATGTGTGAAATGCGAGTCGTCGATGCTTTTAACCAAACGAAGCCGTCGATCATAACGCTGATGTAGATAAGGCTCAATATCAACTTCAACGAAGACAGAAATAATAAGCTGCGTGGCTGTAAAGGGGATACACAAATTTGTAATGTTTAAGTGCAAGATATCACCATATACACCTCCGTATAAAATATCGCACAGCCTGTCATTGCCCTCGTCCAGGCTTCACCTCTCTTCAGTGTTTCCCTGCAGAGCGCCCATCTGTGAACCGCCATACTATGGAATGAATCAACGTGGCAATGCTATTTTTTGTAGCCACTTTAGTAATGCCAGTGGATGAGTGAATGTGTCAGCTAGCTTAATTTAGCAGGAACGACGTCTTTATCTGCAATTCAGAGGGCGTAAACGGGAAGCGCAAAACGTCTGAGCATGGACTGTATTTTATGTTTGTTTCAGCATTCGCATGTAAGCGTTTAGTATTTACTTTTGGGCTTCGTTGTAGCGGCTATGGTTGAATGGAAAGTAATGTTTGACGGATGCTTGTGCAACTTTATGGTCCATATAGGCAGCACGCGAGAACCGTATGCTACCACCGCATGTGGAATCCGGCACGCTATAATTTCGCGTGACGAACAGGTCCCATTATGCCACCCAGTGGCGTGTGCAGAAATCTGCATGAGCGACATCTAGGCTGCCGTCTCAGATGAGATCATGTCTCGCTCCATTGCACCTTGGCTTTGCCGGGGTGGTCAGGGTGTTTTCATTAGGGTGCCGTATGCAACATCTGGCTTTCGAACAGCCAGAAGGCCGATTGCCGGCGGATCGAGATTAATACCTGTCGACGAATGTTCCTGACGTGTTTATTCACTGCCGTTGGGATTACGTGGCTCTTAAGGAACATATCACTTTCGAGCACGCATCTGTAGCCCACAATATCGAGCCTTGCGATAGACAGACAAAAAATCTAGCGCTAGTCATTTCGGGCATGCCTTCAATCCATGACCTAACCATGCGCGGTCATGCTGCGTTCCACCGGAGCGGACTATCTACTCAAAGTACGCGCATTTATAAACAGAACCTAGGTGAGTAGATATGTGTTACAAACGATGTATTTAATCTATTTTTCTGTTTTTGACTTCTTAAGCTGTGCCGTGTTTCCCGAGTTCACTAGTTTCTCATGAAGCTAGGAGAGTGTCGTCCTAGCACACCTCAGGTGTTGTTTATGCCCTGTTTGGAGAACGAGGTAAGAGTATGGTTGTCACACGCCCAGACCACGCTAGTAGCTGGAACAGCTGTAAATTTTCAATTATCTTCACGAACAGCGTTTCTTCATCAACATCATGGCATATGAAGCGCAATCTTGCTTCATTCCACCTTGACTAGAATGCTTATCTGTCATGGCGCGCTATGGAGCCACTCACACTGTAAATATCAACACGGTGTCGCCTGTGATTCAACACAAAATTAGTGAACAAATGGAGAAGCCAAGCACATGAAAAATTCGATGCATTCATAGACCATATTTGAGTCGTTTTTCTTTTTTTAACTGATCCTACTTTCACTACCTCAATACGCGCTAAAGGGGGAAGAAAAAATATACAGAGGTCTTTTGGTACCCATAAGAGAGAGGTCACACTACAAGTGACTCTTGTTACTTTCAGCATTAGGACATGAATTGAAGGGCGAATGGAAAATCGGAAACCAAGCTCCCCTTCCCGAACATACACATAATGCTTCTTCCATTTTTGTTCCCGCATTTCTTTCTCAATGTGATCTACACATCCCATCCCCGTCCTACCACCCACCACCCTGTGCGCTGCGTTGAAACGTAGGGCACTCCACTCATGATGTCAGAGCCTCATGCCGACAAGTGGAACCTAAAAAAAAAAAAAAAACTTTAAAAGCAGCCAACCCGGCTGGCGTTTCACATTTAAGTTTTACTTTAATTTTTGTTGTATGCTTCACTACACGCTCCCCGGTTTTCGACGATGAATACACGGCACGCGACCACAGCGTAAAGTTTCGAAGCTTTTAAAAAAAGATTAAGTGGCTAGTTGACAGGTTCCAGTGCAACCGTATAGTGTTCGGCAGTGTCGATGAACAAAGCTGCTTTTCTAACGCCTAGCTCGTCGGGTCCTTCAAACGCACAACGAAATGCATGCTCTTGTTCTTATCTTCTACACTCGACTCTCGCTCGTCTAAAGCGTGAAATCTACTACGCCTTACTTGTTTTGTAATTTTACAACTCTCAACAAATGAGGCTTGAGCGATCACTCCGCTGGCCGCCGCACGTCAGGACGCCCCTGCTCAGTGATGGATCACTGCACGCGCGTGCGATCCTTGTCAAAAAATTCGATCGCCCGCTTTTGCAAACGCCTTCCGGTGCACACGCTGTATTTGAAAGCTCGAGAAAAAAACAGAGTCCTATGACTTCCAGTTTAAACAGAGCGTCACTGATTAAGGCGATGGTGTACATTTGAATATGTTTTGACTACATTCAATGGCGTTTTGCCGCTGCGTTGGGCTGCTTTGAAAAAGCTGTTTGATTTCACACGCCCGAGAGTGTCAGAAAGCGAGAGATGTGACTCATGATTACATGACGCGTTCTCTCCTTGCTTGGTCGCCAATGCGAACTCGGACTTCAAGCCGATAACCTTAGGGGAAGACCAAAAGTCGAGAAATAGGCGAGGCCTCTGCAAGGCTCAACCATTTCAACAGGGTTCCGACAATACGACTTATGTTCAAGATTTGTCGTCGAAGGTATGGACAAACGACGTTTTAACACCGACCTTTACTGGATCAGACGCTATAGACGGCTTTTACCTTTTTTGCTTATGCAGTCTGTGGACCTATGCACTGCGATTGAAACGGTGAATTCGCTAATGACCCGTGTCAAGTGGAATTACATCACAGATGTACTAGACATATCCAAGCAGGTACCTATATCAAATATTAGACAACCACTTCTACCATTCACCATATTACCTTCATGTTCGTCGTCTCCGCTATCTGTGTTGGAAACGTGCACAGAGCGAAAATCGAAAGTATAGCTCTCAAGAACCTATCGCCTATCGTGCACTTCCACCATCTACTGCCCCTTCACAGATGTCACACTTCCAGTTGTAGTGTTGTCTTGCTGTCACGCATAGGTATTTTTCATTGCATGAGGACTAACCCATATGCTTAGGTCAGCCGTATTCTCATTACCGTAACGAGCTGTTGCAGCGACGACTACAGTAAAGTGCACGGACAAACTTTCTTTCGTGCGATTAACCTCCCCCGTTTTATCTTCCCTGCACTTACGATGGATTGATTCACAAACAACTCTAACTACTGTCGCCTTGTAAAAATAATGTTGATTTTGCATGGCATGTACCGAGATACTTCTTTTTTAACTTTTTCGGTCTATTAATTTTCCTTTGTGTTAACAACCTTGCATTCAGTTCTATGTAAAACTGATATCCGTTATGAATAAACTACAGTTTGATCACCCCAGCTGCTGAATCGTTGAACAAATCTTCCTGGCATTAGGGCTGTAGGAATGCTAACACTAGGAGTAACTTGTCTCCTCCACTCTCGCTTGCCATTTTTTCACACTCGCTTTTTTTGGCATGCTTGAACACATGATGGACTAAGATTATAAGTAGGTGTTATGTAAGAAATGCCGGGACTCCTGGCTCACGATTAAACTGACGACGTTAAAGCAAACAGTGCATCACTTTCCTCTTAGTCTTACGTTTTTCCGCGTTCATACAGCAATCCACGGCACAGTTCCTTTAGAAATAGGCACCAGCCTTCGCAATCTACAAAATTACTACAGTCTCACCTGTAAGAGCGCCAACAGTGATGCAGTATCGGTTACAGGCTTTCACTCCTGCATGCCAACCCTTCGTGTTCACCTACGCCGTAATGCAAGTTACAGAGTTTGCATTAAGTTCCGTTATTTAGCGATGACAAACCAGTTTCCAACGTATAGCCGCCCATTTGCACGGTGAATCCAATTAGCGCGGGTAATGAGTGAGTCCGAGGGAGGCTTTTAGCACTGACCGTGTGTCCGAAAGCCAAAGTAGGTGACGCGTTCAATACATCGGCACACAGAAGGACCCCTTTGTGCCCCTTGAGTTTCCAGGTTTTCCCAGTCTAAGCGGAAAGAAATTGCATTCCGTGGGTCCTCAAAGACGACATTAGAATGTCGAATTGGGAGGCCGAATATGTGAGAGAATGATTACGGAGCTTTCGGCGCACTCGTGCAGCGGATTGAAGCGTGGCCTGTACGCACACGAGAGGGCGTTGCAAGCCCCGAGGGTCATTCATTATTGCAACGCATTCGACATTCGGGTAGTCACTAATGTACCTTCTAAGTTCAGTTGAATCGAGCTCGCCTCCTCTTTAAACAGGACTGGAAAGTGCAAGTTGTTTTACTACATGCAATGAGGCATGGTTTAGCTGAATGCTGTCTCAGGGGAGACTGGGGAACGACTGCTACAACGGCATATTTTCACAGAATAATGCTTGTTCTGTATAAGGTATAATATTCTCAATAAAGTGTCAACGGCAGTACTGAGGCGTAGTTTACTGGAATTGGTGGCACTGAAAGAAGCTGAAGTAAGCGTTCAGACACGGCGCCAGGCATTCCTTGTTTTACGAATAGACGATACCTTACATGGTGTTCTCGCTCAAGTTTCATCGTTAAAGCCATAAAAAGCGCATGTGACTTGTTTTATCGCATGTTTACTGATATTTGTCAGCTTATGCAACTTTCATTCCCCGATTCTATTTTCTACGTAGCCTACGCAGCCACTCGAATGAATCATTTGTCATTTGTGTCTAACTTACAATCGCCGCAACAAATGGGTCATACGAAAGCAGAGAGCTAACTCGCGATTACGGTTAAATCCAGTGTTTCTCGCGGCATGGATTGGCATAAAACCCACGACCAATGCGGTCAGCAGCATACGACGACCTGCTCCCTAAGAATCATGGCGCATCGATTGAACGAAATTAGTTAAATCAATGCTGACTTCTGGGGTTTAACGTCCCAAAACCACGATACCATTATGAGAGGCTCCGTGCGGGAGGGCTCCGGAAATTTTGACCACCTGGTGTTCTTTCACGTGCACCGATATCGCACAGTACAGGGCACTAACGTTTCGCTCCCATAGAAATGCAGTATTACATCATTGTGTTGATGAAATATGAGCATTCCTTAAAAAAACGTATGTCGTTCTTTTCTATCGTTTCGTATAAGCTTTCAACCACTCTTAATAAACATAACACTTTATAACGCATTTGCACTGCAGACACAAAACGAAATAATAAGAAAAGAAGAGGTTCCGTGATCAAATTTCTATATTGATACTTTACTGTCACATCACTGCTTGCAGCAATGTCAAAGTCATGACTTCATACCTTGAGGTGCGCGCGCCACGCGATTTGCTGTCAGTTACAGCCCACTACCTATCGTTCCCGATCGTTTCGACATCACGGTGCAAGAGTCGAGGGGTTCGCACAACAGTGCGAGTCTTGCGCAGTGTGGGTAGACATCTTAAATGCCAAACCGAAAATGTTAATCCTCTACCTCAGTAACGCTGCGCATCGTTTTAGTTTTATTCATTTTGTTGCAAGTTCGGAATTTGAAACAATTTCATTTATATTCCGTGTACTTTCTGCTCAATCTCGTCGGCTCGGATATTTAGAAGGCTACGAACTGTGGTTTTCCGAGCGCGATCGGAAGGAGCATCGTTCGATGAAGGGGACCAGGATTTCGACGGGCAGGAATTCTACAAAACAGCCAATTTCTGAAGTTTGCTGGCTGTTAATCGCTGATTAGGGATCGTAATCGCTGAAATACAAATAAAGCGGGAGATGCTATCGAAAGTGTTGGCAAGCTCAACTTAGTTTTAACAAGCCTCGTTCATAGAAGCGTATCAGTCAACAAGCTGAAGCGAAAATCAGGCCTATAATGTCTACCACTGGCTTGATTACCGACTATTTTTGCGAAACTTTCTTCGTGGATTTAGATGTCACCAAGCTAAAGCGACAAAACAATAAAGGTTGCAGGTTACAGGTGCAGGCCCAATAGAACTGATAGATTAGACAAAATATGGAAATTATTCCGTCGACAGCTGCCCTCTCTGCAAATATAAACCATTCTAATGGCTTGCAGCTTAACATCTAAAACAAAATACAGAAACAAAGCCGATGATTAGGTGGGGTCACATAAAATAAAACGCTCGGCTCGCCCTTTCACCGGAATCTGCCGGTCCGTTGCAACTCACTCACTCACTCACTCACTCACTCACTCACTCACTCACTCACTCACTCACTCACTCACTCACTCACTCAAAAACCCTCTCCATTACCTAATTTCACGAAGTACCTCACGCGCAACATGAAAAGGTAAAAAAGCTGGTAGCAATAAGTTTTCAAATTTTTGCCGGTACATATAAACGTCCCAGCACCATCCTCGACTGCGCCTGCCCCACGCTTCTGTGGTCGCCCAATCAAGCATATTCTCTAAAGCTGCCTCTCGACAGCCCTTCTTTTGAGTTTTGAAATTTACGAGACAAGGAGCTGCTGAAGAAGATTCGTGGCTATAACGCTCTTTTACCCCTCCTGTACGAATACCCCTAAAAGTTGAAGCACACTGCACATGTCTTCAAAAAGGAAAAAAGAAAAAGGCAGGGAAGAAACAAGAGAGAAGTCATTGTTTTCTAGCGCATACTCCACACTCACATTCCAATTGCCCTTTCCCACCACGCTTTATTAAGCGTGCACGACAAGAACCCCTCTTGTTCTTTTCTTTTCCTCCCTTGCGCATAGACGCACAAAACGGCTGTAAATAACAAGAGCGAAAGGGATGATTGCCACGTAGCCATTCCTGTCTCGGCGTCTCTGGTGTGGATCGTGTTCGCAATCCCAAAAATCAGGAACTGGAAACAATCTTCGAAACGGGGGGTTCCCTCTGCCTTCGACACAACGCTGCACCCACCCTCTCGGCGCGCAATGCGTGCTTGAATCGAGCGGCGATATATTTAAATTAGCCAGGGAAGCGAATATGCACGTTTCACTTTGCGACCCGACTCAACCTCGCGCAGCAACCAACAAATACAGCTCCTTCCAGCATTTTGCTTCTGCCTGTCACCGTTGCTCGCAAATCTCGCGTTCTTCCTGTCTTTGTATTTTGACAAGCGCTTGCTACAGAGCGTTATTGTGCGTGCAGAACCGAACTTAGGAGTTCTCGTAAAGGTTCGTGGCTCCCACTGTGATAGGAATCCTTGGTCACATAGGCCTTTAGAGGGGAACAAATAAGCCGTCTGCTTGTATTATTTATGCTCGCCATAGCAGACGGCGGAAGAGCTCCCCTCAGGCTGCAATAGAGGTCGTATCGCAATTTATGCATATCTGACTGGGGCGCGCCCAGCTTCATGCACTTTAAGAAGAGTAGTGTTCCGGGAGCATGTTGTAATAAGAGGGAAGGAGAAAGAAACACATCTGATTAGAAGCGGCTGATAAGTTGTAACCCGGCACCCGTTGAAAACAGAAAGGTCTATATTCAAAGGATGCAACGTACTAAATTTTTACGTTACTATCGCTGATACATGAGACTACCGATAGTTACTTTCAATGTGCGAGTTGCTGTTGTTATTGTTGTTATGTGGGGTTTAACGTCCCAAAACCAGTTCTGATTATGAGAGACGCCGTAGTGGAGGGCTCCGGAAATTTCGACCACCTGGGGTTCTTTAACGTGCACTGACATCGCACAGCACACGGGCCTCAACATTTCGCCTCCATCGAAATGCAGCCGCCGCGGCCGGGATTCGATCCCGCGACCCTCGGATCAGCAGCCGAGTACCTTAGCCACTAGACCACCGTGGCGGGGCAATGTGCGAGTTGCATAAGCAACATCATTCCAGTCGCAAAGTCGAGTGTGTCAATTTATGTTATGGTTAACTGTTCATAGCCCATATTCACGAAGTGTCTTGCAAGTGGAATTGTCGAAAAGATTCTACTCAGTATATCCTAATCAAAGTCTTCTGGCCAATGACAATGATCGCTTAAATGCGGATTCAGCCCTAGTATCTTCCTGCTAGTTTGGGAAGTTTTGGGATACCTCCTTTCAGACACGCTTGCCTGGAGGCGCTCTTAATTGATTGAGAATATTTCGGCTGCAGCCTATTTCTGATCAAATCTTTTGCATTCACCACTCAAAGCGTTCCTCTTTGGTCAAGAAAATAGGGCGATTTCATTTACCAAGTCATTACAGAAACTCATATACCGGACAGGGCCAACAACAACAACAACAACAACAACAACCACAACAATAATAATACTAATAATAATAATAACAATAATGTGATTTCGTAAAGGGAAACCTAACCGGCCCGCAGGCCTGAACCGGCGCAATGCGAAACTACGCTGCTCAGTTCGGCTCTCACAGAGCAGTTGTGTGTCCAGAAGACCGAAGGACCCACCAGGACTTGAGGTCTCCAGGTCGAGGTCTAGGCAGGGCTAAGTCCGCACCGAAAATTTGCCGGGCTCAAAACTATGTTTCTCTCGCATACGCACTCGAATTTTTTGCACCATTACTATGTTAAACGGTTCAGTGAATATATTGTGCAGTTATCACAATATACCTTGCCCGTTTGTCCGTCAACCTTCCCTTAAAAAGAAACTCAGAATACGACTTAAAAAAAAAAAACAGGAGTGCACACTAACACTACCATCTCGCCATCTGTTAAAATGAGCTGTATATAAAGTAGAATGAAAGAAACAGAAGCTCACAAGTATAGTCGAGTCGAACTGTAGACATTTTTAGGGGCGAAGCTCCTTAAAGCGTGGGTCGTTCGTCACCTGTATGTATGTAGTAACCATGCACCGCTTGCCCTCAGCCCACTACTGCATAAAGGCAGGTATGCGGCACAGAAGAAGAAAAGAATGTGTGTCCAGGCTGCTACCTGGACAAACAAATCATCATCGTCATCATCATCATCATCATCATCATCTACCTCTTTCCTGAAGCCATGCACTACGCCACGAAGCCCACATGGAAACATGCACCACGATGACACTAAATACCCAATATTAACGAAAGACTGCCCGTTTATAACGATGATGATGATGATGATGATGATTATGATGATGATGGTGATGTGATGATTCCCTCCGGAGCTTCGCCCACTCATCATCATTCACCCCGTGGATATGCTGCGATTTTTTTGACAGCTTCCGCTATTTGTTTTCACAGCCCTGTTGTGCGGACCATATTTCCAGGCCATAAAAAGAGCGTGGAAACATTAGCGCAGTTTTTGCTGTGAAATAAAATAATGGGCACGCCAGCCGACCGCCCTGACGCAATTTCGACGGCAAGGTTGGGCGGGGGGGGGGGGTCACAACGCAGTTTTCCGGCGCAGTTGTCGTCCCCACAGTGAATGAAACATCTCCCCAATAAGATCAAAAGACGACTCCGCACCACTTATAGAGGCCGCAGTGAAGTTTGGAAGAAGAAAGTTCCAGAAGTGAACTAGCAAGCTTGCTTGGCTTGCGAGTGAGAGCCTTGGTAGCTTGAGTGAGGAAACAGGCTTAGCACAAACTTAGTTGCTGGGTGGTTTGTAGGAATTGTCAGACGATGCAAGTAAGTAGGGTGCATAAATCCCTTAAATAAACTGCGTACATCTGTATTTATTTAACGAGAAGTGAAGAGTTAACAGATATTGAAGGTATCTACTAATAGAAGGATACTGCGAGCTGTCAGCTACTAGAGGTGTCAAGTTTCTGCCCCTCCACTGGGGACAACTCGTCATGTAGGAAAGAAGAACTCTCGCAGTAAAAACAAAATCGCAGCTCTAAATCAACGTGCTAATAAAAAAAAGGCAATGTTTATCAACTACAACGCAGTTTATAACGATGCAGAGATATGGCATCAACTGGTATAACAATAAGCAAATGTGGAATTATTCTGTTCGGCGCAGACTGATATTTAATGCTGCAGTGTTATTTATTCTCGGCGCAGGATAATTACAAACATAAAGACCTGCACGTTGGCGCTAATGGTATCCCGGCTGCTTATTACGGCGAGAGCTTATTAGCACTAATGGCGTGTGAATCGAAGACGACCATTGAGCCAGAACAACTAATTGCATTGTGTGCCAGCACAATTTCTTATCTTACGCTCGCACTTCTTGTGTTTCAATACCTTCAGACTCGGCGTGCACTAACAACTTCCAGCAAACAAAGCACAGATTAAGCGGAAGAGAAAAAGCGAAATTCTACTAAGGAAAGCTTCCGATGTATTTGGGGAAAGAGGAAAAAAAAAACAAATGTGCAAACGAGATCGATTAAAGGTGCTTGGCGCTACAAGGCTCGCTCCTCGCCGCGCAATAGTGGATACAGCAGAAAGAAAAATAAGGAAATGATAAACATTTTCAAGCTATGGTGCGCAATACAAAGACAGACGCAAGAAAAATTCTTCGCCATAAAAAAAAACACTTCTTTTTTCCTTTCGTTCAGCTGGGTGAAAAAGCAAACCACCACAATGATGTGGCTCACTCCACCGTATAACATCTTTACAGCGAGCTCACAAGACACAAAGCCGCTGGGCACGCAATCGCCATTGACAACACGATATGTGCGAGAGATTCAGCGCGCGCCACCGAGCAATTTCCGCTCAATGCGATCGATTCTCAAAAGCAACAACAAAATAACAACAAAGAAAGAAGAGTGGTCACCACAATGGAGATGCTCGTCGTCGTTTATGGGCCGCAGACGGGGCAACTCCCACAGCATTGATATTGGTGGACGACACGCCAGAATGGCTCAATGACCACTCAAGTATATAACCTTAGGGAAGGGACATGGCTTCTTTGAGAAATGGCGCGACATAAGAGTTTGAAGGCGCGCCAAAACTTTATTGCTATAAGTGGCATGATTGCACGGTTGTGGCCAACGGCATCAGCCTCTTCTCTTAAACATGTCTTTATTACAGTTGCCGATATTAAGTGCGGAGCTCTTTATCTGCCCGGGCTGTCGTCCCTCGTTGGGCGGGACGCATGCCAGAACACGTCTACGCTACGCATACAGCGGTACAAAAAAAATTACGCCATCTCCCCGAAGGGGACCATGGGGTGATGCGGAGCATCGCTGGGAGTTTCAACGCTGCATTTAACGGCGCTGTTTACACGTTTGCAGTGTCTTCGGTGTTAGCTTTGCGGTGAACCTTGCGATGAACGTTGCGTGTTATTACGTTGTTAACTTGGTTCGTTACCACGCATCGCGTGACCGTTGTCAAAGTGTGGGTTGATGCTGATGCGTGCTTGCGTCAACCCACTCGCTGACAGAACTGTTGCTTCCATCACAAACACCATCAACTTCTTTCATCGGAGAAGGAAGAGATACTACTGAAGCGAAGCGCGCGCGCGCTCTCTACCCGCTTTATTTATTGCAGCAGCTGTTGGAGAGAGGGAAGGGAAAGGAGAGTCGCGCATGCGTAGTGTGAGTGCGGACGCCGGACGCGTGACATAATCGCGAGCAAGAGATGCTCCGCATCTAATAAACTAATTGGATCCGGATTAAGAATGGTTAAAATAATCTACATTAGTATAATGAAATAAGATTTACAAACTAAAGGTGTTTAATCGCGTGAGAAGAAATTCGGTGAAAATATTTTGAAACCGTAGACGATAAGAATAACAAAACACAAGGGAAAGAGTGGGCCAAGTCAGGAGACACACTCTCCTTTTGCCCCCTTCGTGGGCATTCTGTGAAATTGCCCGAATAAGTGAATAAATGAAAAAAAAAAGAAAAATAACTGCCCCACGGTTCGTATACAGCTTTAACTGCTGATATCTTTTTGTTCATTTTATTTGATATGACTACATAAAAACGCAGGGGCACAAGGAAAAGACGAAAGGAGCAAGCTAACAACTGCCACCGAGTTGGGCACAACGCTCGCCTACTTTGTCCGGAGGTGGGAATAAATAAAGGAAGAGAAGTTAGGAGGAGAGAGAAAGGGGAAAAAAGAGGAGGAAGGCGGCAATAAATGCAAGAAATAAAGTTATAGAAAACAGAAAAATGTCTATATTTTGAGCACTTATGAAATAATTCGATGTCAATAGCTAAAAAAAAACTGTTTGCGCTGTTCGATTCAACATATTTGAGAGTGGGCTGGGGACTACACGAACCGCTCTCAGCAACACGGATTTCGCGATAGCCCGCCCTCCACGATTTGAGCTTACAAATTTTCATGGTTACTTTCGTACTGGACAATTTGACGACACGTCGTGCGATGAAGGACGTTTCGGCTTCCGTACGGAAGCCGAAACGCAATTCTTTTTAACAACAAGGTTTGGTCGTACGGAAGCAGAAACGTCACCCTTTTTAACAACCTTTGGTCGGCGATCCCATCCTTTTCAATGAACGTGGCCGTAACTGATGATAACTGTGCTGCACATGATCACGTGACATTATTCCGTGATAAAGCGAGGGCTTCTTGAGAGGCTGTAAGCTTGACTGACTGTTAAATTAAAAGCCATCGCATTCAAGTCAATTTCAACTAATGAAGTTGAATAAAAACTACGCACATATGTTCAGGGGAACACGAGCAGTACCCGAAATACAAAAGCAATAAAGAAGGCTGCCGACGAGAGGATTTCCTTCCCTGACAAATGCAAGCGCCTTCGTCGAAACATTGACGCGAGCGTAATCCACTGAATAAACTCAATCCTCTGATTTTTCCATCACTTCCATGTGCACTCGCATAACTTGGAACCCCGTGTATTGCTCATCTCTCGTTTAAACGTGTGTTCCTATAAAACCACCGCTGTACGGGGTGTACAGTGCATAATGACTTGAAGACGCGAAAAATGTACACAGACGAAACACACACACAAAAAAAAAACACATGGCAAGCGCCTTTCTTTTTGTCGTTTCTTTTGGTCGTTTTTTTTTGTGTTTCGTCTGTGTACATTTCTTGCGTCTTCAAGTCATTATGAATGGTCACCAACTAGCCCAAACAAGAGTTCTGATCCAGTGTACAGTGCTCAGCAATTGAAGCGCAATATCCGTGCCGAGTGATGGCTGAGGTAGGTCGTTCTACTGGACTGCACTGCAAAAGAACCAAACCGAATCACACCGCTTCACAAAGTTTCTCCTTTTCACCGAGTACCACATCAAATCAGCCCTCTGTCACAAGTGCAGCGCTGTGCTGCAAAAAGACATCGACAACCACGTGCTCCCATATCGCGTCCATTCGCTGACTAACACCCATGAAGGGCGTCTTAACCAGAGCGAGGTTTAGGTTTACGGCAACGCTGCATTCATTCTCATCGAGACATCGTAATGCGGTGCAAGCATTGTCCCGCGTTCCATTAGCTGCCAATGAGCGAGGACCGCCCTGCCCCACTTCGCGATTCACCGGAGCAGCGAGACGATGAGTAAGCATGTCTGTGTGCTGACGCAAGCGCACATACTGTACATCGACGTTAAAGCATGGCGTAGGCTACGCTTAATGCGAGTTAATGAGGCGAAAGCATCCTGTGTAAGCATCCTGCTCCGCTCAGACACGCTTCGGTTGGCATCGTATAAAGGGGTACAATGGCACCCGAGCGCGATATCCGGAACAACCCTTTTATTGCGTAAGCATTACAGGATGCAGAACGAAGTAGAACACACCACTGAATGAGAAAAAAAGAAGAGCGTACGGGTGAGAAAACAAACCATTATTACCCAGGCTTTGGTGCAAAGGGAAAAAAAAGAACAGATAAGGTGACGTACTATTCAATAGCAACAAAATAAAGTAAAACAGCTCGGTAAAACAGCCTGCGGAAATAAATGCAAAAGATAAGCACTGCAGAAGAAAGGAGTGTTCACTTAATGCGATGAGACGATCGATCTGGGATCCTTGACATGATGGAATTACGGGTGCCTTTTCTTTCGCTAAGTGAATCAAGAAGCAATAAGTGATCACTTCTGAAGAATGATGGAGAAAAGCACTTTATGTCTATGTGAGCGGGGAAGTGCGATGTGAAACGTAAGCCAAATAACTAAAGGGAATAAAGGCGCGACGTCTTGAGTTTTGAGTCAGATGCTGTTGCATAAAAAAGTAAGCCTCTGAGAAGATAGATGTTTTAAGCGTGGAGCAGAAGAAGTACTTAAGCTGCTCTAGACATCTGGTGTCAAGTGTAACGACAGCAGACGCATTAAAATCCGTCCTGTCTTTATTGCTTAGTAAAACAGTTGATTTTCTTTTCCAATGAGAGCTAGCGATATTCAGTGTTCAACCACGTTTTCATGTTTTTTCATTACTTAAAAGGCTTCTGGACTTGAATGAGTGATAAGATCAATATACCTCATCCATGTATAGAACCAGTTTAGGTGTGTAGACGCGTGGCGGTTTTTCGGCACTTACAAACTTTCGACCACTACAAATTTTTATCGGAAATGTCGACTACAAAAGCACAAATTATAGAAAGTAATCTCCCTTCACTTGCCAAATTCGTTTGTAGATCATTAATGTCCTTCCTTGTTTTGTTTAAATACATATAAATCATAGTTTTGATTTCCTAAAGTGTTAGATCTCCTGTAATGGTTACCGCTTTCACGTGTGTGCGTGTGCACGCGCGTGTGTGTATGAGGGGGGGGGAGGCAGGATGACAGAGGTAGAGGCACAATAACTGTTAGCCGGCATGAATGAATGGAGCGAAACTGAACGGACGAAATGTATTGTTTTCTGTTGCCACGAACCTAAAACATCCCAATTTCGTAATTTCGCCTACCACAGTAATATTTTAACAATCTATTAATCCTGTTTCGAAAATATCCCTATGTACTGTAAATGGCCGAATATCTAGAGTGACAATAAAAATAATGTATATCATCAGAAATTCGTTCTGACCTCCATTAGAACTGCTGCTTCCAGTTCATGAAGAAAGGTTCTATTTTCCTTGGCTCTATGAGGCGCGTAAAACATGCATCACCTTGCCCCGACCCCGGCTGTATTCGACTCGCCGCTTCCATCGTCTCGTCTCGCACCATCGCACCTGTTTCGAGCTCCCCGACGCATTTCCATCATCGATCTGCGCTGTTGACCCCTAATAATACGCGCACTTCCCGCGGATTTCTTCAGTGAATAGCCCTCTCGCACCAAGAGTCGTTTGCTGCATCACGTCTCTGACATACGAGTTCTCCATGCACTTCAAACAATGTATCCGCACGTCAGGCGGGCACTCGGTTTCGTATATACGAACCGACGACAATGACAAGGAGCAGAGGTTAAACACAACTAAGCCCCAGAAGACCTTTCACTGGCGACGATCGTATTCAATGAAAGCGAGGTGAGACAGGAGCTCTGGGGTACCCGCGCAAATTATAGGGGACACGGAAACGCTACAGCAAACGCCGAGCCCTTACGCGGGTGAAGTTATGTGCAGAAGGAGCGTGTTATGTGCACCGTGACTCAGTTGTTCATTGGATTCGAACTGCCGAAGGTCACAGTTATACTTGCGAAGTAGCGACGGTGTTTCGCTAATGTAATTAAATTGGCAGAACCTACTGTACATCGTCAAAGTTACTGACGTAGTTACTTATCGCGTGAGTCTCAAGGAACCACGCCGAAGTCGATGGTGTTGCTTCAAGAGTACAGTGCCGAAGCGGAACGCATCAAACACAATAGGTATATTGACAGAACTGCGCTCTGGCAGAGGGCTGCGTTTGCCATCGCTGTCCTAGCAACAAGCGACCACACTGCTTCACGGATGCGCTGAACTCTGTTTTACTGAATCACATCCTGTTTTACTGATACCCTCGCGGCCTTTTCAGATCGGCCAGATAATTAAAAAAAATCACACGCAGGAAAAGATTGCACATGCTAGAACGCCCGCGGATATGTTCTGGTAACGGAAGTAAGGAAATAACAGGACTTCGGAAAACTGGACCGCCTTCCCGTTGACCGCTATTGTAGCCTTCTTTTGAGAAGGGGAAAACATGGTCGCCATCACCACAACACCTGGATAATTGGAGATGTACTGGAGAGGCATTTGCCCTGTAGTTCACATAGGCAGACTCATGATTATGATGGTTTTCTCTATAGTGCGCAACAGTAACGTACCTAGGATTAGCGTACGAAAATGCTGCGATAGCATTAATTTAGGGAAGGCGAGTGGATGATTTAACATTATTGCAAATTTATCCATTGGGTCAGGCCACGTGCCCTCCCCGCCACCGTGGTCTAGTGGTTATGGTACTTGGCTGCTGATCCGAGGGTCGCGGGATCGAATCCATGCCGCGGCGGTTGCATTTCGATGGTGACGAAATGTTGAGGACCGTGTCCTGTGCGATGTCAGTGCACGTTAAGGAACTCCAAAAGGTCCAAATTTCCGGAGCCCTCCACTACGGCGTCTCTCGTCATCAAAGCTGGTTTTGGGTCGCTAAACCCCACAAATCAACCAATCAATGAGGACACGCGCCATTGTCGTGTCCTGCTGCATTTTTTGAGCATAGCCAGAGAGCGGTGTCGAGGATCAGCCGCGCAGACTCCCGTGAGCATGTCAGCCAACCATTATTGGACTACACGCACTAGAAAATTGGCACTTTGCTTTCAAATGCAGCTTGAAATAGCTTTCCCTTGTTTCATCACATTACGTCACAAGGAGAGTCCACTACGTCGCTTCACTTTTTTGGGCGTTCTTAAACACAGGTACACACATGTTGCTTATTTGTTGGACTGAAAACTAAGAAATGAAACGTAACTGAGGACGTTTATATGGTCATGAAATCAGGCAAGGCGTCTTCTGCGTCATATGACGTAGTCGTTTTTACCAGTAGCGTCATTTGCTGAAAGAAGAGCGCCTCGTCTACGTCTGTGCTTGAAACCAAATCGCAGCTTCTCTGGTTCATGCAGTGCAATAATATTAGGCTCACTTGTTCGTATAGGAACCTCGCCATCTTATCGGCGCCGCTTTCAGAAAATGTTGAAAAAGTGTTGCAGTGGCGCTTTAAGAAAGGCTGAAGTCCGCTTAATTAAGAGAGAAGTGCCTCGTTTTTAGACATGTAAGAAACAGAAGAAAGAGGATCAGTGTTTGCCGGAGGCAGGGTTTCGAGCTTTCAAATGACCCTTCGTCACTAATGAATCATTCCCAAATGCGTAAAGAGAATATTCTATGGCGAATGATGCGAAAACCTGCGAAAACTGAAAAGTACATATGTGGTCTTTTCACTCCTTTGTATTACCTCCCCTCCGCCTCTCTTCTTCTCAAGCGGCGGGAGCCGTGAGTTATGATGTGGTGAGCGCCCTGAAAAGGCACGCTGAATGACCACCATGCAAGGGGAGACAGACCCCGATGATAAAGTGTCGCTGTGGGAGACCATGCACTAGACATGGAATACTGTCGTCTGAATGGCTTGTCAGATCAAAAGCGGGCGTCAATGCGTCCAAAGAAACAACACAAAGCGTTTAGCAAAGAAGAACGCGTAATCGAAGGAGTGTCCTCTGTTCCAGTGACCCTGCCTTATGAAAAGCGATTTAGCTGCGAAGGAGATTTATTGCCCGCAAATTATACGAGAAAAATAAAGAAGTTTTGCTCTTTGTTTTTTTTCCTTTCGATGGTGTGTATTGTATGGAGAGGCTCAGCAACGCTTTTTTTATTATTTACTGGATCGCGCAAGCGCACAAAAGAGGCACGGAGTCCTCGTGCCTCTCTTTCTTTTTCCGATACCACAACAAATTGACTGTCAGTGAGCTCCCGCTTCGGGAACTAATACACCGGATTTCGTAGGAATGTGGCTTTCTCACTTATTGTTGCATTTTGGTTAAGTGAATATGTGTCGACGGAAGCTCTTGGTCGTCAAAGTTCGCTTTGGCGATGAAAAAGCGGCAGTCACCACGCGCCCGCGTATGTATTTGCGCGAGTATGGGTGTGCGTTTGCGGGCCCCCTTTGGCAATGAGTTTGTTAACCATCATTATGTGGCCTAATAAGGCTAACCTTAGGAAATTCGCAGGCATTACAGATATACATAAAGCATTCTCTCTTTCTCCCCCTCTCTGTGTGCGTGAGTGAGTGAGTGACTGAGTGAGTGAGAAATGATGACTTACCTAAACGCTATCAGGAAAACAGAAATATCGAGGTTCCATAGAGGTGTAGTAACCATTAGAATAAAACTGCATATACACTGCCACGTTTCATGAGGACCTGAAGGTTTGTGTAAAGGTCAACGAAACCGTTGAAGGGTGGTGCCAACGAACATCAGCAGAATAAACGTGGCTGTGGTGACATTCCAATAGCCTATTCTCTGAAGTATTAACAGGAATAATAATAATAATAATAATAATAATAATAATAATAATAATAATAATAATAACAATAATAATATAGAGGGGGTTTACATTCCCAAACAAGCTATCACTATGTGGCCCCTACGCTGGAATGACGTTCTGCGGCAGCTGCCAGTTCCCCTATTTACAAGCCTAATAAATAACTTCACATTAAGCTAAAAAAGGACTTCCCGGGGTGTCACTAGCCACACTTGTAAACTCAAACGCGCATTTAATTCTTCACGCCATCCGCATGAACAGGGGGATTTAACTTGGGCGGATATGTATATGACTCACTCGGAGATAACCTCAACCGATATGGCGTAGTGTGGGCGCCCACTGTGCCTAATTTGATTGTGGCTCATTTGGGAGACCAGCGAAACGCGCCACTCCCGCTGTCAACCGGAGAGTAAACGACTTCCCTACAGCTCGTTTTTTTTACTAGTAGTGCATGTTACTCTGGGGAGCTAATGATTTATGGAAGACAGCCTTTCAGGAGGCTTGCCTTCTGTGCGCAGGAATAGCGTGTTTCGGGGCGTCCTTTTTTCGGGGTTAGCATTTAAGTGACGCCTAACCACTCTCCTCCATGCGATGGTTCAGGCGACACGAACACAAAGTCTTCGTGATGGCGAAGCGTCACTTGGGGTCTTTGGGAGACTCCGCTTTGAGATTCGCACATCGGTTTATAGCGGCATAGAAATCGTTTAATTGCTGCTATGGCCCGACACCGTGAGGTTCAGCCGGCGGTCACCAAGCCCACTTAATTATGCTAGACGCCCGGCAGGAACGAGTGCTGTTAAGATCGTGGCGTGATTGATGGTACTTCTGTGTGGAAATGTAAGCCTCGTAACACGATTAGGAAGTGGCAGTAATATATACCCTGCCGGGTTTAGATTTAGCGAGTCTCTCGTTGAGCGTGTTAATCACTAGAAACAATGAAAAAAGGGTTATATAAACGAGAAAAACATAATAAGCGCGTTACTAAAGATACCGATTGTACTTTTAAGGATTGAACCCTAAGGCGTTGTCACGGTGCCTACAAGCGTTGTTGCCTGTGGGGATCCTTTCTTTACAAGAAGTTTGCGATACCTCGATGTCTTCGGAGAAGACGCATTCTCGAGTTGAAAGAAAATTTATTTTTCTTTGTTTTTTGAGCATTCAGTCTCTATGATGTTCCTATAATCGCTGGCGTCTTATATTGCACTATTACTTGCATCAAATACACAACTCTCGAACAATCCACGGCAGGATTTCCTTAAACAGTTGAAGAGAAAGGTTCTGTTTCCACTCGTTGGGCGCAACATTTATATAGTGTGGATTCCGTCGCTCCAGATTTCGATATACGGTACATACAAACAACGCAGCAAGTATATTTCTTTAATGTTATTGGGAATGCCTCTAGCAGGGTCTCTCACTTATGCATTTAAATTTCATATTGCCACATATTCGCGGGCCTTTTACGTTCCATCCGTTTGGCGCTCCTTATATGCAAAATAGAGAGAATTAAATGAACATCACGGCATCTCCCGCAAACGGTCTGTCCGAAATTCTATAGAAACCAATGATTCAGAAAAGTGGCAATATATACATAGTCCACGCGAAATCTATAGGGCCAATATACACGATAACTTTATCCGAATTCATCAGGTTTGTTTCTAGCATCCGTTATTTCTTTAGACAGGTTCACTTGCCATTCTAAATTAATATTCACGTGCACTCGACGACCATTCGGTTAGGTAGCCACTAAGGTCTCTAGATGCTTTCTTTTTTTTTCTGAAACGTCCCTAACACTTTTTCCCCGGACGGAGACTTAGTTCCGCTTCGCACTTAACGAAGCACGGGCGAATGCACTTACTCTAATTACGTCACGCATCTCAGAGGACGGCGTTCCCCGTGTATGCCCCGTAATCGTGAATGGAAATGAGCCATAGACGCTGCTGACTAGCCCTCCTATATTTCTTCCGCATCAAGTGCTATGGACTTTGTTTTTGTTCTTTCTATCTGCTTCGTCTCGTTCATTCGAATCGACATCCTGTATGTTGTACCTAAGAATGGTCGAAGCTAAAAAACAGTGAATAAGGAAAGCAAATGGACGCGGCTGCTGCGAAGCCTGCACGCACACCATTTATTACTGCGGTGCTATAACCCCGCTAATTTTTACGATCTGATGCTAATTTTCTTTATTTAGATAAGTCGCCGGAAATTCGGACTTAGCCTTAAGCCGTAAGCAATATTAATGGATGGGGACTCCTGCAAATGGAAAGAGCGTTGATCAATAACATGCAGCGGCGGTGTCTGTGTATTCAGCGCAATGCTTTAACAGCGAGGCGAAAATGCGGCGTAAGGAACGCAGACACACACAAATAGCGCAGTTTTCTATGTATGTATGTATGTATGTATGTATGTATGTATGTATGTATGTATGTATGTATGTATGTATGTATGTATGTATGTATGTATGTATGTATGTATGTATGTATGTATGTATGTATGTATGTATGTATGTATGTATGTATTATCCTTCCGTCTTGTTGCCCTTGATCGAGCTCAACCATTTCGCTGGACCTGTGAAACGAATAAGCCCAACAACATACCCTACCTCGGCACTCCTATATCCGTATCACCAAAGGCTGCCAGAGTAATAGCTGGCAGCAAACATTTCAAAGGAAAGATAGATCTGGCATCGCAATCTGATCCCTCTGGGATGGGGTGCATTAGCAAACAAGCTGCCGATCGTTGATTTTCGTGGTTGGGCTCATGTACAAGAGCACTTGACGACACCACCGAGACGAGTGCCATAACAAACAAATACGGAGGCTGTGGAGGTTGGTGGTAGCTCAAGAGAGCAAAATAAAGGAAACGAGGATGGGTTTCTATTTGTCAGTGACGGTTAACTGCATCGAAAAACACGTTTTGGTCTGTTTCTGCGTAGCTCAACGGGCAAGCCATATTTGGATCTCGGTATACCCCGGACATGAGGCAGACATTTATTTTGCCAGACAATTTTGCGGGCGACTACAACAGGAACTATAGAATTGCCCATGGCAATTTCTCACATCCGGACGCCGACTCGAGAGGGTTCATGATTACTCTTTGCTCTTCTGTTGCTTCTCATATTATTATTATTATTATTATTATTATTATTATTATTATTATTATTATTATTATTATTATTATTATTATTATTATTATTATTATTAAATGTTTGTTTTTCCATGAGCAGTTCATACTATTTATATATGATAAGCTGCAGTGTCTAGAGTTGGATCGTCTTACGAGCGATAAAAACATTCATCCATCTAGCGCGCGTCGCTCACTATACATCTCCTGAAAAAGGAACTAAAGACAGCGCAATCTCCGTACTTCACGGCTCTAACTCGTCATAATGTCGCCATCATGCATGTCGGCTACGAACCCGTCACGCCAACAGAGAACCCACCGCTCTGCTACATTTATTCATGAAAGAGCACTTTTAGTGTACATACTTATATCGCAGAGGGCTTGAATATGGTTCGAGCAGTCGCGGTTGGCGTGCATCTTGTCGTGTCATCATCGTAGTCGCCAGAGTATACGCAACCCTCTACCTTTCACGATCATGCCATAGGCGGGAAGTCCATTAGCGCCTTACGTGAATCACTTGCGTGGGCGACGGTCAATTGAGGTAGGAAAATATAAAAAAAAAAGCAAGGATGTGATCGCGACAGCTGCGCAGGCATACTCCGTTACGCACGAAGGTGTCGCCGTAAGCGTGAAAAATGCTCAGGTGCATCCTTGCTTCGCATTGTTCGTGTTCCTTTTTTTTTTATGTGTATCAATGTGCAGCGCTTTGTCAGCTCTGATGTATATGCCTGCATGTGCGTGATGTGAGCTGTACATGCAGAGTGACTGCATTGTGATTGTGCTGTTCTTTCACGGAGCGTCCAATGTAGGGCCGTCCGCTGTCGTGTCCACGTTAATCTCCCTTGCGACAGATGGCGCTTCCAGAGATGACTCGGGGCTAACGCGTCACGCAATCCACTTCCGTTGGTCGGAGACCGAAGCGCGAATTTTGCATCTACGTGACAAAGAGCATGGCGCTAACAAAAGAAAAAGCTAGAGTAAAACTATCAAAAATAAACGCAATCTCGCTCTCTTCTTCACTTTTCGGGGTCATTAGGTAAAGAAAAACAAGAATATAGCACGGTCGTAAGAAATGATGTCTAGCTACACTTTAAGTTATGAGTGAAGTATTTTCACACTGCGAGCACCTGTCGAGGGAAACGGCTGCTTCGAATGAGCGAACAAAACATAAGCGCAGTGACGAAGGTACTACCCCCCTCCTCCCCCAAAAAAACAACAAAAACAAAACAAATAAAAACAGACAATTGTAAGAGAGGGCAACATCGAAACTCTGCAGCATCCATAAGACACAATATAGAAAAATGGAAAAGTATTTTTTTTTGTTCATGAGGGTTACAAGTTTCAAAATTTTTGTTAACGCCAGTACATCAAACCCAATAGACAATGCTGCAAACACGATGCTCTCTGTCAACTACCTATCGCACGGACTCCGCTAGGAAATGTGCGACACAACAGCTGGAAAACAGGGAAAATGGCTAACCTCTATGCGAGTCTTTCCACAGCGCTAGAAAGACGGTATTTGCAAGGATCACTGTAGCACACGGGATCACGTGACTATTAGAATTATGGCACCAAGACAGGGGAAAAGAAGATCGATCACTTGATTTCATGCGTTTTTGGATGGACGCCGTCTTAAGAAAGTCTTACCTTTAGCTGTAATATGATGCCAAAGCGCTAATGCAAGGACAAGGAAGACGACGGGGCACAAGCTAACTACCAATTGGAAAGAACTATGAAATCACCGGGCCACCAACTGAAACGGGCAAATAAGCACAAAAGTCTGTACTCTTAGCTTCAGCTAACACCTCAATACTGATGCGCACATCGCGATTCTCAACAAGAAACTTACTTTTAAGAGCAGCGTCTTTCAAGTCGATAGGAAAGTGCTATACGCAGGGTCATTAGGAGCGATCAATCATTTTACATCGAAAATAAGCTCACCTTCCATCGCCCCCTCCTCCTACATCAAATAAAGAAGATAAAGACAGACAAAACGACAACCAACGCAAAAATGTTCTTGTTTGTAGTTCAATCCTTCTTTCGCGCTTGGCTATAGATATTCCATTTTGTAGACATTAGAAATACGATACAATATGCGATAACGCATGTGATGGCCGACATGACAAGCAAAGATAGACAGAAAAGCGAAGGAAGAATAGCAATATTGAGACTTTACGAGGGTGTACGCGGTGGGTACATCACCATCAGGACGAGACTGATGCGCGCAGTTTTGACAGCCAACTGAACCGCACCGAGTGCATACGACAGAAAGCGGTGTGCCAGGTCATCAAGCATGCACTGTGTTGCCGTTACATGTGTTCGGGTTCCCACACTTCTTTCTTTACTCTCTGAAGCGTAAAGAACACCGAGAGGCCCCAAAGCGCCTGTCACGTGTAGAGTAATATCATCATCATCTTAAATTACCGCGAAGGTGAAGTAGGCGCATTTGGTTGCACGCTGGGATCACCGACGTAGCAGAGAGAGACGAGTGAAGCTGCTCGAAGTACGCAAATTGCAGCGCAGTGTCCATGGCTGACATTGGCATGAATCAGGTAAGAGAAAAAAAAGTTCTCAACAAGAAAGGCTTGTAGAAACGTACACAGGAAAAGGAAAACAGGCGAACGCAAACGCAGTCTACACTCTCTCTTTCGTGTGCTTGTGTACGGTGTTTAAATTTCGCCTGCTCCGGCCCGGTTCGTGTACACGTTGTTTTCTTCTGGGACGACTTTCTGGGAACTTTACTTCACAGAAAGTGGTCCCAGACAAGCGTCTTTCAAAAGTCTGGAAACTGCCAATCTGCGGATGCCACTTTCGAAAAAAGAGGTGGAGTGTTGAAACGACGGTTCTATTTGTCGTTTCAATTTTGACGCGAAAGTTGACATATTCATTGCGCAGGAAAAGTCGAAACAAGCGCAAAGAAAATGAGGACTATTATGATAGCAAACGTACTGCGCTTAGTTTCCTGATATCTCTACATCAAGACCAACGAAAGTGAAATTTTATGGCGGATTGCTTGAACTTTCGGATTGCGCTATCACATATACTCACTTTTTCGTTCATCGATTTGTTGTTCTTTACTTACTTTTTACGTTTCTTTTCTATTTTGTTTTCTTTCTTTGTCCGTCATGATTGTCTGTACTTCGTTTCATACATCAGGTGCAACGCTAAGAAGGCTACATAGGTAGTCCGTAGAGAAAAAGAAAAAAAAGGAGAGCCGTATTACTTCGAGAAACATGTGACAGACGTATATGACAAACTCACATATTTCGACTGTCTCTCCAGCAATACGAGCGTATTTTGTGCAGCTGTTGAAAAATTTACTGTTATTCAAGGCTGCCAGCGAGACATTTATTGTTTTTCTCTCACTACGAGCATCGCACTACTTTTTGATCGAGGAAGTACACAGTGTAAACACGAGTTTTGCACCTAATGTATGGAACCGAGTATAGCGGTTACAGTGCCTGGCTGCTGACTCTATAAAGACGCGGGTTCAATCCCGACCACCCTAGTCGCATTTTAGTTGAAGGCGAAGATGCTACAGGCTCGTGTGCTGCGCAGTGTCAGAGCACGTTAACAAACACCACGTGGTAAAAACCTCGTGGCTCCGGATGCCTCCACAATGGCGCGCATCCGGATTAGATCGTGGTTTCGACCTGTTAGACATCAATTGTCACTATTTTTCTCCTTGCATTTTGCCAACATCAAGAACGGGTCTTTATCGGTACCCTTGCTTTTTCATTTGCCAGGCAACGTTTTCACTCTGCGTTCCATGCGCCATGCATAACACGCGACTTGGCGCAGGCGCAGTGCAGAAGAAAGAGCCACGCACGCTGCAGTCGTTGCCACAAGTACCCTAAGGAGAGAGGATTTAAGAAAGGTAAACAAAAAATGCCCGCATTGTGGCAAATATGTTCTATTCTTCAAGCACACTGTTAAAAATTTATCTCGTTTTATTCAATTCAATTCAATGTTTGTTTATCTTCGAAGAAAGAAAGAAGCAGACACAAAAAAGCTACTGCAATGAGTAGCTTGACGGGGTGACAGCCCCCTTAATATGAACGCAACAGACAGTGCGGAGGAGAAAAAATAAAAATAAATAACAATAAGAAGAAATGCACTAAACAAAAAAAGGTACTCAAGGTAAAATGATACACGCTAGCGGAAGGTTGTTAAAACATTGGTGAAACAGAGAACCTTGGGGGAAGAACAGCTGAAACAGTTTATGCAAAACAAAACAAATAATCAAAATAACAATGCGGAGATGCGACTTTCTTTGCGACTTTTTCTTTTTGTATCTTCAAAGTGTCGAGTAACCAAGCGGACGCCTGTCAAGTTTAAATTTCCTGTACCCTTCATCTGTGCTGATTTCTCTATGTCACTGCTGCGTAGCAAACTTATTAAATCGGCAATATCGTCCTTAAAACGCTAGCAAAGACTCGTGATCTACCAGTGAGAGTCCACACTCTTCCATTCAAGGCATTTCGACGGTGTTGAAGCGCTGTGAGCCGTGACGGCAAGAAATCGCGTAGCACTCAGAGAAACAAGGGAGCCAAGCTACGACAGCCTTCGAAACGACCGTCATCTAGACACACGCTATTGCGCAGCCACTTATTCGAATGCCCGACCTATTCCTAAAGGACTACCACGTGCGAACACCCTGCGTCCCTGTTGAAGACGTGAGCAGAGAGAGGATACTAGCATTGTGGTAGAAATGTATGGCCCACTCCAGAGAAATGGAACGCGGTTGTTCTTAAGGCGTGCCTCTCGTCTACGAGTGATGTAGTTTGGATGCGAGCCCATTAAGCATAAAACGACGTCGTTACAACCCTTCTGGGGTTGAAATGAGGTAAGGATTTAGCGCGCTGGAAGACCGAGATGAGAGCATATGAGTGCCGATAGGGACATTGTATGAGCCGCCTGCAGTAAGCAATAATAATAATAATAATAATAATAATAATAATAATAATAATAATAATAATAATAATAATTAGAGGACTGAGTTTTAAGATTTACATACGATGTATAAAAGTTGCAGCAGCAGCAAAAAATTAATGACAGAAAGAAAAGAAAAGAGGAGAAAGAGCGGAAACATATTCAAGGCTAAATAAACATTCGAGGTATAGCTCGATTTTTTTTCACGAAGCAGTACCTGCAGAAGATCACGAGAAATCTGTAGTTATGTAAATGCGGTGGGAAAGTGAAGACTTAATGGATGCTAAAATTCGGTCCTCTAGCCTTTTAAGTATACCAATTTTGGTATACTGACTATAAGTAAGCCACGTTGTCATTCGAATGTGTAGACAAGAAGAAGCCGAAAGAAAAATTAAGATTTAGGAAAAAAAGTAATGATCTTTTAGAATGTTTTGTACTTGCGAGAAGTACAGCTACAGAGCGAGACTGAAATTTATATATGAGGTAATTGTTCCAGGCGCCAGCCGAACGATCACAAGCGAACCCACTTCACGCGCGAGCAGATGAAAAGAGCTGGCGTCAATAAGCAGAAATAATAAAAATACCAACGAAAACTAAGCACACACGTAAAGGAAGGCAGTCAAAATAAACTCCAAAGGCTTCCCTTAAAAAAAAAAAAACCACGCCGCGCCCTTCGTTCCTTTTTATATGATTTCGAATCTTGCGTTTCGGTAGCCCAGTCGATCCTCTGGAAGCGAGCTCACAAAAGAAACGCATTCATGCATGCGATGCGAGCAAAAGTGCGCAGCTCAAACGGCCGGCAAGCCCCCGCACATCAAGCCCGCATCTCTGCCACTTATTCATCGGCAGCAGCAACTTGTGGCGACACCGAGCGGCGATCGACAGTACTGCTGCGTGGACATTAGGTGAAAGTCGACCCCTTTCACGGCAGAAACAGCCAGCTATCAGTAAGGTACATTTCGTAGTCACTGCTTATAGATGTTTACACGTTTTCTGGCTGAACGCATAGGATATTTGAGGCAGGTTTAAAATAACGAGCTGAAAAATTTCGAAGCCCGATGGCCGGAGGTCAACAAATCGAATAGTGCGGCATACGATCAGATCATACGTGCTTTACTGCAGAGGGAACTTCGAAAGAGCGTTCAGCATACACCGTCACTGCATAGGCAATTCTATTAGAGTGTATAAGTACGTGCTGTGTTGCTGAACCAACTCCGCCATCTTGCTCGTTGTACAGCCTGTACTGATGCTTGCGGATAAAAGCTATCGGATATAAACGAAGCTGCCAAGCAGCTAGGCAAAGTAGCTGTCTCGTCAGAGACTACGGCGTAGAAAGGATAAGCTGCTGTGATTTCCAGCAGTCACCAACTTGAGCGGCCATCTTGGATACACTACGGAGTGCTTTCGCCATAGCTTAACGACATCAACATTTCACTTATCTCTCTTATTTTGCCTCCTTGCTCACTCACCCTCCTGCCGTCGGAAGGAAGCCAACCCCTTCAACTCAAAACTGGTTGTCAATGGAGGAAAGCACTGAGACTTTGAAACTTTCGCATAGTTACCGCTTCACACGGCTCAGTCCCGCGTGTGTACGTATTATAACACGACACATGAGCTCTGCACCTGATCCCGGTTCTCCCGTATTTTGGACTGTCAGCTTCACGCTTGTGGATAATGTTTCGGCCAACACCACTGTGGTGCTGCTGCAGGCACGCTGAACTTGATGCCAATCCATCAAGTAACCTGTCTCCCAACCCACTCATCTCCGAGAAGATTATTTTTTTCCTTCCGCTCACTCCTAATGACTAAGCGGGGTGCGTGCAGAGTCCAGATAATGCCGTTTTAATTATATCCTACACTATGCGCCCGTGACGTTTAGGAGCTGGTTTTTGCAAGCAGATCGGCTTCTCGCATTTCGCTAACAAATAAATGTCTTGTAATAAGATACTGTCAGTCACCTAAGCCCTTCATCAAAGCATTACCTTTCATAGTTATTTCATGGAATAATTTTTTAATAAACTGGTGACGTTACCACCGTCGTCCCGTACTTAGTTTGAGACTATTTTTCTAAGAGCGCAGGATCATGAAAGAATGCATCATTGATATATGTAGCCGCGGTCCTTATGCTGTTACCTTCAAAAACAAAACAAAAGGGAGGACATTTGAAATGGTGCATCGGTATCCTGCACTAAAGACAGCCGCAGGGTACGTCATCTGGCAAGCTCACGGCATTTAAATAGAATAGCACACAGTGCGAGGTCTGCCGCCACTCCAGTCAAAACAGGCGTGAAATACGTCAGCTCGTCGATGCGAACCGCAGTGGGGATTGCGAAGACTTTTAACTGAGCCCTAAAAGAGCGATGTTGCAGAGCACCTATACCGTAGAGAGGAGCGATTTCGGTGGCGCTGCCATTGCCCCTTCTCTGTCTGCTTCTTTCTCATTCTCTCAATTTTCGTCAACGCTCGAAAGGGTACATGATGCTCCCTTTCAGCAATCCATGGTGAAATGGAAAATACGTTCGAATAATTTCACGAGCGCGCTCATTTCATGCCTTCACTCGTACATGGTATGATTCATCGGTGCATGCTGTTCCACAGACGTCCGGGTGCCCTGACACCCCTATAGTCATTCGATGCATGCTCTCAAGAAGATGACCTCTTTCAGGGCCATCCTTAGGACTCTTTAGTAACGTCAAATTATAAACGTGTGACATCTGAAAGCATCAATGTCGATTTCTGCACTTGTTGATGCTCCATAATCAGTATCAGATATCAGACTTCCCGTGAGCTGATCCCCTACCACCCTCTTTCCCTCCTCCTCTAAAAAAATCCTGCACCCACACCTGTGAGCGTGTGTTTATTGACGACTTATTTCTCGAAATCTATGACCAAATTTGCGCCCCCTCCACATTGCACAAAAGTACATTGCGTCGCGATTGTGATAAAACAGAAAATTATAGCACAGTGAAGAAGAAACCGTAACAAAGTTGCTGTGAACCATAAGAAGTTTGTTTCTTCAACGTAGTGGATACTTGACCTTAGACGTGGACGACGTGGTGTGGTTTCACCACTGCCCAGCGATGCTGTACTATTGCCCTTCAGTTCAGTCTGTAGGGGAAGTCAGCTTCGAAATTCTATTCTTTCTTCACCGCCAATCCTGACAATTCGCGGTTATGCGACGTACTGCGCAATTGCGCAAAGGCGTGCCCTCTGCTCTACCATATCCTCCCACGCTCTGTGATTCACTGTCATAGCATCGGACCTGGGACGAGGACTCGTATTTCTTGTCCAGATGACCACCGCTCGTCACGGATTATCGTCGCGTCCGGACGGCTAGTCCCGTTCCGCCGCGTCACCCTCGGCTTCATTCTGGATTGTCTTTGTATCTTACTTCGTTCGCGGCTTTTGCCATAATCTGCTCGCGTCGGCCGCGTGTCGTAAATTGCCTCCGTCCCATCCTTCCTGTCTCGTCCTGCTCTTTGAAGCTGGCTTTCAGTGGTAGCGAGCACTCGTACTTCTGCGACGGGCAATTCAGAAGCGACCACTAAGTGGACGGTGGTCAGAGCACGCTCTCTCTATTAGGGCCCAGTAAAGACCCACCGAGAAGAAACCATGCAAACAGGATTAGCTGGACCGAGCGAGGGTTTTTATCGCCACCGCCGGTCACGCCCGCCAAACTGCGAATCTTCCTCCGGAAGATTTTGTAAGGCATTGACCGCACTACGTGCTTATTGCTGCGCGTAGGAAAAAAGGAGTGTTCCCCGAAGTGCAGTGGTGGAATATCTGCGGCCATATTACTAGGGGCGCCAGGGAAAAATGAACACATAATGCGAAGTGTGGGTAGTGGAAGGGCGAGTAGGTCGGCAGCTGCGTACGACCCGAGACTTATGCTGCGTACTCGGAATGTTCCTATGTAGCCGAGAATAAGAACTGTCTTATAATCAATGCGCATTATTATTGTGCTTTTCATTTGAATTTGCAAGATGGCATAAACGTATGGCTGAGTGTTTTATTTTGTCCCGTGCTTCTACACCCGTGAACGTAACTATTACCATTCCTCAAGTCCTGCATGTGCACTTTTAACAGCGGAGATTTTCAACGTCGAGGATGCCTTGTGAGTCGGATGATGTCACGCAAGAAGGCCAAGCTCACCCCTCTTGGGCAATTACACAAGAGCGGGAACATGCATGTATGCGCCACTCCTTTTTTAAATATTTTATTAAGGCCATTTCGTAGTGCCCTAAACCTGGAATCATTTCCGGAAAGCCGCTCACGCCGCTGCAAAGAAATATTTGAAAGTATTGGAGCAGGCGTCCTAATATTGCTGACCGCAGTACTTCCCGCGGTTGAATTAAAGGCAAACTATAGGGAAGGTTTGTCGAAAACCTTTGCTAATCTTTTTTTTAGTACGTTTGACTGCCAAATATTTCCTTGCATTCTATTTTAGGCGGCACCCAAAATAAAAAAGACTGTAAAATATAAAAATTTGCAGCTGGAACTCAAGACACCCAACATGCCAAACCAAGTGGTCTATTTCAGTCAGGGTTGCAGTGACACCCCTCCTATTGAGCTCGAGGTTCATATCCACACAGGCATGGAGTTTTTTTTTTTTTTTCGCATACCCGCTGATAACGGTTATGGACACTGGTGGCGCCGGCTGACACGACTGCCACCAATTGCTGTCAGTGTAAGGAGACGGCAACAGCATACGCTGTAAAAATTGATTTGTTAAAATCATTGGGGGCTTTGCCTTTTTGTGTCGTCATTGCGGCGCCGTAAATAAAGGACATGTAGATGGAAAATTTGGGCATACGATTGTCATAGCATCGAGGCAGAAGCAATAAGGACGATCAGCGAAAACAGAGTGCGGCCATGGCGGAAGAGCAGGTAAGAAAAATTTAGTTTCCATCAAAGGAAAAACAAAACAGAAGGACGTGAAAAAGGAGAACTCCTGACAAACACATCTATATAGACCATTGTGTGGTTCACGTGCGGTCACCGGCCTACAGTAGTTGAGCCGTATTTACTAGGCACAAAAATATATATACAAGAGATGGACGCTACCGAACTGCGGCGTGTCGAGTGAGGGTGCATAATAGAAACGACCGCATTGCTACGACAGACCCACCCAAGTGCGGTCACTCAGCAATACAGAGCCTAAATATGGAGTTGTCAACCAACGCGATCCGGACACCTCGGAAGCTCCTTCATTTCATTCAAATTGTGAGGTTTAGACTGCTTCATTCACGTTTGAGGGAACAGGGCTCTTCCTTTTTTCTGGGAGGGGGAGGGGCGAGAGGGGGGGTGCAGAATGTTTTGCACCAGGGTAGCTATGCAGCCTTCTCCTCAATTCTGCGCGTGTATATTGTTCCTTCCGCAGGGACGCGTGAAGGCCAAAACACAGTTGATTGGAGCGAGGTCCACACCGACGGGGCTACTGTCCGCCCACAACTCCTGGAGCTGTTCTTTCTATCCAGTCACTCTAACGTTGTGCAACCCCGAAATTTCGGCGTCATGTGGGAGCACGTGGTGATAGAGAATAATCATGATTTACTAATTAGGGATAGCGACTTTCAATGCATACGCACACATTCACGTCGGTACAGTTCGTCCTACTCTACCGAGCGCCTCTGGACCACTAGATACAGTTTGCGAGGAGCAGTACCACGCCCTCTCCCAAATGCCACGTTGAACGATGATCCACGGAAGTTCAGTGACCATTGTATCGTTGAACGGATACTGGGCCGCATAAATCATCGTGCGTGAGCTCTTCGTCCGTGAGCGCAATTTGCCGTAGCGCAGCACAACCAATGTATTCATTTGAGTGAGTTTTGTGCCGCTATCACAATACATTTAACGTTGTTCTTATTATCGTGCACTCAAATCTGTGCGAATAGATGGCCTTGCATTTCGTCCTTATAAAAATACGACCGCTTGGTCGAGAATTCGAACACTCGTCGTAGGATAACACCGAGGCACCTTATTCGCTGGGCCACCACGACGTGTCGTCATAAGGATAGAAACCTGCAAAAAACAATATATATGCTAGACGCTCATAAACGGAGCGGCCCTGCAGCCACTATTTACCCCCATGGGGGAGCTTCTCTCCGCTTTTATCGCCTTGTCGTAAAAGTAAGCCGGAGTAATTTTTGCATACGACGTCCGCACACTCCTGGAGGAACCGAGAGCCGGGTCTCTGGGAGGAGTTGTTCTTATGCAGAACTCCATGCAGAAATGAAGAGTTACAACTACCCATACTGTGCAGTATCATGGGCACTCTACGCATATCTCTATCGACGAATTCTGAACGGGAGCTTGCTGTTGAGAGTATGCGTGGTGAGCTTTGGGCAATTTTTCAAAAGTCCTTCGAAAAATTGGAATATACGGGATCGGCGATCATGCGATATGGAAGCAGCTCGGACCTGGAGCTACCGTGAACAGTCGGGGAGGTTTTACGACCTTGACTTGAAAACTCTCGTCTTGGCTGGAAAAGGTACTCCTGAAATTTAGCTCATTATGCACAGATATTATGATTTGCGAAGCGGCGGTTCTATGCGAGGCTTGTTAAAGATAAATATTGAGTCTGAGGTGAACGACTTCCGTTGCAGTGAACATAATAAACTCTTGAAAGGCTGCGCCTATTTGCTTCATCACACTCGTATATCATTTTTTCTGACGAGCGTCTCCATAGCTAAGGTCGACATCAAGATGGTTCTGTTTGAGGCGAACGATTTGCTTTCTTTTTGTTTGGGGGAGGGGTGTGTATGAACGTTGTATGATAATCTGACTACACTGATCACCTTCTGTATTAGGGGAGTCAACATATGTGCTAGCAGTCACTATTGGGGTCCAGATGCCACTGCACACACACTGACCACTGACCCTGCCAGCTGTCCACTCAGTTAAGGTTACGAGGTATTGTTTCTAAATTCCACGGGAGCTGCGCATTCTCAAAAGTTGGGGACTTTCGCACGTCTACCAATAGCAATTTCATGCTGATAAAAAATCAGGCCTCATGGAGCATCTCGCTTCGGATTAAGTTTAGAGCAATGCTCTCAGCGGTTCAATGTGCGTCGTGTAGATGGGTTAATGGAAAACTTTGCCCAAATTTTGAGGCCCGTGGACTGTGCGATGTCAGTGCAAGTTTAAGAACCCAATGTGGTCGAAATTTCTGGAGCCCTCCACTACGCCGTCTCTCATAATAACAGCTGATTTTGCGAAGTGAAACCTTAAATATCAATCAATGGGTTACAGGAGAAACACATCGGTGAAACGATGATATCAGCGATGTCGACGATGACCTTGCACAGCAAAGGTAGACGTACTGTAATATTCAAGCTATTATAGTCAAAATTAGAGGGATGCATCAGCGAAATACAAAAAGAAGAATGTTTAAACAACAAGACGTTTTGGCTAACGAACGGGGAGTCGAAACGTCTCCTTTGTTTCGACTGAAAGGAATACACAAGGGTAGAGGGGAAGAGAAAGTGGCGAGCTTAGATTAGCTTTACTATGTAGCACATGCGCATTACAGTATCGTGCCCTTTTGGCACAGAATTATCAGCTAGAGCCTTAGCAAACACTTTGTTATTTTCTTTTTATTGCGGCACAAGATCCCCGAACGGTAGCCAAAACGTCATGCTTAAAAACAATTTTTTTTTTCATTTTGTAGCTGTCTTCGTTTATTTTTGACTATGAACGTTCTCGACCGGACGAGTTTTCGTCGAAAGCTTGAAGTATATCACTAGCAGCTCGGTCACTCCGTCACCCGGTATCCACAAGCGTTAAAAATTTACCGACAGGTACACCCTGTAATCAAGTTCGTAGAAACCAAACAATACTTCGAGTATTACATTTCCTGTTGGTGACAGTTCCATACACAAACGATGAAAGGGTTTCAACCTTAAAAAAAAAGAAAGAACTAAAACTAAGCTACAGGGTGCCAAGCCACATAAGTAAGCAAGTTATATCCCATGTCACGTATTACACACCATTGGAGAGCTTGTGATTCTCGAAACTTATTTCATTTTTGTTTCTTCCTCTCGTTCGCGTGCTGGATAATTGCATGAAAAGAGCCCTCAAACAGCGCAAAAGTAAGATCGTGCATAATTTTGATGATAATGATATCTTGTACGATGTCAATAAAAAAAGAAAGGACACGAGTGTAAGGACGGCGTAGAAAGAAAATTAATGAAGCCGTACTGGTAAACCTCTGGATAAAACCAAAAAAGCCGAGAATTGCGATGAAAGTGGATAAGTGCTTTTACAGAACAGTGAAAAAAACAAAGTTCAAGTGCTTGGGCACAATCATGCTTGAAAAGAACAAGAGGCAGTCACTTGTTATGGTAATTTCCCGCCAGCGACAGATTTGCAAGGAAAAACGAAATAGTGCGAGTGTCGAGTTAATTGCACGAGGCTAAGTGAGCGTCGTACAATTACAATAAGCAAATGAAGCCCTCATCACTACCGTCTAACCCGACCGCAAATGTTCCTTTGTAGCTTTCATTATTTTGCTGCGGTCTGCTGCCTATACAGGCGTAAAGCGTGCTTGAAACCTGATGAAGCTTTCGGTGATGATAGAGAGCACACGCTCTGCATACTGCATGTCATTCCCACGAGGCGCGTAGCCGAACTTCAACAAGAGCACAAAATATAATTTGTAAGGTTCATAGAAATGTGCACAAAACCGTTCTTGATGTCTTGCATGTTGTAGGGTATCTGCTGTATACCTTTTGCATACATGCTATAACATTCAGGTGTTCGAACACATAAACAACATATGGAAATAGATATCATAGAAAGAAGCGGCTCGGGTGTACGCGGATGTATACAAAAACATACAAGGTGTACTAATACCAAAAACAACGCTAAAACGCTGACGAAGGAGGAGGCGTCGAATCATGCCACAGAAATAATAACACACACGAAACTATACTATGTTCTAGTAGTTCTGTGCAGCAGAGCCAAGACTACGAAGCCATCGAGTGCTGAATTCTTGCGAAGCGTGACGAAATGTCATTGTTGGAAAACGCAGCTGGAAGCCACTCCTGCCAAGGGGCTCACACCTTCTACCTCCTACTCCTCTTCCTCTCCCTTCCAAGGCTGCCGCTGCCACTGCAGCTTCCACCACAGGCAGATGCCATGGCGCGGAAGAACACGTTCAACATGTGTTCACCCTCCTGATTGATCGAAGACGCTTGTGGCATCCACAGTGCGGCATGGAACTACTGAAACCGAGTGTAGGTGCACAGCATCGATCATGTCGCTGGAGACTTTTGCGTCGGTCTCGATTCAGAAAGAGAAATAATTGCCGCCTCGCCAACCGCGCGTAGTACCACTAACGCTAATGCAGTCTTAGGAGAGACAAAAAGAATAGCGATATCATATTTGTGCGTGAGAAAAATAAATGCATACACGCATACGACGAAACAACGGTCTCCTAATAGCATGACACATCTTCACATCCTGCTGCCCTTTCATTATCCTGTCCTGCTGCGGTTGCCACGGCGTCTGTTGGACGCACGGGAAACAATAGACTTCGCTCGATGGAACGTAACATCAAACCATGAGTATCAGCGATGCACCGAGCGACGCATCGAGTAATCCCCGAGTAAACTGCAGGCACGCCTACTTGCGAACTCGTGCCTTGGTTTCCTTGCATTTTGCTCCGTTGAATGGTGCTCTACCGTAGTTACTTTACTTATTAAGCGATGTTGATGACATTTTTCTGTTAGTGTGCGAGCGTTAGCGCACGGACCACAATAAGAAAGAAAGAAACAAAAACAAAAATAAATTATTGTTCACAGAAGTGCGTTCCGGTTGCCAAGGGTAACGGTCTAGACCAGGGGGATGTATAAAAAATGAGCACTGAGATATCTGTTTGTGGACAAGCTTAAGAACACTGAGAAGAAAGTAGTAAAATTAGCTCTCACAAGCGCATGAGTAGTCAAGCTTTGTTTTTTTAAATTGATGCGTCATTAAAAAGATAGTTTTCCGAAGTTAAGATGGCTAGACCTGGAAATATGTAGCTATAGGAGTGCGAAAAAAGGAGGAAGTATAATTTAGACACTTATTCACAGAGAACAAGAGCGAACAGTGTCACGCTTTCCATTCAACACTTGAACCCAGTCCATGGGCAGTGCTGATACAAGTAGGGTGTGTAACTGCAAGAGTTATAACATCAAAAGCATTCTAATTGTTGAAGCAGTGAAGTTGTGTGGCGTGGATGAGCACACGCTGGTAGGAACGATGCAAAACGTAACCTGTGCTGAGCCGAACAACAACGTACACTATACGTGCATCAACAATCAGTACTTCTGAAAGAACAATCGATTCGATCGATTTGTGGGGTTTAACGTCCCAAAACCAGCTCTGATTATGAGAGACGCCGTAGTGGAGGTCTCCGGAAATTTCGACCACCTGGGGTTCTTTAACGTGCACTGACATCGCACAGCACACGGGCCTCAACATTTCGCCTCCATCGAAATGCAGCCGCCGCGGCCGGTTCTGAAAGAACAGGCTAAGGACAAAAGTAATGACATCATGTTATGTGGACTTTATAATCGAGTGGTCACTTAACCATGATGTGACCTCTGCCAAATGCACGCCACGTGCAGAGTGATGGCGAACTAGTTGGTGATCCTTGCACGTGACCGGTAATGGCGCTGTTCTAGAAAGTCGACAGCTGTATTTGCATACGAGTAGCGTGACTGCGCGCGCGTGGGCGGACCATAACTCGCATTAGGGAAATGTAAAGTGAATTAATGACTAAATGAACTAGGAATAACCTCCGCCATAAGCTTCGATATGAGAGCGGGAATTTGCGGTACGTGGGAAAACTCCGCACAAAATGAGCAGCCCTGCTAAGCTATACCATTTTATTGCCGTTGGTACAGCAAACATTAAAATAGTAGAAAAATACAGAACGTTTACATGGAAACTATCGGCCTAATTACCCTCATATTTGTATGAATGGAGTGGGCAGACCGAAAAACGTTGCATTGTAGTTTCAAAAAACCTTGTTCATTCAAAACAATCTAATAATATGTGAATCTATCAATTAGGCAGTGAGGCATATGTCTAAATTTCTGTTAGCTTCATGTCTTGTATGACAAAGAAACGAGTCTTTGATCCTTTCCCAAGTTCGTAATCTAATGGTATATGATAATAACTGCACAGATTTTGGCTGTCACCACCACGCACGCCGCAGTTCAGGCATCCAGAAATCTTGACCACCAGAAGTTCTTTAACATGCACTGTCATCGCACAATACACAGACCTGTAGTACTTCGCCTCCATCGAAAATGCGAACGCCGCTGCTTTGGTCATACCCGCGTCTTTCGGTACTTCAATCGGCCGCCGCTGCCGCTGCGTCAGAGCAACGGCACTCCAATGAGGCAGACACAATCTTTGTACAAATGGTGCAGTCGTGGTTCCTAGTGGAGGAGTGGAACAGAATAATTGGATTCGTGCAATTTGTCGGGCAGTTCGCACTATCGTGGCCCACATTCCTTTTTGAACGAGCTCAGCAGGAGTATGAGTGATGCCGGGAGACGAAGCCGCCGTCTATTGTAACCGGTTGGCCATACGTACCTGATTAAGGACACGCGGCCCGTAGTACCACGTGACATAACGCAGCCAACACGTGTCACGTCCACTCTATCTCCGTCACATCCCGCATAGACACGTGCGTGGACACCGGACAGGCGCAGGAGCGCTCTTTGATTACGCAACACAAAGGTGCGCGAAGCTCTTTGTTGCAATACGGCGCGTATTATGCAAGGAGCGTGAACTGAATACTCCAGAATCGGCGCCCGCGGCAACAGTTCCCGAAATACCTGATGTGTACACTCTCGTGGACGACTGCAGTCCACACGCGGCCGTGAGGGAGGACGTGAACCACAGCGCCCCGACAACACGTGCGCGGCGCGACGCGTGGCTGGCTCGTTAATTTCAGAGCGCTGAAGAGCAGCGGGAAGGAACACTTATTTAGCTGGGTTGGTGGGTGTCATGTAGTTAGATTTGTCCAGCAGCCCGTGAATTTGTAGGATGCGCGAACTAGGATTTCGGTTGTATCTTTGGATCGACAAACCGTGGACAAGGTTAAAAAAAAAGAGTAACAAAGGCAGAAGTTCCCAAGAGAGCAATTACTGAATAGTGCGTAAATTCTACAGGGAGTTGCATCCTGAACCAACGTACGGCAACAAGAGCCAACATTAGCCTTCGTACAGCCGATTGGTGGCAGCGTTTAATTAGTGATAACCAGTTTCAGTGTGTAATATACGAAGAAACGTGCATTTGTCCTCATTTTCAATTTTTCGCCGCAGATTGCGGGGGTCAAATACATCAATGAGCGCTGAGCAGCACGATGGCCGATCAGGTATACGATGAGCCGCTTACATAGTGTACAAATATATTGCGGCATGTACGCGCAAAATTTTTAAAATGGTGTTGCGTTTAGGCGTAGTGGAAGAGTGCTGGGTAAGCGGTGTGATGCCCTGATGGATCAGGTGGTGTGCTTACTGAATAAGATATCTTTTAAAACTAACGAACTACAAAGTTAAATGTGTTCTGATGTTAACTTTATGCTAAACTGAGTCTTTTCTTCGAAACTTCAATCTATTAAAAAGAGCACATATATTAGGCTATCGTTTCCTTGTAAAATGGTACTTATTATAAAGATTATTACACTGGTACAGTTATGAAAACTTTTGTTCGTCCATTCAAGCTTCAGTGAACGGTTGAGCTTCTGTCCTATTCGGAAGCCACTTTACATGACCTACTTAATACCGCACGTATATTACGATATCCTTTCCTTGTAAAATGGTAGTTATTATGAAGATGATCACACTGGTACGGTTACAAAAAATTTTTCTCCGTCCGTTCAAGCTTCAGTGCACTGTTGAGCTTCTGCCCTATTCGGAAGTCACCTTACACGGCACCGATCATTCCTTTCAAAAGAATAAACAAATCAGAGCACCATGCAGACCACAAATGTCCATTTCGAGCACCGTTCAGTGGTCAAGCATGAGCGGAGGTCGCCAGAGGTCCAGCTGTGATATGTTCAGCGAAGCGTAGCGTGATCTCCACGCTATTCGAGGGAGACCCACGGCAAACACGCGAGGAGGAGGCCTGGTGTACACGACAAGAGATCCAGCACGCGAGTATTAATTTGTTATTCTGCCATTGTCCAAGAACCCACACCTGGCTGCGGAAACAACAGGGACGTCCTGATAGCTACGCCATCCCACGTCATCAGTCATAATGTGCACGTTTTTCTTGGACAGATACGTCCGGCTCAATAAATCCAACTAGGATGGGTGTCGGGGCGAGGTAAGCACATAGAGTAGGCAGCGCAAAAATATAATAAAGATACGTAGTACTATTAAGGAAAGAAGAATGCACACAGAAATTTTTGAGGTATTTATGCAGCCATCATACCGTGAATATGGTTTTAGTGTGCGTAGAGTATTCTGCTATATGCATAGGCTGAAAGGTGCCCATGAAACAATTTTTCCTTAGATAGAAGCAATGGAACACTTTTGATAAGTAGCAAATCGATGTGGCCTACGTTTTCCGGAATGAAGAATACTGACCACTGAATTCTAAATTAGTTTATGCAGCCAAATGTCTAAACCTTGTACTTTTTCAGTTTACCACAAAAATAACGTTTCCGACTGAATATTAGCGACACTACAGCGTATTTAAATTTCTCGCTTGGCGCAATTAATGTAGCCTAGGGGATGCCTCATCAATAAACCGAAACCAAGAAAGTCGGCTCTAACGGAGTAGAGACGTCTGCATGGGCAGCGCTGCTTGGCGTTTATTCCTCCATTATTTGAAAACGCTCCATCAGAAGTTGGCATAAGCTAGCCGTGTTTCTTTTTGTTAGAGATTAACGCGGCAAAAATGAGAAAGTCAAATAATGTGTCCTATATGGCCAGCCGCATATGCGGTCTGCGATAACCGTATGCTGCCACCGCCGTTCGGCATTGCACGCATCGTAATTTCGCGTGACGAAAAAGCCCTATTATTCCGCCCAATGGCGCGAGCATAAATCTCCATCAGCGACCTCTAACGCCCCTTTCCTTCTTCTGTGGTGGCTCTCTCTGTTTGTTGCCTGTTGGTTTCATGTGGCAGGGGCGTTTCCAGTGGGATGTGCCCCACACGCGACATCTGGCTGACGGAAAGCGCCAGCAGGTCAATTGAGATTAACGTGTTGAAAGACCTTCCTGATCGACAACATGTTCATTCCGAACGCGTTGCTGTGTTTGCGTACCTTGAAAAGTTAAATATTCATAACACCATGACTTTTTTATAGACATATCTATCAATGCTGCTAAACCAAGCTTATTTAGAAAACTGCAATGCAGCTACCGTGCACCATTTAAGGGTGTTGCAAGTCTTTCGATGTGAGATCGCTCATGCAGACTCTGAGAACATTTACAACAACGTAAGGTTCTTGCTACTTCTCTGAACACACAGAAATGACAGTTCTGGATGTCCTGGAAAAGGCACGAGATCTTTGTAATGAAGGAAATGCTGGAGCTTTACGTGCCAATACGACCAAATCGGGAGATAAGAAGCAGTAGAAGATTCCGGTAAAAGCTTAGATTATCCATGGTTGCTTATAGCGCACCAGAATCTAAGTGCCCGGCTTCTCTTTCTGTCAACACCAAAAGAGCGCGTAAGAGCATCTGGATCTTTTCGCACGATAAATTTGGCTCGTACCAATTGCGGAGCGGTAGTTTGTAACACAGCGAGATCTCACGCGAGGCACGGTACTGCTGAAAAATGATCACAGCAAGACGTCCATGAGTCACATGGTCCAGAAGCGTCAAGAAAAAAGAGAGGAACTCGAAATGGTTTGCCCACTCACCCTTCGCCATTTAAAGAAACGCATGGATCGCCCCAACGAATAGAAATAACTGGCTGTGTTGTGTCCGGCACTCCTTTAATGTAGGCCATAAGTTACAAGGGTGCGAAGGACTGCCCCAACGGAAGGTGATGCTTCGCTCATTTCGTGGTCATACTATTTTTGTAGAAACGGGGAGTCCTGAGGACAGGCCATTCCTTATGAGTGAGTGCCATACGGTTGAAGATGCGGTAAATAAATGCGATAGAGGTAACAGCAATAGCAACGCAGCATGAGAAGATGGCTATTATTTTCATCATTTTTTTCGTTATGATCCATGGCGCCTCCCGCCTCTTTCACGCCCTGTATATATATATATATCTTTTTCATTGGTTGCATCTTCCATCCGTGCTGCTAGGAACGTGCCGCTTCCAGCATGCACACGAAGTGTAGGCATTTCCTGCCCTCTCTTTATTTGGAGCGAAGGTCTTCGACAGCGGTAGTAATATTCCCAGAGTAAGTGAGCTCGGTATTTGTCTCTTTATTTGTGTCTGTTTTTCAGTCATTTTATCGCTCTTCCACAATGCAGTACGGTGACCTCCGGCTTTAGCTGAAATATTTTTCTCCACTTTGGTTTCATCGTCTGAGATAATTCATATTTGTGTACATAGCGCAGTAAACGTAGAGTCTGAACGTAGGTTACTAGAGGCACTGAGGTGGTAAAGCGGGATGTAAGACACAGACAGACAGACAGACAGACAGACAGACAGACAGACAGACAGACAGACAGACAGATAGATAGATAGATAGATAGATAGATAGATAGATAGATAGATAGATAGATAGATAGATAGATAGATAGATAGATAGATAGATAGATAGATAGATAGATATGGTAGGTGCAGCCCACAGCAGGGGCGAGACATGGTTAGAATAGGCGATCATATAATTGTCACATGAATGACTCGTTTGATGATTGATGGCCGATCATCGGCCACATGTTCCGCAATGGTCTGCTGGCCCAAACGAACGCCATACACTGCCTGTCATCGCTGCATTTTCTTACACATTGCCAATCATACACCAAGCGAAATTTGGATCTAAATTTTTTTAGATCCTAATTTTAGATCGAAAACGTAACTCCCAAAAATATGACGAAGTCGGATTAATACTGTATTACACGGAAATAGACTGACCCAAACTCATTCAACCATTGCCATTGATGTTCGAAGGTCTGGAACAGCTCCCCATGCGGCGTAGAGTTCCTGCCAACGCTTTCATCTATGGCCTGCTCTTTATTTTTTTTTTATTTTTCATGCATACCCTACTAAACCCTAGTAACTCCGCTAATCTGTCGTCACGTCTCACGTGAGTTCATCTAAAGTTACATAAATAATATCTCATGAAACGTAATATACATCTGCGCACAAGAAATTGTCGCAGAGGGCCTACATCTGGCCAGCTATAAGGTATTTGTCAGTTGTACATTTGTGAAGGTAGTAATATTAATGTACATTTCTAGGGATGCTATTATCAGCGTATACTGGCAGAGAAAACGATTATCTCGTTTTCGAACCAACTGTAACCTGCATTAATGCGTGCTCTAGCGACGCTGCTATACGATAAATTGTCGTGCTTTGCTCATTGTGTTAGGATGCCTGCACAAGGGCCATGCATAATATGACGAGTTCTGGTTACGATAAAGGCTAATGTGAGGACATATCCTTTTGCGACCCGCATTTCCGTCTACTGCCGATGAATGCGTGAAGTCAACATATTGAGATGTCAAGGATTTTGCGACTCCGTGCAAAGCAAATGGAGGCGCCAGAAAAACTGAGAGAGAGAGAGAGAGAGAGAGAGAGAAAGGAAAGACAGGGAGGTTAACCAGGGAGATCCACGGTTGGCTACCCTGTGCTGGTAAAGGGGAAAGGGGAACGAAAGAGGGAAAGGAGAGAAGAGAGTTCGGGGACATGTCACCATCACTGTCACTGGTCAGGGCACTGTCACAATCGGTCAACAAGTCCTGTTTGTCGAAGAAGTCGCATCTATGACCTACAGCAACTCGCCTTGAATATTTGTGGTCCAGTGCCTTAAAATGTTGTATTCAGTAAACTGGCGGTTGTCCAGTTGACCAAGCGAGAAAAACTGAACTTTAAACAAACCCGGGTGGTCGAAATTTCCGGAGGCCTCCATTACGGAGCCTTTCAAAATCATATCGTTGTTTTGGGACGTAAAAATGCAGATATCATTAAAAACTGACTGCATATATAGTCCTGAACAGGCTAAAAAGATAATGATTGAATGCTAAAGTGGTCGGCGCACATGCTCGTCGCTCACTGTGTAAATTCTCGCACGCCTTTCTGGTTTACGCCGAGCTTAGAGAAACCTTCGACTTCGGTTCGCTCGTATCTCCAGTATCCCCAGTAGATTGCGAGATCCGAAACGCAAGCATGCGCGCTCGACACGCGTCACGTGCAGACGCGGCTCAAAATATAGGGAGTGAGGGAACGGAAGGTTATCACATTATCATGGGCGTCTCTAATGACTTCCTAATTCGTGACACGAGTTGAAGTGCAGAAAAAGGGAACAACAACTAGTCACCCCACGGCGTTGCTTTGAAACGCCCTGCAGCACCCCTCTGTAGTTATCCATCACACTGTCGGCAAAAAGAGCAAGTAAAAATAATAAAAAGAAGATCAGTCGAGTTACTGCAGCATATCTTTATTTTACCTTTATTGTTTTCTTTTGTTCTTGTTTTTCTCTTACAGCACGCTTCACTGACCTCAATGCATGGTCTCAACACACTGAGGGCGACACGTGACAGAATCGCTGTTTCAAATCTTTTAAAAGGAGATTAAGTACCCAGTTGATCAGCCCCGAACAACGGTACAACGTTGGGGAGTGTCGATGAGCGTAGATATCAGCAGCAACAGCGAGTTTGTGAAGTCTCTCAAAAGCATGACAAAAGCGTGCTGCACTTCACTCGCCACTTCCTTGTCAAAGCAATGAAAGAAGCTTCACTGTGGTTATTGTCTTTTTATTCGCCGGCGTTAATGAGACTTGACTGATCATTCTGCCTAGTGACACGAGTCAGAACGAGACCGAGCTGATTGATGGTCGAGTGCGCGATCGTTGTTCAAAATTTGAAAAGCGTCCTTTTGCAAACGCCTTCCGGTGCGCACTCTGTGTTAAAAAGAAATACAAGAGGCGTTGGTGATTTGGACTTTTGGTTGACGCAGCTCCGGCGACACGGAAAAAACTTCAGTAAGAAGATGTAGCGCAAAAGCAAGTCAACATCGCTACCGTGTTACATATTTAGTTCAATTTTGGCTATCTCGACCACGATTTGTGGATATTGTGGATATTTTCGGCAGCACAGAAAGAAGATGCCCGCTTTCACGTGACCGGAAACGTCAAAAAAAGTCGCGATTGGTTCACTTCGGCGACGTGTTCTCACCGTATATGGATTATATTTAGCGCATAGCATAATAACGAAGGCGTTAGGTCGCATACAATTACAACGAAGATGAAGAACGGGAGAGGAGGGGGGATGTTGGCGATTACGGCGCCACATTTCCAATGTCGGTTTTCAAACCTGAAAGATCGAGTCCCTTCACAAAAGCGGTCGTTTCAGTTGCAAGGTTTTACATTGCATGTTATTAAATATCTCACATTCTCTGATTTTGTGTAAATCATCTGTTTTGTTGTCTCATTTCGTGTGATTCATTTCTTTTGTTATGCTGTTATTTTTTATAACAGGAAATTAAAGAAGGGTCCTGACTGGAGCGTGAGAGTGTTTTCGTAACCATTCTGTATTATCGAGAATCGCGGCGGAGTGGCCTCGCATACATTTCTTGCCAGCATAACCAGACCCACATTTCTTTAAGCAGAAGGCTCTTGGAAACTTCGTAACGGTATTCAACACGGACTTCAATAGGAAAATGCATTTGAGTTCCTCGATGCGGTCCCGAACCTCGCAGCGGCGGTCGTATTTTCGATGGAGGTGGAAATACTGGAGGCCCGTGTATTGCGCGACGTCAGTACACGGTAAAGAACCACAGGTAGTGAAAATTTGCAAAACGCCCCACTGCGATGCCTCTTTCTTTTCTACTCTTTGATTCGCCCCGTGTACGCTGAGCCGTTTACGCGACAGGTACAGCAGAAAATAACGTCCTATCCTTAACAGAACCAGAATTATGTATTTCAATTCGTGGAAATGCCCAGCAGATGTTTTATGGTACAACCGAACGGAGATAAGGCATGCAGTTTTGCAGTGAGCACGAAACGCTCACGCTCTAATGCCGAAGGGGGTTGCGCGTACAGACATGGAAAGCGAACCCCACCGTATCGAACATCCGGTCGTCCTTTTGCATATTGTGACGTGGGGCCGGCGTGTGCACGTGCTGCCATATATTGAATAGCGTGCAAGGGATCGCTCGTGTCTCTTTGCCTTGCGCATACGTCGTCCACAGCCCAGGAGCAAACACGCTGCGCTCTTGGCCGAACTCCCAATCTCTGCGCTGCTCCCACTGCGCGCCTGTTTTTCTTTTTCATTTCGTGTCCCGTAGTTTGCGTTGCTCACAGCTACGCTTTCGGGACAAGCGGCTCTGATGACCTTTTCCCTGTGAGAAAAATTTCGACGCACCCTTTTCAAACATCGAGTTGTTCTTTTCCATTTTTTTCAATACAATAAACGTATTTCGCTGCACTCCGAAGCATAGTTTTTCCAAGTATTTATTTACACCTTAAAGAATATGCCAGCCGAAACTACGCAGCCACAGCTCACATAAATACCACCACCGCCACTACCCTTCTCAGGAATTTACCTAATTTGGCAATGACGATGTGTAAGAAAGGTTTACTAAGCATATGGCCTTAGCATTGTGTTCCTTTTTCTCTCTTAGATAAGACAAGAATAAATTCAAATGAACCGCGTGGTGAGTTCCCACGCGCTCAAGTATCGGAAAATGCGATAAAATGCCTCTCTTTCATAACGAAACGCAGAGCCGGAAAGAGCATTTTAAACAACTGAAAATTGCACAGGGCGTTTCGGATCGTTCTTTTCACTTGTGACATCGTCTTCTAAACCTCTTTTAATTGGATTTCTTTGCTTTCATCGGCAGTGCGAAAATTGTTATTCTGATTGGTTTCCATTATCAAATTAGGATTTGAATAGCAGAATAGAGCAATAAAGCTACATCATCTGATCGAACGCATGCCTTGTTGGATGCACTACATTCGGCGCCGATAAAAACGAAAAAGAAAATGAATAGATAGATAGATAGATAGATAGATAGATAGATAGATAGATAGATAGATAGATAGATAGATAGATAGATAGATAGATAGATAGATAGATAGATAGATAGATAGATAGATAGTACGAAAAGACGCGACCGATACTCGGATTTGCCCGAACATCGCCGTGCAGTCACACGTGCTTACACATTGGTTTATTTCATCAAACAAAGGTGAGCCTTCGTTTCTTCGAGGTCACAACGCGCTCACAAATGTCAGTGGGCATCTCAAAGATGCAACGGCCATCTCGCCAGCAATGTAGGTGTTCTCGCAAGTCTAGGAGAATTATCTGCGTATGTCATCACATGCTTCACAAACTTTCACTATGTCATCGCAGCACTCAGGGCACTCACAATAGTTGCGTAATCCTGCTCACGAACTTGGGTTCTGCACAGAGGCGTGGCGACGAGGGAATGTTTTGCGAAACAGTGCCCACCAACGCCGTAAACCCAATTTAAATTGCAGAGCAGGGAAGATCGGGTTAGGTACAGCTTTTAGAGGTGACCGTGTTGCCGAAAGCCTCCGGAGGCGCCACAGCCAATCTCGAGGTGCAGAACCCCTTGTTCCTTTGTGTTTACTCGTTTTCTCGATCAGATGTGAAACGATTGGTGCTATACAAGTCCTTAGACAGGGCCTTAGAATACAGAAGTGGCAGGCTAAATTATCGCAGTATGCTTGGGACGTTTTCGGCAGCTTAAGCAACAGACTGAACCGTGCCTTGTACGCAAAGGAGAGTGTTGAAGTTGGAAGTAAGTCGAAGTGGCTGTTCATTGCCGCGTCGCACTGAACAGGATGCGGTACGTCAATGGGGTTAATTGGTCTACCTATTTCAATCGAAAAGAACTAACACGTCTTTTGTAATCTCCCTACTAAAGCTCGAATTGTTTTGCTTCTCAGAGCGATGAATGTTGGAACTCGCGGTTAAAAAGAACTTACTGAGAAGTCACTGATTCAGCTTGATTTGCGGGACGTATACATAGCATAAACCTCGATTGATTGATTTCTGGGCTTTAACGTCCCAACCCTAAACCTCGAGTTTGCACTTGATCGATCGTGTATGATGTTCGAACGACCTCGCTTGTAAAGTCCTCATGTATATGTCTCTTTTGTGTGCGTTGTTGTGGAAATAGAATATCGTGCGCCCCTCATTTTTTCAACCTGCTTTCTGCAGCCGTGCAGTCATGTTGTTGCTCGACTGACCTCTTACTGGGGGTGTTCTTGCAATATCTAAACAACGTGCTTACGGGGATGCTAGTTACCGTAAACTAACAAGACTTATCTTGACAATATCGCTGAAAGTGGCACACGGGACATTACGTTCGGCAGTACGATGCCATAAGCTCTACGTATGCGCCAACTATGCATGCTGTTTCCTATCAACCACCAACAGGAATTCTACGTTTCCAGGGGTTTCGTATAGTTCTCGCTGTCTTAGGAAAATTGACTGTTTTTGCTTTATAGTTGCTTTCTTAAGCGCTATGAAACTGCGCGCTTCTAAGCAATGATTGCATTCTTTTCTGTTGCCTGTTAAGGTGGCCAGTGTTTTAATTTTGTAATTCTTCGTCCGAGCATCCCGTTGGATGCCTTTTCTTTGTTTTCAATACTGTCGATACCCAGCTGTATGTATTTTTCTCACTTTTTTATGTTTTTATACACGATTGCACTAATTACTTCTTGTGTCCCTCCTGTATAAGGCTGAATAGATTCGTGCAGTACAGTATGTCTAAATGAAAAAAAAAATAAGGCCGGTCACACGAATGCTACCGAATAAAAAAGAGCGCCACAGCCCGAACATAAGCCTACCCTCTGAAGCGAACTGTGTGTAGTTAATTAAAAAAAAAAAAGAAGAACAGAATGTCCTAGAACTCATATCGAACCTCTGGAGAGGCACGGCGGAATAGGCGACTCCCTGCGAGCCATTGTTTTGTATTTTCCTTTTTTTTTTTTTACGTAGCCCCACTGCTTCCGGCGATGTCAACGCCACCACGACCATGTACATCAAGGGAGTTGGTCACGTGCTCGACGCTCCGCTGTCAATCCCTGTCGATTTGCATACGACGCCGTGCACGTCCTGGAGCTTTCAGGGTACAATGGAAGCACCGCGCCGCGGGTTCAACGTCAGAGGTTCCGGACCGGAGAGGTTAATCTATAGTCTACCTCAAGTCCGTGCGTTTTATTTTGCAGGAGTCTGAATGCAGACTTTGCATTCTCTAACAATTTACATCTACGTCCTCTTTCCTCCACTCTTTTGCTCACCAGTCGCCCACAGTCACAGGGTCCCTGAGTTGTCTACTGGTTCGGTCACTCGGTACCATGATAAATTAATAAAGAATGCAAAAATTGAATGAAACGCTGGAAAATTTTTATTGTCTTTCTGAACGAGGCTTACCCGGGAGGAATACGGAAGAGTTAGAAGGTTTGGTTCAGAGATTTACACACACACACACACACACACACACACACACACACACACACACACACACACACACACACACACACACAGAAATAGAAAGGTTTGCTCGTGGGAATGACGGATCCAATACTGCCATACGGCATGCGGGAGTCATAAAAGGGAGTCTATCGCTGAAGCTCGGACTGTTTATGGAGGGAAGTGCTCGACTAGGAGCGATAACATGTGCGCCCCGGGGTATTTGTTCCGCTCACACAGCAGGCTGATTCTTACATTGTATTGTATTGAAGTTCGGTATTATATTTATTTTCTTTATTTTCTTTCGTTTCTTCTTTGACATATGTAAAATGTCTATTTGGGATTACCAAGGTCTATGCTCTTCACTTCTCTTTGATTTTAGCTTTTATTTTACCTCCCCTTTTTCATTTTTGTAGTATTGGACAACATTCTTACTCAGTTGAAATAGCAAATCTGGACCTTAAATTTTTCAAGGCAGCACTTCTTTCAAGCTAACAAACAAGGTGCAACAGGTTAAGGCTTCTTTAATGAAGGTGTTGACATTCTTAAGCGTATATAAATTGTGACATGGAGGAGGAGGAGGAGGAGGAGGAGGACAAAGGAAGAAGAAAGGCCAGGAAGTTAACCTTGGCTGAGCCCGGTAGGCTACCCAGCACTGGGGAAGGGTGAAGGGGAGGGAAAGTTCTGGAAGATATGGAAGTTGCTTGTCCATTTTCAAAGACGGTTAATTAGTCCAGTAGCACTCCAGTGACATGGGTGAACAGGTCACGGTACAAGCCACTGAGTTCATCTCATTTCCTATGCTTGCTAATTTTTACAGCCTCGAATACCAGTGCTGCTGCCTTTCTCCTGGGAGAGCTTCCCAAATACAAAGGCTCTTTTGCTACCCGACTTTTGTATCGCGTTTCATTTTATCGCACCTGTCTCATGCTATTACCGAAGTATGTGACTGTTGTTGAAATTTACAGTTTTCCGTCCAAAGCCATCTTCGTGACACTTGAAGAACAGATATATCAACCGTACCCGCCGGGAAAAAAAATAGAAGAGCACTGAGAAGCAGTATTTTAGGCCTGATTATGGTATTTCACAAAATGTGCTCAACCAAAAGAACAAAGCAGTCTAGGCGAACCTTCGTTATCCAACATAAATCTCGCCTAATTTTTATCCACATATATTGGCACAAGCTAAACGATTAATATGCTCTAGACGAATACGATGAAATGTAATATGTGCATTCCTTCAATTAGATTCCATCTCGCAAAGGGAAAGGACAGCCGGTTGTGCAAGTCGAACAGTTCATTTTATTGTTGAAAATAGTCAGGTGATGAGACCACGTAGCCATGTGACACTCAGATCAGCGGAATGATATAAAAGCGCGCAACGACGGAATACAACAAAAAATAAAATATACAAAGAAAGAGACAAATCAAGCCTGCCAAAGGTTTGTGAAATTTCGCTCTTACCTTAAAGTGAACCCTACTAGTCATGGGCAAAAGGACAGCGGAAAGAAATCCAGGCATGTACTTTCTAACAGAAGGAAAAGCGTTCACAGATTATAGCTCTCCCCAGCTAAACGCAGATTATCTGAAAGTTTGCAACATCCCGTCTGCGGATGCCCATTTTGTCACGTGGCCAGCGTGCGCCAAAAGGACAACTCGATCAGGATCTTGTCTGTGGGACCAATGATTCGTTCCCGCAATTCATAAGGACCTGATATACGGTTAACCGTTTCATGTCCCACCAGAGTGGAGAACCCAGCGCCGCCTCCTTTCACTACACACGATGTTTAACGTTGCATTATCTTTTATTATTGTGTGCCGCTTTGGCCACTCGTACTCCCTGACGCTGCGTCGAACGTACTTCTGCCACGCACCATTACTATGTGAATGTACATAGAGCTCCGAACCCGGCCATTTGCGGCGGATTTGCGAAGGCATAAATGCTGTTTTGCCGAAGAAGCCGCGATCGTAAAATCAAACGCAGCGCCCCCTGTCGCCATCGCTCGTAATGCCTTCAGCGACCACGCTGGATGGTTTTGACACGTGTCTGTAGGAAGAGAGAGGGACGGGAGTGCGTGGGAGATGAGAACGGCTAACCTAAAGAAGACGTAACTCTGAATTGCCCACGGCTCGCTTACTGGCTGTTGTCAGACTCACATGTTAGTCACTACGCTCGTTTCTAACATGTATGTCTTGCTTGTTTCGCGTCCACATGTAAGTCCACGTTTATGATTGAGTCCTTTTGTCGCCAGCGCTTCCAAAACTGAGCGGTGCGTGCGGAAATTCAGCCGCGGTCGCTTCGTGATTGGTCGATAGGGAGCTGAAGGAATGGAGCCGAGATATGACCAACGTTGTTAGCTCCCTTTGCCGATCGCCACGGTTGTTCCGGCTTTAAAATATATATGGTTATATTGATTGTATCTGCTTATTTGTTTTATCGTAGGTCCCTGTGCCTTTTTATCATTTGCTGTAACGTGGTTCGCTGTATCTTTTTATTATGTCGTTTTTTTTTAAGAAGCAATGCCTTCGGACCAAGAAACGTGAGGCCCAGGGCTCCTTAATTGGGCCAATGGTACCGTAGGCTTTCACGAACGTCTCTATATCAAAGCAGACAGCGCCAAAGACAGGAGATCTGAAGAATAGCAGAGGATGGAACTACCGCAAGCAAGCGCGTGTGTGTTACAAATAAGTCCATGCTCTACAGCATCTATACATGGCTCGCGGTGCTGCTACGGGGCAGAATCAAAGCGCTGACAACGTCAAATACTGTTTCTCAAGCTCCTTAAATTTCTGCCTAAGTCGCTGCAGAGCGCGATTGTCAAAGAGAACCTGACGGAGTGACCTTGTCGCGTTTTAAAACTGTTCCCTGCGAAACACTCAAATAAATAAAACACGAATTTCGCTTCTCTCTCTCTCTTTTGTTCACTAATTTCAAGCACGCTTCAGAAAAGTGCCTCTTGGAAGCGCTCTCCCAGCATTGAAATTTGTGCGACGAGGGACAAGCAATTTCTTTTTTTGTTTTATTTCTCTGCTGCTGGGGCTTTCCTACATGTATTTTGCAGATAGGAAGCTATTGGAGCAAGCACGTCCTTAAAGAAAAAAAAAACAACAATCTTCTCCTGAACGCGTATTTCAGCAAGCGTGCTCGCTCAACCACATTTCTTTTCTTACACCACAATTTCTCCATTGCATATTGAAGGCAACCCCCTTTAGTTCCACGCTTTATTACGCGTGCTGTGCGTGCGCGCCCTTCCAGTCTCTCTCTTACGCAGACCCGAACTTGAAATCTGCATAAGAACGTTAAAAAAGGGCACCGCGAAAAAAAAATAACATTCTTGTTTGGGCATCATCCGTGTATGGTTTTTGGCGACCCCGGAATCCACAGCTGGAAACAATCTTCAAAACAGGGGTGCCCCTGCCTTTCAGGCCGCACTGCAGCTCTTCGCTGCTCTGGGCGGCGCCTGGTTCAATGGAGCGGGGATGTGTTTAAATTAGCCGGGGGAAGGAATATGCACGTTTCAGTTTGTTACTCGCGTCAACCTTGCATGCGACGAGCAGTAACTCTCCCGGTCCAAGGATTTGTCCTTTGCGTCTTCGCTCGAAAACGGAATCTTTTTTTCATATTTGTCTTTTGAAAAGCGCGCCACTACGCCAGCCTATCGTAAATGCTGAAAAAAGAAAATAAAATACTTGTGAATTTCTTAGGAAGGTATCGCGGGGTCACTCGCGATAACAATGTTGTCGCTACTGCGAGCGGGGGATATAAGAACTCGTCGCGGGTAGTAAAATGCCGATGATTTCTGTCTCACATTCACGTTCGACGTTGAGCTACAAAAGGGCGAAACGTTGCCACGTGTTCCAAAATTTGCTTGTCTAGTAAACGAGGCGCGTGCTTAGTTGTATGCGTTACGGAGTGTTAGGTGAAGCTTGCAGGCTGCTATTTAAGGGAACAAAGAAAGAATAAGAACGTAGAATTTGAATACCTAAGAATTAGGAGAATGAGCGTTGGTAAAAAAGGACATACAAAAAACAACACGGAGGCATGTCTTCAGAGAACAAAAGTTACCTCTGCAATCTATTTATACGATACACAACTAAAAGATGGCATTTTTTCTTATATATCCATTGACCTTAGAAGCAATTGCATCACATTAAGCAAACGTCGGCAGCCAATAAGGCGAGTAAAGAGCGCGCCGGAGCTATGTGGCTCGCATTTGACACTGATGCACCATCCTCGATGTATTTGCTCTTTTCGTTGTTGCACTTTTACCCTTCGTTATCACACCTATAAAATTATAGATAGTGCTAAGTAGACCGCACTCTAGCGGTAAAATATTATCTAGAACCGAGTAAATCAAGCGACAATTTATGCGGTTACGAACAGCTTGCACTCGCGGTGAGGGGGCGTCGCCTCTCGCACTGAAATGGCGGCGACTTATCGGTATTGTGGAGGGTCTTCTGACAAACACACTTCATCGTATTTTTCACGACGAAATGCTTCCGAAATGCTTGTGAGAGACAAAATACACTCACTTGGTAGCGCCAAGCTTGACAAGAGCGGCGCCGACGAAACGAACCCGCATCCTTCGTCGGTCATGCTGCGGCGAGCGGCTGCCAGGGTCATTCGTAGTCTACGACCATCGAGATCTTTCTGTGCTGTCCTGTGACGTCCTGACAGCTTCGCTGCGGTGAGCGTCGCTCAGCGACGATTAACGATGCAAAGGTAGGCGGCTACAGTTGAGCACTGCCATACGCTACTATACTGGCAAAACGTCCAAAGCCGCACGACCGGACTGCGTCTGTGACAGCGCCGCGGGATATAAATACAAATTTGAAACGGTTATTCCTTGACCATACAAACGTTACGACGCGCACGCAATAAATTGTGACGTACTTCGTGATAAAATTATTTTGCGACATGTTTCGCAAAGAAATTTCCTTGTGATATTACGTCACGTAGTCACCAGCAGAAGAGGGGACGCGACGTCTCGGGGCGTGAGTGTGAACGGCGTGAGTGTGATCAGCGCGTACGCGTATCGGCGCGTGCCGATACGCGTACGCCGGCGTCCGTCAACTAGAACGTGGTACCGCGACATCTCCGGCAGCTATGCCTAGTGACCGTCGTTTCGAAGGCACCGCCGAGTTCTGGGAAAGCACGGAAACTACGGTCGCAAACGTTCCTGACTGACCGCATCGTCAACCAGTACGACAACGACACGGCGAACTACCCCGAGTGTTACCAGTGCGGCGTGGTTTTGTGCTGAGTTCGAGCGATGCTCGCTGTCCTAGCGCCGGTCTTGGTGGACGGCGGCCAAGTGAAAACGCACTTTCGTGTATCTCTGCTCCCGCGCTTGTGTCTGTGCTTGTTGCGCTCTCAACGAGTGAAAATGTGCTTCCAATGTTATAAGTTCGAAGGGTGAGTCCTCGTTTACTGCTCAATAATTGAGTGATGTCTGCATTTTGCGTAAATTTCCTTGTGATATTATGTCACGTAGTCACCAGCAAGAAAATTTTTATTAATTTCCGTGAGATGGTAGTATTTTACCGGGTCTTGTTCTTGATCGATAGAGATAAGTAAAAGCCGCTTACATAATTGATGGCGGAAACGTACGGGGCACATGGAAAACCAATTAGCTCAGATAACAATGTTACTTCAGAGCATGACGCTGAAAGTAAAAAATAGGTAGGAGCAGAGATAATTTTTGGCGTAGTAACTTTGATTCGGGAAAACAAGCGTTCGTAGCGAAAAGCATAAAGGTAGATCTTGGTGGCCCGCGAGCCACTGTCTCGTTATAATGGTGACGCTGATAATATGTATCCACCCATTTATGGGTAAACATGCATGTAATATTCACTCTATAAGGTCTCTGCAAGGCGCGCACTACTCAGGGACCTTGGGTTAATAGCTAATAACTAATAACTAATAATAACTAATACTAGAGTGCTGCGCGGAGAAGGAACGTTACAGATCTACAAGCGTCCTTACTATAAACACCTTCTACTGGGGAGCAGATCCAGAGAACATTTGGTGTGCATACAGTGCTCTTAAAGGAAACCTCAAGATACTCGAAACTCGATAATATATTCCCAAAGTTCTTCTATTACAGCGTAATACTATAGTTCGCAAAGTGTTCGTGTTTCTTACGGCTTGTCTATGGTGACATGATGCCCAATTCTTGTTGCAGCCGCTCCGTGGAGGGAAGGTGGGAAAGGGCATTGCAACAACGACGCCGGAGCAGTTACAAAGGGCGATAGGTTTGACGCATCACCCACAAGAGGCCAGCCCATATCCAAAGTCCAAAAAGTATCGGTATTCAGGGAACCATGGAACAGTGCAGCGTATGGCAAGTGAGAATTGATTTTATTTCTAGGGTTTGACGCCCCAAAACCACTGTAAGATTACGAGAGGCGCCGTTGTGGAGGACTCCGGAAACTTTGACCACCTGGGGTTCTTGAACGTGCACTGGCATTGCAGGAAGTGAGAATTCTCAATGGGGTGGAGCTCAGTGGCGCGCAACCGAAAGGAGTGGTGATATGGAGGGGGGAGGTGCAAAGGTTCTGTGGTCTCTAGAGGCTAGTGCTTAATGAGCGGAAGTCCCCGAAAGGGACATCACGACGTACCCAGCGTGCAGCTACGAAGAGTGCGCGGCGGCAATCGACAGTGTGCGGGGAAAGCAGTTTCGCGAGTTAGTCAGGAAAGAGTCAAGTGCGAGGAGTGGGGTCATCTATCAAGGGCAAAGCACCACCATCACCGCTACCCTCCGGATGGTTGCCGAAACGTCTTTAGACGGTAAAAGGAAGGGAAATGATGCTGAGAAAAGGCGTTTTTCTCCCCATCCCTTTGTGCTCGTAGAATGGCCTAGCTAGGGCTTGTTGGCGTCAGCAATCTGGTGGCTGACCGAGCGAAGAGATTAGAAGGCTCTGTGGCATCCACTCAAACCACGGCCTTAATTCAGAGCAAAGCGGGAAAGAGGGAGTGAAGAATGCAGCTCTTACGATCTTGTGACGTGATACGAGATTGTTGTAGCTCTTATAAGATAGGAGCTCCAAGATTGCATTGCGTTGACTGAGCAGTGCCCTGTACTTGCGTTAGAGAAATCGGCAAGTCTTCCTCGTTTCTCAGCCCATTTAAAAAATATATCTGGTTAACCATTCATGAAAGGATGGTCAGTTATATGAGTTGGAATTGGTCCGAGGGTTGCGTGATCGAATCCCGGCCGCGGCGGCTGCGTTTCTATGGAGGCGAAAAGTTCAGGCGCGCACACTCTGCGTTGTCAGTGCACGTTAAAGAAGCCCAGGTGGTCGAAATTTCCAGAGACCTCCATTACGGCGTCTCTCATAATCATAGCGTGGTTTGGGCATTAAACTCAAGAAATCATCACCGAGTTGGAATTGGTTAAACTTTTTCTCTCGGTGAGCTGGAATTTAGTTGTGAGACAGCGCTGCCGTTTGTGCCCATTCTTGCTCGTTGTCCTCGTTTTCGCGCTGACCGTTAAAAATTGTTTCACAATTCATGGCCTGGAGGTCACGTTCTCGATACAATTTAGACGGAGTTTCCTAAGTAGTTTAAATTGAAATAAATTCTGTTGTACGTGCCCTAACCATGATACTATTACCGGGCACACCGTTGTGGAGGGCTTCGATTTATGTTACACCACTTATTATGATTCAATGCGTAACGAAATCTAAGTAAGGGACGGTTCTGCAATTTGGGTCATCGAACTACAGCTGCCTCGGCCGACAATCAAGACCCGCGACCTTCAAAATTTGTAGTGCTACACTTTAAGTTGTGCAGTGGCACCTGCCACCGCCGAACGCACACAGCAAAAAAAAAAAAAAAAAAAAAAGAAAACAGGAACCGCGGGGCTCCTGTCACTCCTTTGTGTAAACCCGCTTTGTGACTTTCCCCTCGCATGGCTTCTCCGTGTCTCGCCTCAGGGGGTGGGAGAATTCAAGGGACTTCTCTCTGTCCCTTCGATTCCCCCACACCCTGAGTGTATCGGTTGAGGTGTCCTCACTGTAAGACAGTTACCGTGCACTCTTCACCCTATTTTGTTCACTTCCTTAACTAGAAGCTCAATCTCTTGCTCGCCGGGAAAATAAAGGCAGTCGCACAGCAGACGTGGTCGTTGTCGGTTCCTCCTGCACGCGCTCTACAAACTGGTGACCCGGACGTGATTCGAATACGCAACCACGCTAGCAGCCATGGCGGGTGAGTATCGCAGTGAGTGATAAAAAAAAACGAAATTAGAGAAAGAGAGCACGCCTAAAAGCTGTGACGTCATACTACCTTACACCTGAGCCAATTTCGGCATTAACTATCGATAAAGGAAGCTCTTAAGTTCACGTCAGTTTATGTACTAACAATTACCGTACTGTGCCAAAATTAACAATCACACAGTTCTCTAAGAACAGTTTATTCTTCGCAACTGATTTAGTTTGGCTTTAGCGTTCGACAAAAAAATTCAACCGGTTCGCACTCTAATTAGCTCTTCGTAACTTGAGTTAGGTAATCATTATTCGGCTTTCTGTTGTAATTTACGGTGAACTTAACGCTTTCTTCCTAGAGACGCTTCTGTAGACGTTTCACTGCATACGACACCAATCATATTATGTGTAAGCACGAGCAAGGTAGCGTCGACGGATAATCTTCTTTTGTAATTAATACGAAACTACGGAGATCTATTCCAACGCAGATCAGTCTATTAAAATTATGTTTTGCTTTAGTAGAACGATATTGCAACGTAGGTCTGCTTTTGTGTTGCAATGAGAAAGCGCCCCTAGTCAGCCTCACCGCTGCGACGTGTGGCGGTAAAATCACGCCGGAACGAAACATACATTTGCTCGGGCACACCAAAGAGCACCCTGACGGCCTGGATTCAATTCCTATCAAACATATTTTTAAAACCACAAATGGACTGTGTTCGCAGGAGGCACACTGAAAAATTTTACAATAAACGGAGCCCTCTTTATGTTAAGATGTCACCAGTGATAATAAACAATGATCTCGTACGATGATCACGCACCGTTCCTACGTCATAATGGCATGACCTTGATGCCATGTGAATTGTCACCGCCGGACCTTCAGATGGGGCGCGCAAGCTATGGTGCGCTTATGGGCATCGTATAGTAACGTGACTTCTTTTGTGCCATATGTGGCATCACCGGATTTTTGAGAAGGTCCATGCAAGCTCCTTCGAAGGTGCCTTCACATGAGACATGTAATGATTTCGCCTTATAATAGTGGAAGTTTACCGAGGGAAAGCATCCACATCCACCAGAAATCGAGATTTCATTATCCCATTACAGTGCCTCTTAGTCATGCACCGCCAATACTGTTCTCGCTTCTGTTTTGGGGCTATAATTTGTTTCTGCCACCTTCGACGCTTTAGGGCAAGCACCTCGAACTGTATGCTACTGCAAAGGCTGAACAATAAACGTGTGAATTTATTGGCGCAGATAATGCCCCACCTTATGAGAATTTTTTTATCCATTTCTTCTCGCTTCTTCTTTCGGCGATTATGGGGCAAGTGCTTAACGACATCATCAACCGACGCCACTGGCAAAAGCGAAGCGGGAGTGCACCATCATTCCTCAATTACGACCGATGTTCCCATAGCGTTAAATCATGGCCGACTTCCACGCAATAACGCTAACGAAACGACCGCCGCTTCCTGATCTTGACGTCAGTGCAGGGGGAGCTCGGTCCCTTGCTTCAGTCGTACGGATCCACCACTAACACGAAATTCAGCGATTTATTGTCAACGTAAACGAGCGTCAGCTGCGGGGGTCGCTTGCCGAAAGTCGTGGAGATGCCGGGATGTAAAGTGCCGGCGTCTATTCACTCTAGCCTGGTAAACAACGATGCAGTATGCGTCCGTGTCATAAAATGGACACTGGGAAACGGGTCGTAACTATCTGGTGGGGGCCCTAGCCGTCTCTGGCAGTTTCCACATGAAAGAAAGTGTCTTCAGCATATTTACTTTTTTTTTCTTCGATTGAGACCTTCGGAATACACTTGCGAATAATACTTCTGTGGCAGGATATATGCAATGTAGCCATAAGCCTCGAATGAAGGTTCGATGGGTAACCCGCAACTGTATATTTGTGAGTAATATTAGAGTTGGCTATGGATGTTTAGGAGTTCCGGAAGCGCCTTAACGTCCATAACATTGCTACGTAGCTTGTACATTTCACGGGGAAGCATTCAGCCGAGAGAAGACAAGTCGACGGGACTGACTGCAGCGTGGGCTGTCCAGCGTCTCTCTTGATGCTCTGCACCGCCGTGTATTATACCTTACATTGTACTCCGGCGCGTAGTTTTACGTGACAATATCCATTTTCAGTGTAGCTGTCTGCTTTCAGGCGTATGTTTTCAATTTAATTCATCGATCTTTCGCCAATTACAGTACGGCCTGTGGTAGACCGGTACTAGCTACACTTACAGTGCTGGTAGTACTGGTCCAGATGTAGTGTCTTTAACCAATGATCATTGTCTGTGCGTTGACTTGGGTGATGCAGGACTGTCAGGGCTGCTTGAGGAATTATCCCGCGATGTTTATTAGTTGTGCTATGCCGACGAAACAACGTTCTAGCTGAAGCTTGCACACTGCACATATCTTAGTGTTAGCATCATTCTTATCACCAATCAACGAAACTCATAAATCATGAGTAATCGGTAATGCACGTCTGAATGAAAACCTGTAAGCACAACGTGTTGTTGGATGGAGGCTCCAGGAAATTCGTAAGAATCCTGTAAGCACAACGTGTTTTGGGATGCAGGCTCCAGAAAATTTGTAAGAATCAATTGATCAATCACTCAATCAACGAATCAGTAAATAACTGTAATTTTAGATGTTACCTACGCGAAGGGCGTTCAGAAGGCATGTAGGCGCAGATTCGTTTGCCTCGTTTGTGGATATTGCCGTTTAGAAGAAACAGAGTGCATCTACTACTAGGAGAACGAAAGGAGAAACTTTATTATAATAATCCGGCGGCCATGGTGGTGCAGATCACAAGCCTTGGCTTCGGCCAGGAGCTTGTGGATCATGGCGCTGTCCTAGGCCCGTCGGATTGGCCAAAGATGTTCGTCCGGGTCCGTTCTGAACAGTTCGGTTACTAATAACTGTTTTTTCCAGAACGCCAGGCAAGAAAAACGACAAAAAGAAAGTGAACCTTTTTCCCTGAAGGGGTTTGACAGCCCAATTACGTGTTCGTGCCTGAACAAGTCTGAGAGGAGGAAATCGGACATGCGTTGTCCACTCAAACCTCGGGACGGTCACACGAAAGGAAGCACCAGGATACCTTCTCATCTCTTACCCCCCGCGGCGATGAATCTGCAATAACAAATTCCCTATGGAGCGATGATACTGTTTTCTGCACGCAACGAGTACGCTTCCTTTGACACACACACGAGACTGTTTGCTCGGCCTGTTAGTCATCCGAGCACGCAGATGCCTGGCGCCACGGTCCAGACCGTACCCTTTTATGACATGCTCCACGAGCCGATCAAACTAAACAATTAGAAGCACGTATTAGCCTGTATAGCAGCCCCAACGCTCCTTGAAATGAATAGGGGGAAGGCCGGTGACGTTACAGTTGAACAGCACACGGTGGGAGCGATGCACAGAGGGCAATAAGCTGCAGAACTAAAGGGGTACACGAGGGTAATATAACAACCGGCTATGAGAGTAGCCCTCTGGCGGCGTATCGAGACGGCGTAGTAATACCGTTTGCTGAGAAGCAAGCGGCGATGTACGCGGGTTACAGTAATTCTTCAAAGTGGTCTCCGCGGTCACTCCTGAGTGCTAGATTTATGTGGTGGCGTCACACTTTTGAGCCTGCAGCAAAGTCTTTCTTCGCGCCCAGACTAACCAGTCTGAAAACTGGTACGTTCGACGGCTACGCAAACGATGTGGCTTTCAAGAATTACGGTTGTTTTACGCCGAATACACCTAATATATTCTATATTTCTTATAAAAATGTATTCACAACATCACACACTTTCACTTTAAGCGCGCTTCTAGTTTTATTTCACATTTTCTATAATAGCTTTCAGTGTGTAATGTGTCGTATTGCTACTGACACTGATGTTAAAATGTATAGGACTTTTGTTCTTATGTTGCTGAAAACAAGGAATATGTGGGCCTAGTGAAGGTATTTCGAATGGAGCTTTTATTATTTCGTCGCAAACAATTATGTGGAACCAAATGTGTGGTATGTAAATTCAAGTCAGATCTCGATAATTTCGCAAAAGAAAATGTATATTCGTTGGCTAGTCGGTTGGCCAATCTTATTATGAATATATATGTAGTTACAGAGTAAGCTAAACACTAGGGAGGATTTACATGAACCTATTGCCCCAATGACACACGCATAACTTTCACGATGACAAATTTAGCAATCACTGCAATATAATTTAGAAGGGTACCAACGCGACTATAGTTATATCGGACGCTTTATAATACTTGATTCAAAGAAATACATGAAGGCCTATGATATGAATGCTGTGTGAGAACGGGAAGGCGTCATTGATATATTGATTACTGGATGGTAGCGAAATCTTTCTTTCAGATAATTATCAATGATAAGACACAGTGTTTATTGCAGCTATCGTCCAACTTCTTCCTTTCTCCTGTGCTGCAAACATCAATAATTCGGAGGATTAATCTTTTACGGGCAGCGTTAAAGAAATTTTAATCAGTCGATATGCAATGGCAGAAATGTACACATCACGAGGAATTTTTTCATAAATGTACATTGTGCTCTTTGTTAGAAATTATTCTAAGCGAGGTGGTTGGGTGTCAGTCGCTCACAAAGGCATCATCAAAGGCATCAATCCATCACTAAGAAAAAAAAATAGTATCTTGGCTCTTACCAAGGATGAATTGACATATGTCACAGACGGTTGCAGACTTTCCTTAATGCAATATATTGTTCCAACGAATACAGGAAGTACAGTGGGTTAAATGAGTAAGAATTTACGCCACGAAGGACCTCGACGTAACGTCCAAAATACAGAGTAAGTTAGAATTCTTTCGTGCAAATTTCATACTAACAGGCAGTGAACAAGAAGGAAATCTCTAGGCTTCTAACATAATTCTTCTGTACAAAAGAAAGGTTTGACCATTTTTCTGTGAGCCACCGGCTTATGCACGATAACGTTACTGTATTACACGACCCATACAAAAACACCATCTTGTTCACATTTAAGCGCTGCGCACTCTTAAGCTAGGAACTAAGGCCGGCAAACTTAATCTCGATGGTGCCTATCGTCACTGTCTCCGCAATGAAATCAGGATTAGTGCGCATCACACCCCATGCTGGTTTAAAAGGAAGGGCAAAGCAACATTTTATCGTGCGTTACACCACCGCGAATGAACTCACATACGAAAACTAAGAGTTTAGAAAATGCCTTCCGAGCGCGTTCTGCACGCACGCTGCACCGATAACGTATTTTCCCGAAGAAGTGAGTGTACGACAACTCTAAATGCCATTACGTGCCCTAGACTGGGCGATGCCGTCCCTGCACCACGCTATTTTCACGGCAACATCAATTTCGCGAATCGAACGTGAAGTGTCAGTCGTAAGTCTTGATAGACGCTCCTAAATGGTCTCGAACGTGCGTAAAATGTTGACCCACGGGTCCCCTAAAACCTCTGGCCCCTTCCAAAAGCAGGTTCACTGGCACAGTTTTTTTTCTCCGCCTTACAGGCGCTGACTGTGAAATACCCCACACCCCGCACAACCACTCCTCTTCTGCGAGCGTCTCTCGTTCTTCTTCGTGCGAAACGTCCCTCAGGACACGTGATGTAAACTGCAAGATGACAAAAAGAAGAGAACTTTCCAGAAACAAACAAAAAGTGCGTTGCCTTTCTTTCCGCGCCTCATGCGGGTAGATTTTTTATGCGATCGTGGGCGAGGAAAATCAAATTATCAACTTAAACGTCCCCAGGAACTATATGGGTCATCAGGGACAACACTCTTCCTGCGAGTGCGTGGAGACCATGCGCTCAAGACCAGACGTCCATATTCAGGACAGACTTAGGGAAAAAGAGCAGTGATTAGGAGAAAGCGTACTCTCTGTGAGGGTTATTTCTACCCCGCCTTATAAATACTAATGGAACGATGCAACGTCACTTTTCACGTTACCTGGTAGACTCAGACATGACCTTGCACAGCAGTCAAGGTGAAACACAAGTGTTTCATAATGCGCTATACCAGTCCAAGGTGAAATCAGCTCCCAGATCCTGCGCACGAATGACTGAGTCGGGTGACCTTTACCGACGTAGATGAAGGAGATCGTAATTGCCAACAACAACAACAACAACAACAACGAAAAGACTCCACTTTTCTGTTATGAAACAATACCTGTGTTGAAAAATCTACGTTAAGCACTCGTCAGAGCAACGACCAGGCACACAAGGCTTTCAGGATTAGCGAACGGCTGTCCAAGGGGGCAATGACGTAGGCATATTGGCAGACTGGCTGCAGCGAATAAACGCGGCCCAAGTGCAAGTGCAGGCTCGTAAGACGGAGAATTGAGTCGCATGCACCCTATGAACTTGTTCTCATCTCAACCTTTCTTCTTTCCGGCTTCCTAAGTATATGTACACGTAGAAATAAACTGAGCGCATCGTTCATAAAACAAAGATCCAAAAAAGCACATCTCCCGCTGTCACGTGCAGCAAGAATCCAAATTGCTTCTCGGAGTTACAACGTCCCAATTGATGAGGCGAAAAAAAATTTTATCAAGAGAAGAAGAAATACCTTATCTCCCCTCACATCCTCCATTTTGATTCGACCCCCTACCCTATCCGAGGGTTCGTACTCGCGTCTAGGGCAAGCTACATCAGTGTGGGGCGCACCGCGTACCCCGACCACCAAATCGAACGCGTGTTGCTGCAGGACAGCTTCGAATTTGTTCCCGCAATTTATAAGGCTTCTGATTTACCGCCTACCGTTTTGCGTACGGCCTCGAACAAGGCTTAATGCCACCACTACTCCTCTTTTATGCGCTCTCCTTTCCTGGCCCCAATTCACAAGTTTCTTTAGCAACTCGGTTTGCTTTTCTCTGTGGGATCTCGGTTTCGGAGACTGCTTCAATGTGCCGCAGTACTGTCCTTCTGGATGAATAGTCTGCGGTGGGTGCAGCGGATTAAAGGAGCGCGGTTCCGGAAGCCGCCATGATCGTAAAATAAAGAACACAGCGCCCTCTCTCGTTGGTGCTCGTAAAACCTTCAGCGCCCTCGCGATGGCTTCGGCACGCGACTGCAGACAAAATGAGATGCGGATGGTCAGTAAAAAAAATAAGTGAAAGAAAGAAGCGGCTTGCTGTAACCCATGGCCCATTTGCGGGCCACGGGTCTCGATTGCCCGATGCAGTCTTTCAACCATTTTTTTTTTGTTACTTGCACTACTCGTGAATGCATGTTCTTTCGCACGCTCCCAGAATGTACGTTTCTGGCGGCAGGCTATGCGCGTGTGGTCGTTCGGGCGTTGCGGTTGCACAATCGCTGAGGGAGGCCGAAAACCATAAAAAAAAAGACAGGGTATGATGGCCGGACCATCGTGTCTCTCAAAACGGTCCGATAGCCCAAATCTCTGTCTGGTCGTAATTGGGCATATCTCATTCGGGTATGACAGTTCTTTTTCTTTTTTCAGGCAACAAGCATTCTCTGGCAGCAAGGAAGCACGGATAAAGTTCTTTTTTTATTGGACTGATACAACTGAATTTTTGTTCCAGTTTGCAATTTGTTAGAGATGTTCAATCAACCGACGAAAAAGCGCGGTAGGACGGAAGTAGTCGCTTTATTTGTTTCTTGCGTACTGACAGCCTAAACCCGGGGCTTCGTGCTCCATTGGAAACGAGTGGACAATAAAAAAAAGTAACAAGCAGCAGAACTGTCAGCCCGCTTAGCATAAACACTCAGCAGCGCCGCCTGGCACATTTCGATTCAGACCAGCGCATCGAAGTGATGGTGCTGTGGCAATAATATTATTTATTTATTTATTTATTTATTTATTTATTTATTTATTTATTAATTTATTTATTTATTTATTTATCTGTCATATTCATGGACTCACCCACTATTAAAACTCCCGTCACAACCGCACGAGTTAAGTCTAGTGCTCTAGTAAATGTGACCTGGGTGTCATACATTCCGCGTCCTGCGTTGCTCTTCTGTCCGCCGCGGTTGTCTAGTGGTTATGACGCTGGTCTGCTGACCAGAAAGACGGGTGTTCTATACCGGCCGCGGTGATCCCAGGTGATCAGAATTTCGGGAGCCCTCCACTAAGGCGCTCCTCTATGGTCGTTCTAGGACGTTGACATTATGGGATATGCCGCGTTCCTCTTATGGATGCAGCTAAGTTGTAGCTCAATAGGGCTTATAAACCTACACTCACGGCATAGAAATAGGCTAGAAAAAGGATTGACTGCGCTGTTGGTTGCTGAAATTGTAATCCATGCAATCGTGAACAACATATCTGAAACAAACGTTTACATAAATGATTCTCTACGGCTGCTTCGAAACACTGGGCTCCCGATTTCCTCGAAGAAGAGCGCGTGGTTGGCCCCGTCGTCAATATATTCAAATTAGACGGAAGAGTTCCCCCACCAGCTCGTTCGATTCACTGCTAGCGTTCCCCTGTTCGGACTAACAACTCTTTCCGACCATATTTCAATCTTTATCGTCAAATCTGGCCACGTCTCGTTCTTGTAGTGCTTTTTAACGTGTGCGTGTTAGCATTTGTAGGTACTGCACAGAGTAGCAACCCCATGCGCACCACGGCGTAGTGTGCGATGAAGGACGTATAACAACAAGCTTGGACGTCTTTTTCCGGAAAAGCGTCGTCTGCCGTGATTATCCCTTATGCATATCTTTAGCAGACGACATACATCGGCAGTTTTCATTCGAGCACTGGCGAAGCTCGGCATTGGCTGCACGTTGGGGAATTTTTTTTTGTTCCTTTTCTATATGTACCAAAATTTGCATACATGAAACATGTACGTAGCTATTATCTGAGTTATGAGAAAGTCGTTTCCCTGAGCGAACTGCGATTGAGACGTCAGATGTACAGGACAAGTTGGACGGCGGGCCAATAAATTTAATGGATCGGGGGTATCCCGAAGAAGTGAAAGAAGTTATTGAAGGGGGAATGGAACTGCCAGGGACAAGGACCCTTGATATCTGTCGCTGTACAGATGTCAAAAGCATTGTTTCGAATCTGTGATATGTGGGAGTATAATGTAATTGCTTCTTGCCAGATTTCTGAGAGCGCAGCTAGCTGACAGTGAGGGCTAAGAGTTTGAGTTGTTTGATATCATTTCCAGGACTACGTTGGAGCTGTTGTTGAAAATGATGTTTGTTTTTACAGTCCTCCCGTTCAAAACTACAACGCTCGGTGGCACTTAGGATTTACCAACGACACGCTACAGCTTCCAGACTTGGCGGAACTGACAATTCCTCATCGTACCGTACGAACCCTGAAAATATAAGCATCGAGAATTCGGCACGTATCTATGTAATGACCGTGATCTAATGTGAAGTTATTACTCACTTTTAGGAGCTAGCTTAAGAAGGTGTGGCGTATTATTCATTTAGGACGTGAGGTTCTTCTCAGTGATCCCCAGTGTAACGTGTTCCAGCGCATCTTGCGGCTACTTGACGCAGTATCGACGCCCAGGTCAACAGGCGGCCCGACGCTTACAGCGAAATGTTGAAATGCGCCACCTGACCACATTTATAGGCAATTCTCTTTATTGTGTTGTTGCTGTCTCTTCTTCAAAATATTTCTCGCCAAAAAAAGGAAACAAAAGATTTTGGTAAGAGGCGTTCGCGTATATGTAATGGCCACAAAATTTAAATTAGAATTGTGTCATTGCAAAGTGACTTGGAAATAACACGTTTCTTTGAAACGAGCTATGTAGTTTGTGACGCAGTTGCTTGACCTTTATGCTACTACGCAATGCTATAAGCCTTTTGAGGCTACTGGTAAATGCGAAATGGTGAACACAAGAAGTTTGCAACATAAAACTCTTAATTAAGCTAACAGCGCCCCGGTCAATAGGCGACAATCTATCAAAGTTTAGTTTTGCGTTCGGCCGTCAGTGCGAAATTCTGTCACAGATCCACGTATATGAGTTAAATTTTATTTGAGCGACTTTATTCTGTTAAAAAAGCACGTGACCTGTCGATATCGACGTCATGTGTTCTGTGACGTCAGAATCATCTGTGTCTGGAGCCACGGTACACATAGTTTACATCACCATGCGTCGGTCTGAGGACAGAAAGAAAGAAAGAGAGGAAGAAAGAAAGGTCTTGAATCGATATAAGATTAATGAACTCGCCACAATAGAGTGTGATTGTATCTGCGTAGGTCGAGGATTTCTTTCACTCCAGTTTGTCTAACAGCTAGCCGACAAGTGCGCAACGACGGATCCCCGTTTCCGATAGCAGTTCTCTTGTTCCCTCTACGGGCACCCGGAAGTTGGGTCCCTCACACCGGAAGGACGCTCTCCGGGAGGAATTGAGATCTCTCTGCCGTGGTTCCGTCTAGCGACCAAGTCTTCACTCAACTGGCATTGAGTGCCACCACTGCAGAGGGAATTTTGGTTGCCGCTTAGCTGCAGTTTTTTGTCTTTCTCCTGACATGTTAACTGAGGCAGCTACAGTACGTGCAATGACATCTTTATTGTGAATGCTTTTTGTCGTTCTCGATGAAAATTTTCTTTTCCATTCCACGCTATAGCGAAGGGATAAACAGCGCAGCTGCCTGGTTCTACCCTCTTTTTCCGCTTTAAATTCGGACGATAGTTCCATTTAAAAAAAAGTACAAGACGAAACTTAAGCTTTCTTTTCCGCTGTACTATGGAACGAAGCGAAGATGTACTGCACACGTGACATGCTTTGCTGAATAACGAGACGGTTATCGCGAGATGAGGTAAAAATGAAGCGTTGCTCATTTCTAAATCTTTGTCTCTATATGAGGCATAAAAATGCACAGCGGAGGTACACTTTGCAAAAGAGGTATTCCGGAATGTGTAGGGAGACCTTGCCGGCCAGTTCCGCTTTATAGACAAATATTACAGCCGAGACACATTTAGGAACCGTTACCGCGTCAGCAACAGCAAAGCTGGTCACACAGGAAGGACAGACAGAAACCGAAAAAGCCATTGAGGTACAAATTCCTGCAGCGTGTAGCACGTCGTGAAATACCCCCCTCGCTCCTTAACTGCAGTTTTCAAATGTTAACCTTATTCATGGCAGTAGTAATGCTAAACAAATCCCACGTGCTCGTGAAACGACCAGACATTTTTTTTTTTACTCACATCTTTGAGGAAGCATACGCCCCGCTGTCCATTCCGTCCATCCTCCCCCCCCTCCCCCCCCCCCCGCCCCTACCTCGCGCTACCATATATACGTATTTTTTCCCTATCTATCTCTCAATGGCAAAAGGAAAGAGTTCCTCTATACTTCTTTCACAGCGCGCAAAGGCCTTGCCTGCACTCTTCAAGACCTGTAAACCAACGCACACAATAAACCATGGCGGAAGACTTTAATAATGGATTGCCTATAAGAAAAGTGACACCATTGAACGAAAGCAAGTAAACGAATAAAAAAACGCGGTCGTTAACTATATGTGCAGGAGGTCCTGTGCACTCAGTGCAAAGCTTCTTTTTTGGCAAACAGCAGCAGAGCCTCAATTCAATTGCCGCGGATGCTTTCCCAGACGTGGAAACGAATCAATACAAACAAACGTCGCATGTAAACCGTGGATAGCGTAACGGAGCAGGGGATGTTGCGGACGTAGTAGAGGTGGCAATACACCCCGCACGGGGAGATCCGGGGTGAGAATGGCGCCGCAATAAAACACCCAGCGGGCCATTACACCCGGAGACCCCCTACCGGTGGGCAAAAGGGACGACACATCACACGCCGAGTGTCAAGCACTACGGTATATAAGAGGGGTGTCGTTACGCTGGATGCACTTCTCAGTTTAAGTGATCCAGCGTGGATGGTAGCTCAATAGGAAGTGCACAAGGAGACGATACGATTTTATACAGTTGAAAACCGAGCCAACTTTCTCAAGTGCAGATACTCTCCTGAGCGGAGATGTAAAGAACATTTTAACAGAAACGTTCTCGCACCTACTTCAATGTAGCCCGAAGGTGAACAGAAAGATGAATTTTAGAAGCACGAAAGTGGAAAGTAATGAGTCGTAACTTGTGGAAAAGAGAACTCTTCAAGATATCTGCCGGGTTATATGACAGCCGGCGCGACGTTTGCATCGTCGTTGCAGCAGGATTTAAAGACGTGTTATGTACACATTGTTTTAATGGTAATACGAACATGCACTGTCTTGTGTTTTTCTTCCTATGTGTAACTTGTATTTCGGCTTGACTGTATTACCTTTCCTGTCGTCTCGTTTTTGTGTCAGAAGAGTTGTTTTTCATTTGGCGTCACACGCTTGTTTTCAATCCGCTCCACAATAATTTTTCCCGTATTAAAACAAATGTGTTGCATTTGTTATATGCCTTCTGTGCTATTTCCCCTCTTCTCTGCCGTGCAGAGTGGCTAACTAAACAGTAACCCTGACTAACCTTTCTCATAAATTTCATCAAAACCCTATAAACTTGGTTACTTCTTCGCGCGCACGCAGCTGGGGCAGTTTAATTTTATAGAAATTTACATGCAGCCAGCTTTTAAGGTTTGTTACCCTAGCATCACCGCCCTTTGGTGCATACACTACTTCGCCGTTTGTATGTCCATGTCCCATGTGGCTTTGAGTTTGATATACTTGCATCTGGCAGGCATTCACGTTCTCTATTAACCTCTCCGAATTTCACGTTCTGTCAATATCATGGCGTCGAAACGAAATAAAACCAGCTTCCCTCCCCTTCAAAACGCAGACAGGAGATGCAGCTAGCTACTGAAAGCAACCGCAGGGTGTGCTGAAGACAGTCAGTTTCAATTCTCATCATTGCGAATTCCGGCGAGGCAGGGCGGCGAATGTCTGAAGAAGGCGACACTTCGACAGCAGTAGCAATGTTGATCGGGAACACCCTCCGAACTCGCGGACACGTCCCTCGAACGACGCGTCTAGTCTAGTTAGCGCGAGCGCAACCTGGCGACTGCGTCGCCGAGCCCTTCGCAACAAATGTGGGAGGAGTAAACCCCTTCCTATTCTCTAGGGAGATCAGCTCGTCGCCATGTTGGTCTGTCGCTAAATCGGATTAGCGGAAACAAGACTCCACTTCGTATCGCGGAAGGGCTTCCGTCAGCAAATCACTCTGATTGAAGGCGAAAGGCCCTCTGTGGCAACGTTAGATTCGCGCCACTTGTCAAGCGGAAAAACGTTGAGTATGCCTTCTAGTACTTGCGTTGTGAGGAGCGCAGTCGATGAAGAAACGACGTGCCACGCTCTGCAGCGCGAACCACAGGGCAGGACCGCAGGCAGATGTGCACAAATTATACAGCATGGCGTTACGATAAATGCCAAAAAGTCAGGGTCAAGACCGGAGTGTTTGGCCAAAAGGTCGCCCAGCTACACAAGCAGCGTGTACCAGTACATACGCATATGTAAAGGCCCAATAGGCGTCGAAATGTAATTCTGCACCTTGTTCTAGACTGTGCTTGCGCGGCGTTTCATTCAAGCATAAAATGAAGAAAGGCCTAAGTGATTAAACAGTAAAAAATTAATGGTTTTACTATCGCAGATATTGGGAAGGATAACTAAGAAAAGAAAAGCGGATTAATTTACTTCGCTGCTCTTGAGAGCAATTTGCACAATCAGATGCGAATAACTCTAATTTTACTGCTCAGAAAGACATCGTTCTCTGGGCGTCTGAATCACACTCTGAAGAACTCAACTCTGCTTTGCGCTCTTCGAATAAGCGTGTCTATGCCTGTGACTTTGTCCTTAGAAGCACCTATTTCTGAATATTGGAGCGGAAGTGTTATCCTGACAATATGAAATGAACTTAAATTGAGAACAAGGTCTTAGAGAGTGACCTTGAGAACACTCCCGCAATAAGATGATGAAGAGTACGGCAGCAAACTGAACAAACTTAAGCGCCCTCCAATTCAGTTTATGCTCCTCCTCCCTATTCTAAATGTACTTTTCCTATGGCAACCACAACAGCGTCAACAACAGCATAATTGAAAGCCCGTTCTCACGAACTAGCATTACTGAGTAAGAATGGTTCCACAGCCTACTGTTTCTTTAGTTTTTTTTTTTTCTTGTAATACCACGTTCGATAAGACATTTCAAGGGTTCCGCCCTTGCGCTTCACTCCAGCGTGAAACGATTGCTTTGTGAATGCGGGTGCGGTTCTTACGGGCCATAAAGTGCGAGTTGCGTCCCAGAGGGAGAGACAGAGAACGAATCTGGAAGTGTCGTCCTGCAGCTACAAGTCTTCATTTCCTGCCGCCCTCTTCAATAAACCCACGACCACAATTCACAACCAGGCCATCCCGAACCCTGTACGACAGAATCAATGGTGCGCGAAAAACTGCCCGTGCTCTTTCTTGCCATCGGCTGCGGAAGTCACCACCACGTGAAATTGACGTCATCATTCATCAATAGCAATTAGGCGCGCGCAAAATAAAGAAAAGAAGTAATTTGCATTTAGGGTCACAACGCGTGGTATTTCTTTCACTATTTTTCCCTTGACTCCTCTTTCACAGTGATAAATGTGAATGATATAGCAGTCTTTACCACTCGCTAATGACGGATACGTTTTCTTCGTGCACTTATTATAAAGGTTTAAGACAAGATATGCCTGATTCTGATGAGTAACGTCATTACCGAAAAGTGTTCATTTTTAACGAACTTCGCCATCGCTGAGGCAATCGGTTACGATGCACACGTACGATGTACTCGGTACAGTTATTAAGCGTTTCATGGAACGAATGTGATTTACAATGTGTCAAAAACTAGCGCATCGCTCTGTGATGCAACACTGGTTACTTGCGTCTTAATGAAAATGCAGCATAAGGCACACGTACAGCGTGTCACCGCAAATGTCTAAAAACATGACTTATCCAACGATCATCAGTTGAGTCAAGAGCACGTAGCGATCATCACTTTAAGAAAAGAAAAGCAAAAAGAAAAGACAACAGAGGCGAGGACACAGAAAAAAAAACGCCAATATCAAGATAGTATCCAATGGTGTTATGTGCGCGCAAAAGTATGTGCATGTGTGCCGTGCGTGAGGAGAGAAAGACGACGACTATATAACTCTCGCACGCGTCAAGATGCGCGAGCGCGAGCGTGGTGGAGAAGAGAGAAGAGAAGACAGAGCAGACGGACTTCAGCGTTCGGCACAGTCAGGTGCCCGGGCCCGAGTGCCGAGAATCTGTACCAGCGATCCACGAGTTGGAGCTCCGGGCTTCACGTGGCCGCCTGTGTGTCCTGCCTGTCTCGTCTCCTGCTGAAAGCCTGCGCTGGCTCAAGCAGCATTCATCGAGCCTCGGCGTTCTCCTCCACGCTAGGCGCCAGGCAACGCTACCTCGGCTCCCTCCAGTCGCCCGTCCCGCCAGATGGTGAGCCTGTGTCGGCAAAGACTGTTCGACTGTTTGTAGGGACGCTGATAAGTTTCTTTCATTGCTTTATTCATCTGCTCTGCTCAGTGTGCATGTACGTGTGTTTATTGTGCGCGTCTACTTCTGTGTATATAAAGTGTCATCTGGAACGCACAAGCAGCCTCGTCACTTCGATTGGAACGCTCGCGTTCTCAGCATAAAAATATCTTCTTCGAACCTCACATGACAAATGGTATCCATCTCTAGCGCATCTGTTGGATGTGCTATACCACTGGATACCAACAACTTCAACACGCCGCATTATTCGCCAACATCAAGTCTAGTGGAAATTCCTCAGTTCCTTGAAAGCACATGCAAGACGGGGCACAGGATTGAGGGCAAAAAGGAAATACGAAGAAAGCAGAGCGGCATCTATTGATCACCTTTCTCTTTATCTGTGTGTTCACGCGTAAATACGTATACAGTTTCGGTATAAGCCGAGCAGGCCTAAGCAGTTAACTACTCATCGCAACTTCCACCGGCGCACACCATTAGGTTCTCGGCGAGGCGTATAGCGAGAAATGAGCGTAAAGTACAATAAGGCATGACAATTATAAAAGACATTCTCGACCAATACAGGCTTAAAGATAGAAGCAGCAATCGTGCTGCTTTTATTTGCTACTCAATGATTGTCCTGAGTGCCCCAGTTAGCCCGGAGGTGCTGCAGCAGTTTGGTTACAGTTTCGAAAAAAAAAACACACATCTTTATGGCACAGGAAGAGAAAGATTAATAAATGTTTTGCGGAAGGCAGGGGGGTTAAACAGAAAGAAGAATATTCAGTTTGCTACCCTACACTACGGAAGGGATAAGGGTAGACAGAAAGGTAAGTAAAGCAAAAAGGAGAATTAGAGAAACTTGCTGACATGACAGATGATTTCATTCATAGATGAACAAAGCGTGAGTTAACATACACGTCTAGTACATATATAGTGCGGTATTCTAAAATATTAATGATCATTACACGAACAGGCCTATTGTGGACTGTGCACATATATTCCGTATCAATATCAGTTGCACCGCAGTTGTTACTTACTTTTGGATCTACGCAGGGGTGGTCGCGTAAGGATCATGACGCACGTCAGCCAGAGCCCATGATTACGTCTAGCAAACGAGGAGGCAATGACGTGGCACGCGAACGTTCGATGCCATAAAATCCGTCGAGCAGCGGCCGGCTGACACACGGACCCACGCATCCTAACGTCGTCTCACACAGACGGCCCGGAACGGCCTGAGCAGCTTTCTCCTCCTCATTAGGTCAGTACTCAGAACCTATGTGATGGCCTCGTGTATGTTTGGTGTGTGCGCCGGTGACCCGGCTTTTGGCATACTGCACGCACGCGCCACGCTCAACGATTCATTGTGTTACGTACAGCGAAAAGGAAGGGAAGTTACCATAGGGCTCCAAACGGAAGTGCTATCATCCGCTTAACTTCACCTTGAAGTTATGGACAAGAAGCAAACATACCCTCTTGTTGGCGTCCGACATGGGCAAAGTTTATTCTGTCGTTCTATGAAGCTAACAGGTTTACGTACAACCGCTGGTTCAGTCAGGTTGTTTGGTTCATTCGTGCCAGCATAAGTGAGTTAATATATCCCCTAAAGACCACGAAGAGAACCCATGAAGACACACGTTATAAGCAATCTTGATGCACCACTGTGAAATGCATCTTCATCGTTTCGCGGCCATGTTTTTGCGTATAAGCTCTCATCTTCGAGAACACATATTAGTACAACAGGAACATCGCTCTTCTACGCGCCATTAGCAACTTTATATGTGACACATAAGCCGTTTCGAGCATGACACCGAGGCGCATTAGTCCAAGCCATACGGTGCTATACAGCGATGATTTTACTCCAAGAAAGCGCCACATGACCAGTAATCTAATTTGGGAAAGCACACTCAAATTCAGCCGACTGCACTATACTGCTCTGAAAAACAACCATATTTCTACGGTGATATCTGGAACCGCGTGTAAACGCTACGGCCTCGCCTTGCACTGCGCCCAACTTCAACGTCACGAAATGGAAGGGTCTTACGCAGGCAATAAGAGGAGATATGCCCGTTGAGAGCTGTCGCGTGGCACTGCCCGATACTCAGTCGGGTTGCAATACCATCTCCCAACTGACGTACGAGAAGAGGGGCACCATTCTTTTCCTGGGTTCGGTTGCGGCCAAAAGTCTGCAGTAGTCTTCATGCAGGCTGAAACACCATTTCTGCGCTAAGTGCCATAAAAGGAGCTCCCGTACCTTTTCTTGAGCACTAACCCAGCACGTCACACCGTTTTTGTTGTCGCCTGACCGCTTCCGATTGGCGGGTATATTGCATTTACATTCCCCAACGGTGGAACGCAGTAGTCGCTATAGGACAGACTTATCAATTGTGACCTCCACGCGAATCCATGACGCAAGGACAAAAAGCCGTAACGCAAAGAGAAAATGCGTGAACCCTGGCTGGCTCTGCGGCAAGCGTAATCATAAAGAGAAGTGTTTTCCATTGAGCCTGTTTTATTGTTCAGTTCTGAGTGCACTTAACAGACATGTTTTGGATCGTTATGCTGGTTGCCTATTCTGCAATGTGCTTTAGATATATTCATTTATTGGATGTGAGACTTCGTCCGTCGCCTACACGAGAGGTTCCGGAAAGCTTGTTCGCTTAAACAACGGCACAGACCCCCACCCCCACCCCCCATCTTCTCGCTTGTGTCATTGCTTGTGCTCCTAAATTGCATATTGAATTTGTGACAGAGCGTGACATGTACTTCCTCACTGTTCCATGCAGGCTGGTGAGATTTGCGCCTCAAGAGACAATTCGGGTACTGATTCCATGCTTCACGATGTCGTTTATATGGTGCAACAAAAACAATGATAACAGTAACATAAACAACAGGAGCAGCGTAATTTTCCTGAGAAGTTCCATGTGCACGCTCCTTTCAAGCCTGCGATCTTACATCGGCCCTTCCCAACTGTAGAAAAAGGAAAACAAAACAAAACGAAAACACAAAAAAACCCATCGAGGTTAGTTGCCTGTAAAGGTTGCTTTATTATTATCTTACTTGTGCTAGGTGAAGCCATTGCAAAAACCACAGGCTACGTTGAATGTAGGACAGATTGATGCCTTCATGTCAACTTCAACGTATGCCACCTTCGTTATAAAAAACACGAGTGACATAAACTCCCCATAAATGTCGATATTACAATACTTATCACAGCAGTGATCTTAATTTTACGACCTAAGCTCAAGCGAGAGATGAAAAGACACAATCAGATAAAAGAAAGGCCGCAGGGTAGCGAGACCATAAGAAACGAGATTATTTCCCTGCGTTAGTAAATTATCCTAGCAAACGACGAAAAGCAACTACTACTTCTGCCGCGATGAGATGCTTCGTAGGCTGCAAAACGACCAAAAATAAAATACAGGCTGCGATGCTGCCCTACAGGTTCCCGCACCAGTTATGCACAACTTCGAAGATTTTGACAGCATCGTCGAGATATCGCATGAATTTTTAACATTAGACACTAATTACAGTGCGTTCAAAGAGAGGCGAGGTGCAACCAAAGTAAGATGCAGAAAGATCTATTTAGCAGATTTACCCAAAGAAACTGAAAAATCAAATGTTTGGAATACCACTGGCGTTTCACCGACATCAAGTTCTGGAATTTCACCGATAAACTTTGATTGCCTTTTGTAGAAACGACGATAGGAATCTCAAAAAACTAATTTCTGGCATAATTCACGCAATTTTTCACTTCTCTGTTTCATTGATAAAGTCACTTCCCTGTTGGTTGCCCCCCGTTTCTGGAGAGAAAATGCGAGAGAGAGAATACAGACAAGACAGCAACGTTAATCAGACAAGCGTTTGCTTTGCTACTCCACAAGAACAAGAAATGGGGGGTGGGGGGGCAGACAGAATGCAACAGAAAGAAATCGAAGGCAAATTTAGCAGTGTCAACACTCGAGATGTCGTCGGATCATATAAACGGCCACTAGGAAGGAAACAGCATGGATTTGCAATGTATAAGAAACCCTGAAAACACAGATGATCAGAGAGACACTGTGCACTATCAAATTTAAAGCGTGAGAAACTAATTCAGTTAGGCGATTATTCAAAAGTCTGTGACTACTTGCTATTATTCTCCTCTTCTCCAACAATGTACATAATACAACAAGCACAATCAACTTATTGGGTAGCAGTTTTTTCAGAGCTAAGATGATTTGCGCTACGAGGATTTGTTTGCATCAAGTTGCGTGACTGACAAGCATGTCCTTCATGATCCTACAACACGGGAAAAATTTTTCAGAAAGAATATGCCTCATAAGCATGACGTGAACTAGCTAAAGGAGCTGCAAATAAAGACCACGAACATAAAGCAAGAATTAAAAAAAAGTCAAGGCAAGCATGTTCGTGCGGGATATTCCCTGTGTTTTACTTGCCCAAAATACTCACAGTAGGGCCCCGTTTTCATCACGGGCAATCATTTTACTACCTCCATTTTTGTTCCACGTCATTTTGCCGAACATGTAGGCAATAATGAGCCAGAGCAATCCAGAAGAGACTGCTTTCTTAGCGTGCGTAGGGCAGTTTACAATGGGCGTGTTTGCCATAGAAATCAATCTGACAAATTGGAGCAGCTTCCACGCCGTGCCTTTTGAAAAAAAAGAAACTAGCAACACAAACGAATCGGTAGGCACACCAGGCTGTTAGCCGTTGGATGACCACCGCGGCCCCCCACTGATCTCTCGAGTAAAGCGTCATTAGGAAGTCATCCCAAGGGGAGCGTCTCTCTAAAGGAGCCTATATGTTCGCTGTGGTGGTCAGATGACGTCGGTTGATGACAGCGAATCACGCGCTGTTTGTCAAGAAGCGAACGCCACACCGCGTCGTTCAAAGCCGCTGAAAGCGGGCATATCTCGTTCGCTTCTTTAGGCGCGCGCCTCACCGTACACGAGAGCAAACAGTGACGAAGAACGCTCGAAGAGTGTTCAATTACGTCGCAGTGGGGATTGCGTGCACAGGGTAATTTGAGGAGCCCCCCGTCGCAGCGCGCTGTGCGTGGGCAATGGTCATTTATGAAGGTAAAATAGTTTAAGGACATTACGAGTAGGTTTACAAAAACCCGGCATTTTGCTACGCCTTTGTGTCCGGTTTATTGGTATTCTGTTTTTGTACTGGTGCAGTGATGTCCTCACATAAAAAATATCATCATTTGCTCTTGCAAGTACATCACCCGGGCACCTGAAAATGAAGAAAGAACAATGCGGCAGTGGCCTACCAAGAAGCAGCAGGTGAAGTGGGCGGAAGGGTAGATGTAACTGAACTCCTTTAAGATAATAATAATAATAATAATAATAATAATAATAATAATAATAATAATAATAATAATAATAACAGTAACAAATATTGGTAGCTATCTCTATCCCTGGTGGAATGCTTGGAGATTTCGGCGCGTCACTCTGTAATCTAATGCCCGTGGAACCAGCCTTCCTCTACGACTTAATGGAATTCACAGTGCCACCGATCCGCCCTTTCCCATCTGTACAAACGCAGAGCCAGGAGGTCTGCAGCAGACGCATCTGTGTTAAACTGGTCGACTCGCTGGTTACGCTTCGAGACATTTCTTCTTCTTCTCCTCCGTAAGTTGGCACATACCCAAGGCAGGGGGTTGGCCAAGAGTGTTCTGACTCAAAAGAGTAGTCTTAGATCTGTGGTTCGGTGAATCACAAATGATGAAAATAAAGGTAAAATTATTTTGGGTTCAATTAGAAATTTCATTATTGCTAAACAGACATCCCTATGACTGTACCACTAAGTGGACCCTCCAAACGAACACGTACCCTTTACAGCACACTAGCTCTTCTTTCTCTGTAACACTTCATAGATAGCCTCGTTAAGGCGATGCAGAATCTCAACTGCCGGAATAAACGTGTTGGCTCTCCCGTAACTGAGAATACACGCAAGCGTGCAATGGCTAAAAGGCTAAGCAAAGCAGTTGCAGAGGACGTGGCGCCATCATTCGAAGTATAGGTTGCAACCCGCTTCCTTCGAACACAACAACCTCTCGGACAACCTTGCGCACCATTGAAGAAGGATGCAAGCCCCGCCACTGTGGTCTACTGGCTACGGTGCTCGGCTTCTGATCCGAGGGTCGCGGGATGGAACACCGGCCGCGGCGGCTGCATTTCGATGGAGGCGAAATGTTGAGGTCCGTGTACTGTGCGATCTCAGTGCACGTTAAAGAACCCCAGGTAGAAGAAATCTCCGGAGCCCTGCACTACGGTGTCGCTCATAATCATTTCATGATTTTGGGACGTAAAACCCCATAAATCAATCAATCATAAAAGATAACAGTGTTAACAATGAGGTAAAATAAAACTGATCAATATCTTCTCTTTAGAGCATGGCGCGAGATGGAGCACAGGTGGCTTGCATGGCGGCGAGCTCCTTTCTACACTCAGCCATCATCACCAGCCATCATCATCACCTTCAGCGTCGCAGGGTCATGACCATAAAAGAGATCTTGTGTAGCGGTGGTACTGAGAGTGAGCGGTTACGCGTAAAGGCAGTCGATCTAGACTGGCGATTTCGTGAAGGCAGCGGACACCTGCTCCCCCTGTTTGTTGTAGCATTACGAGGCTCGAAACAGAGGGCTCATTTGATACCGGAGACATAATCACGTTAATAGCGCATAAAATAACGACTCTGTTCTTGCGCCATATTAGTTTTACGGAGCGGAACACGTACCTACACTGAATAAGGCTATACGAAATTTATGCTGAACCCTTGTTTACCCTAAGTATCGGTGTTGGTACACAATGTTTAGTTTTATTCACTGGTGCCGTCTGCTCGCTTTTACTCGTGTTGTGCCCGCGTGCAAACGCCATGGCGACGCCGAGCAGACGACGTGGCGCGAATGAATACATATTGAGAGATTTTCTTGCTTCCTATTGGCTGAGCAGCCACGTAGCTTCCACAGTGCTGAAAGGCATTTCTGATATGGAATATAGCAATAATTCTGAATATAAGTTTTACTGTGAGCTAGGCACCTGAACCAGTGGGTTTCTACATTGAACAAAATTATGCATCCTATTCTTAACCTACATTAAACCTTCGATTAACGAGAAATCGATGTTGGTATAGAGAAACGTGCAGGGAAACTCGCGATACTTGATGACGTAAGGTTCAAAAAGTGAGACTTTTGGCACGTAATTATTATTGCTGAATAAGGTTACGCCAAAGACCTGATGAGGTTACGTTCAATCACTGCAGCACAATGTTCCAAATGATATGCAGTAAGAAGATAACATGTATCGTCGTATCAGCTCTCCCGGGGACTGATTCTTAAAAAATAAATGAAAGGAATCTTAGGTGACTTCATCGTTCCATTCAAGTGTCTTTACTTACAGTTGCCCTTCGATTTTATGAAATTTTCATTGAATTGGAGGCAACACTAGGTGTATTGAATCACATGTGACCCATACACGCCAAATTCACACATGGTTTATTTATATATTTATTTATTTATTTCAACAAGTGGCACAAACATGCATAATGAAAACCCAAATATGACAGCCTCAGCTTACAGTCCTTTCAATGATTTTTTTCTTATTTATTATGAGGGGTAAACGGTCTCTTTCTCCACTAAACATGAGCTCCTCTGACACGCTTGTTCTGGAAGAAGTCTCGCTGATTACAGATTAGTCGTAAGAAATTTTTATAATTTGCTTGGATGATTTTAGGGATGCTAAAGCGCTTCCTTTGCATTGTTTGAAATACAAGAGAACTGGAATTTCGAGTGATGGCAAACGGTAGTCTTGTTTTTTGTAGAAACCAGTAATAAAGTTTGATGCGCGGGTTCTGAATTCATGCTTTTGAAAATCTAACTTCGGTGCACTTTTACAAAAGTAACGATGGGCCGAATACATACGAAATAAATGCGGATTTTCTCAACAATAGTTCCCACTGGCCGTTATGTCACATGATCAAAGAAGTTTTTCCAATATCCTAAACATACGTTTCATTTCAATGAGTTCTTGAACTACCTCAGGGAGTCCGCGAATTCTGTACTTGCTCTTCAACATCATTTCTAAATAGGCAAGAAGTCGAAATACAATCTCTTTTCTTGCACGTGTGATATTTCTTTATTCACTATTTTACTAGGGGCTCTACCAACGACGCGTGCAGCAAACCCTTTTGGCATGAGGACACCTAGCGACACACCGAACGATGAGGTGGAGAATATCATCTGCATTTATATGAAAACTAAACATTTCGCACGAAACTGTAAGAACTGCATAAGTAATAGAGCGAACAGAAATGAGACAGCGGGAGCCTTCGCGTACTCTAAAAACAAAGGGATCCGGCAGACCCTATTGGGAATATTTTGTGAGTTTCCTTCAACTGTATTCAAAAGAATATTCGTTCTGGCACCGCAAATAAACGAACGTTGATATTCCTTCCCCCTGTTTGCGCAGAATCAGAAGCGTGTTCTCCTTTGGGGTGGTCTCGGTTGGGACTATTTGCATAACTGAGAGGTCGGTAGTGCTTTCATTGTAGATGGGAACAAAGCGGCAGAGTGATAAAACAACTCCCTTAAAAAAAGTATATTACTACCTTTCTTAAGCTCTCTTCAAGTGTTCCTTTCGTACTCTCGTATTTCTTTCTTTTTTGTTGTTCCTTATTCGAATCGTAAAAAGGTGTAGGCGTATGAAAGCTCAAATAATTGAGGGATTCGGGGTTCTGCAGTTGTGCTTAAACTGCGCACAGCTCTAAGCCCAAAAGATATTCAGCGGTGTACGTCGGTGCGATCGATAAAAAGCAGATGCCAACTCACCAAGGGTTGAGGAGTGCGATGATAGGATTCCACGAACATAGATTTATTCAGCCCGTAGTGAAAATTAATACAACTGAGAGTTAAACGATGAAGTCATTACAGATAGATCCAAGAGTTTTACGAGTTGGATGGACAGCTTCGTACAAAATGAATAGGTGCGCCCGTAACGTGGGTTTACCAGGCTCGTCCGCAGAATTGTGGCACATAAACTACGGCACGTAAAGCCCTCAGCACCTTCACAAGAAGCGACGCTTCTTCGTCGAGCACAGACCGGCCAGCTTCTGTCACCAACAACGTTGTACATCATAAACCGCAATCATACCCGAGCTCTACGTGTTCTGAATGCCTGGCCCGAGGTACGGCCGAACACCTTCTGTGGAGTTGCTCTGCCTTTGACACGATCCGAGAGAGGACACTTTTTTTTTGCCTGGGCGGGCTCCGACCTGGTGTCCTGCAGGAGCGGACCAGTCGGCCACCGCACAATGGGACAAAGGAAGCTACAGGCTTTGGGGTGATTTTCTGGACTTATTCAGTGAAAAAGAAGGACCTGGCCGCCATTTTGCAGAGCTGACCTCGGGGCCACTCCACCTCAAGGAAGAAGAGAACCCTGGTCCACCTCATCAACGCCCCCAGAGCACCTATTTTTAGCTACGAGATCTCACCTATTAAACGCAGAAATAAAAACGTTTATAAAAATGAATTAACGTAGCTCACAGTACGATGTAACGTCTTAAATCATGCTATTGCATTGGTGTTTGTCAGTTAGTTGAAGAGAAATGCATGGCATGTCTTAAGCTGATACGGGCGCATCATACGCGTTGTTTGTTCGAGCAAAGTAGGACAAAGCAGGACAAACACACGCTGACGGATAGTAGTATTCAAATGGCTTATTCCAGACGCGGTGTAACAGTGGTGAAGATATTCGGCTGCGGTCAGATTATTGGTGGAAGTGAAAATGCTAGAAGTCCATTTATCAGTGATAGATAGATAGATAGATAGATAGATAGATAGATAGATAGATAGATAGATAGATAGATAGATAGATAGATAGATAGATAGATAGATAGATAGATAGATAGATAGATAGATAGAGAAAATAATAGAGAGAAAGAACCACGAAGAAAGCAACCATGTATAATGAACAGCTGCTGTAGACGTGGCTATAAAATACGCGCACTACCGCTAGATAGATAGGTAGATAGATAATATTGGAGGTAGCTTAAATTTGCCAAGGAACGCTTCGCATTAAAGAAAACAGTTTCAATACGCGCTTTGTAGTGTTTTGTGATTCACTGCAGCAGCTGGGCTCATAATGTCAGAGAAAGGACTGTTTTTTCTCAGGCCACCACCACTAATTTTTCGGCTTACCTCGATATCCACGCTGTTCATCAGTCGAAGCTCCCTGGTCTTTCGTTTCCTGCTTTGGCGGGAGAGGCTTTCGCAGATTGCGTCATAATCTGACCACACTGGACGCTTGTCATAAATTACGAGACCCCACCCGAACGCTAGCGAAAGAACGTTGTTCGGGGGAAAAAAAAAAGCGGAAGGAGGTGGGACGCAGAAGGGGGCATCCGTAGTGACCAGAGAGGGGACAGCATGCACCCCTAGCGCTCTATATTAAGCCCGCCAAAAGCACAACCTCAGCCCGCGAGCAGGATTAGTTCGATCGGATCAAGGTCTTATCGTAACACCCACTCACCCGCTACGATGTCCACAAAGGTGGCTGCCAACTTGGCTTCCTGAGCAAGCGCATTCAACGTATCTGTTTTTCGTCCTGCCGTGGAAGTCAAAGCCCAGCGATTTCGTGAGATCAGGCTTCTTGTCCATCCGCAATTACGACAGTGGAATAGATCAATCTTTCATGAGTAAAGAAAGTCTAGGATTCCGAAAGCGTCATAACAACCACGTTCGCTCAATGATGCGTTTACTGTGCGTAGGTTGCTTAACAGAATCCTTGCAAACCAAAGCTGCTATCAGTTTCCCGTTTGCAGTGACTCTAACCACGAGTTCAAAAGCAGTGTGATCAGAGAGCAAATGCCAATCAGTGAAGAAGTGGAACATAAAATAGACAAGTACGCGTTGTCTCCGTGGTGTATGTGACATGAAGGCAATTTCATTTTTTTTTGTCTTCAGTTATGTCGAGCACGTGCCGGCGCAAAGTGTGGGAGGATCGCTCATCCAGCACGGAAACGGAATATTTGATACGTACAGTGATAATGACTACATGCAAGGTTTCATAAACCACAACGAAGCATCCTTGCCATTCAGCACCATCAGCATAAATGAATATAAAGCTACTCAGAAGCCAGTGTCTGGTACGAAACATTGCAAAAGTGACGGAAGTGTGCAAAAATGCAAGAACGAAAGAGTGAATGAGTGGTTGTCGAGAACAGTGGGATAAGAGAAAAAGTTCTGAAAGTACGAGCATGACAGTGCTTGGAAGACAGCTGTTATTCGATATGGCATCTCCTGTCAGTGGCAGCTCTGCGCGCGGAAGAGAAAACAGAATAAGTGCCGAGCTAATTGCAATGAGCCAAGTGCACTTCATACCATAACAATGAGCAAACGAAGCTCTTTTCCCTGTGTTTGAATGATCCTTTACGACGCAGAGCAAGCGTAAAATTTCATCAATACTTTTTTTTTTTGAAGGGAAACTTTCCTTCCCAACTCTTCACATTGTATGTCATTCCCATGCAGGACGCAGAGGAGTCTTGAAGCATAAGCGGTAGTGCGCGTATTTTATAGCCACGTCTACAGCAGCTGTTCATTATACATGGTTGCTTTCTTCGTGGTTCTCTCTCTCTATTATTTTCTCTCCTCGTACCTTCTCCTTTATATCACCTCGCGCCCTTTCCCGCGTAGGGTAGCCAAACGAAACTACTGCTAGTTAACCTCCCTGTCTTTCGACGCGCCATCGCTCGCTCTCGCAGCTGTAACGTAGCAAACTGGATAATATACAACAATATATAGATAAACACCTTCTCTCTCGTTCACCCTGCATCACTATATTATCTATCTCTCTCTCATACAAAAACGTATAAGCATGCAAGCACGTTTATTACGCCTCCTGCCCTGTAGGCTCTACATTGTAAAAAGAAATTCTTGTGCTCAGCGATGTGCCCTAAAACGCTGGAGGACAAGAAAAAATATCCAAATACGAAGTCATTCATAGTAATCGGCAGAGGGTAGGCATGGCTTACGTGTTCAAGCAGTTGATTAGATTTCTTTTTCTTATTTATTGTTCATATTGGCGTGAAGGTCGAGTACCGATGCAGTCCGCTTTGGAAGCTTGAACATAGACAGCCGTCATGACAGCCGTGTCGCTATTTATTTATCTTTGCGCAAGGCTTATCCTGTAAAAGAATTTCATTATTCACCTACTTAGGTGACGATCAATTCCATATATTGAGCTTCTCACATTTTGTGTATAGCCCCATTTGTATCTTAGCCGTTGTACAAAAGCAAGAAAAAAATCATTCTTTTAGAAGCGCAGGAAGACGTAAGGAGTAATGAACTCATACATAACACCAAACAGAAAATGTGGAAGAACGAAGCGTTGAGTCATCAGATCGGAAAGAAAAGACAACAAACCTGGCTATTTGTATCGATCGTCTCACGTTTGTCCGCCAGAGTTGTCGCTGTTGTCGCGGAGTAGCAGTAATAGCTGTGTCTCCAGCCGCTCTTTCCCGCAATACCAACGCGGCGTTGTACTGAGCAAAATGAAGCCCGAAGTTATACGCGTAGGTGCGAGGGAAAATGCGTACCCATGAGGTTACCTTGCACACATTTCCCCTGAATCATATCAGGCGAGTTGGGCAACACGGCTTGAAGCTGACAATTATGCCAAGCAAGGCATACAGGCGTTATTTGACGTTTTTACCCTTAGCGTAGCAATCACGAGATGAATTCGAGGATAAATCTCTTGCGTAATTCCAAGAATATGGGCTTGTCGCCGTCTTCAAGAGTTGACCGTTCTAATTCCCTTTCCTTTTATCTCATAATTACCATAATTCCGTTGAAAAATTGAACCCCTTTGCATTCGGTGGCTTCGTTGGCTAACTTCAGTAGGAGTGCCCCTGGTAAGTTGGCGCCTATAAAAAAAAGGCCACTGAATTCATTCCCTTTCGGTTATATTAGATCAGGTGAAAGGGTAAAATTACTAAAGAAAGAGCAATAACAAGAAGCACATAAACACTGAACCCACTGCTGTCTGTGCTTAGATTATTCAAAAGCGTATGTTAACGCACATGTTGTGCTATGACGGACAAGACAGCCACGAGAAGGCTGCGCATATCATGATAACTACCATTGCGCACATGATTTCGCTGTATGCATCGCTTTCACTGAGAATGAGGTGTATGAGGTAACTCAGTGCTTCTTTTTTCCCCGCGTACGGCTACATATACATATACCTCACCACTAACGGGAGTAAACAAAGAGCCCCTGTGAAACCGAACAAACTGACAAAAAATACGCGGTGCAATTTTTTTTCCGTAACTTGGGAGTTTACCAAATGTTCATCCGTTACATTTAGTCCGTCAAATTTAGGCCACGTGCGTAGCGATGGCAAACAAGTTGATGATCTCTACACGTGAACGCTAATGGAGCTGTTCAGGAAAGCGGGCAACATCATTTGCATACGAGCAGCGTGACTACGCGCGAGCTTACGGAGAACCATTACCCACCATTAGGGAAAATGTAAAGTGAATCAACGAGTGCACGACAGCGCATGGCATGCAGCGCGATATTACGGAACGAACGCCGGAAGTCCTGGTACGTGGGAAAGCGTCGCGTGAACAGCCCTTCTATCCAACGCCGCGTTTCATTGCCTTCGCACTTTGAAGTGGTGGTAGTAGCGGCATCACGTAGGATACTTCCGTTTATGTTTGGCTGATGACCCAAAATACATGGTTTCGAACCCGCCCGCGGAGGTCCCACGCCGGTAGAGGAGCGACGCTTGAGGCACTGTGTGCACTGTGCGACATTGGAGAAGGTTAGAGCATTCCAGATGGTTCAAGTTTCCGGAACCCATAATAACGCGTGACTCGTGAGTCGTAATGATGTCGAGCATTCGAAAAAAGAAAATAGTCGATCGATGGGATTGTTTATCGGTGAGACAACCGGTGACAGCAAACCGGTCCTTTCGAGTCCTTGATTAGGATATTCGGCTGCATCGGGAAACGTGTTTCCGACAGTTGTGTGCAGCTCTTTCGCCTTTCTGTGAATTGTGGCGGCCAGCGAGCACCCCATTGTTTTGACAGACAGACAGACAGACAGACAGACAGACAGACAGACAGAAACAATACAGACTGTACTGGTGTTATGGTGCTCGGTTGCCACCCACAAACCGTGGGTGCGATCTCGGCCGCGGCGGTCACATTTTCGACGGAGGCGATAATGCCAGAGGCTAGTGTACTGTGCATTATCAGTGCACGTTGAAGAGCCCCAGGTGGTCAAAATTTCCGGAGCCCTCCGCTACTGCTTTTTGAAGACGATATTTCTTGGGATGCTTGAACGCAGAAATTTTGGTCTGTCTGTTGGTCTGCTGTCACAAAATTGAGCCACCCGGCCAAAGTTTAAGCACTTGCCTAACGCCCAACCATCATGAACTGGTAGCTGCATTCATACTTGTCAACATTGTCGATAAAGAAGCCAATATTACGCATATCCGAGGTGCAACACCAATACGTTTTTATTAGGTGGTGTGCTGGTGTGTTCCTTTACTAGGAAATACATACATACGTAATTCTAAAGACACCAGTGTTTGTTAGGCTGCGCTAAAAATGCGACGCTATGCACGAGAAAGGTCTCTGCCGACGATTTGGTGCTGCCACCTGGCAGTTGCCCAGGGATTCTGCGCAAGCTCATGTTTCCCGACGGCGCTGCCAGACGGCGTCCATATCTCACGCAGCGTAGTACGGCCCGCAGTAGACTATTGTCTTTCGACGACATTTGCAGCGAAGCACGCAGATACGCGGCGATTTTTTTTGTAGTTTCTAGCTCTTTATCGGTCCCTTTCCCTTACCGCCACGGACGCTTGGCCATGCTCACGACATGGGCTGAAGAAATTACCGTGCTTTTCCTAAAGGAACCACTATAATAATAATAATAATAATAATAATAATAATAATAATAATAATAATAATAATAATAATAATAATAATAATAATAATAATAAGTACCTTTTCAGAATGCGGAAAGGCAATGAACTCTCTTTTGTCTATGCTCCGCAAATGCATTTCTTGACGCCGCTGCTTAAAGGCAACTTTCTAATACTGGTGTCACACGGGCGCTTCGAAGGCCTTCGAACCGACGATCCATCGGCTCAAAAGTCATGTTTGAGCTACCACACGGGCGGCTTCGATGGCCGTCGAGTCGACAGTTTTACGTGCTCGATAGACTGTCGACTCGACGGCCATTGAAACCGGCCGTGTAGCAGGTCAAACTTGATCTTTGAGTCAACAGACCGTTGGTTCGAAGGCCTTCGAAGCGCCCGTGTGGCACCAGTATAACATCGTTTTCGCAACTATTGCTTTAGGAAAGTTCGTTTAAAGGATGTCAAAAAAGCTTACAAACGAATGTTTCTAGTTGAGTGAGATGCCCTTAATTCGTAATATTTATTAGACCTCTTAAGAAAACTTGCTTCAATAGTAGAGAAAGCAGGAAGGCTTTTCAGTAGCGCTTAGCAGCAGCAGTCTTGTACAACTGGTTTCGCAGACAGTCGGTGCCCTATGTAACTCTTTCATTATTCGCGCATGCTGCAACAGCTCTCCCAACGTAGGGTGCACTTTCACTCAGTCGTTCACACTTGTTCAGAACACAGAGCGCATATCATGCCGGCAAATTTTGCTGCATATGGCTTAAGCACAGCTCAACTGAGCCGTCTCCCATTGGATAGTACTGATGTACTCTGAATCGCTTATGCTCTAAATGCCTTTTCTTTTCGCCATCATTCACCATGAAATCTGTTATTTTTTTAAGAATAACCTTAGTTAATTTCAGTAGTAGTTGTGCTTGGAGTATAGCACATTTTGTTTTATTGAATGCTCACCGTCCTGCGTATGCAATACCGCCACATGAGGTATCCAAGAATCGCGGGAGCGCAGCACGAGCTTTTAAATGCAAAGCATTTCTTGGGGAACTTCTGCAACTTTGACCACTATCTATCTATCTATCTATCTATCTATCTATCTATCTATCTATCTATCTATCTATCTATCTATCTATCTATCTATCTATCTATCTATCTATCTATCTATCTATCTATCTATCTAGCCGCCTACGTCTCGGTGCTGTCCTGGTGGTCTGGTTTACTTGGTATGCACCAAATTTGGACGCTGGGGTATAAATGTATGACCAACACGAATGATTGATTTTGCACCACTTACATGACATACTAGTTAGTCAGGTGCGTCACGATTAAAGATATTGCAATCAGGTGTGGCTTGTACCTATAGTTCTGGGCTCGTAATATGCGGGTATGCGTCACATGTATTTGATCTTTATGCGGCCAATGCTAACGGAAGTCGCCGCACAAAGAACGTCATGTCGCTGGGTGCTAGGGTCATAAAACGGAGGTCGACTCAATTTCCTATCCTCTTTGCTGTGCGTTTGCTGCTATAATTAAGAATTGTTTTTGGCTCGCCGATGTGTCTGAAAGATTGTTTCATGCCGCTACCTTTATATGATCCATAGCGATGTGCCTGAAGGTAGAGAAGAAAGACAAACGGTTTTAACGAATGCGTCAGCCGAGGTTTTGAGAGCGGCGTTTCCTTCAACGGATGGGGATAGGTGGTGTTGTTTGTTTTCCTCGTGTAGCAGCTCATGACATGACGTGACAAGAATTTTATTGGAGTACTGAGGGACTCAGATCTCGCGTTCTAAAATAATTTCTTTTCGGAGCCCGGCATTTAAAACATGTTTGCTCGTATTGAATATTTTATACCAGGGCGACCACTCGTTAGAAAGTCTTTCCACTCCACACCACTTGTTTAATCCTGTTGCAGCACAAGCCAGCCAACTCGTGCTTAAGAGATGAGCTATTCCATCAAACACTAAGGCATGTTCATCTATCAAAAGCTCTCTCAAAATTTCTCGAAGTGCGAAATTCGCCAACGGGAAACTTCGGTTGCTTCGAAATATTTAAAAAAATGGTGGACCGCGCTAGCTCAAACTACTTAAAGCCTGAGGGACACGGCACGTTTGCCAGGAAAGCCACTCCATCAAGGACCAAGTAGTATTGGTATATGCCGACGTGCTTAAACAACATACAGAATAGGGTGGACGGAAAGTGGTGGGAAGGTGGGAGGGGGTAGAGGGATGGACTGCTGTGGTGGCTGCGGTATTCACAGCGATCCCTGCCGCGCGGCGGTCGCACAAAAATGCCAGAGGCCCGTGTACTGTGCGTTGTCAGTAAAGAAGTCCAGGCAGTCAAAATGCCCTCGAATACGGCTTTTATCTCATTTCTATCTCTTTTAGTCCTTTCGCCTACCCCCACGGACGTTTAGCCAGCTTTCTTTCTTTCTTTTTTTTTTCTTAAAGAGCCGCTGCTTAGCCGCGCTCGCGGACTGGGCGTGTCCTTTCCAGGTGTCCTTTCCTTAACCGAACCACAATCATTCACTGTGACGATTCAACGTAGAGCTGTTACTGTGAGCACGTTATCCTATTATCAATCAATCACACAGCTTCAGTCCCCGCGTTATGCCCGTCGACGGGCTTGTTATGTAAAAGTACGCATCATCCATGCGTTTCGTACGCGCTGTCCTTGAACTAGTGTCATTTTAGTTCTGTAATGCGCGCCTAATTTATATGAGAACGCGGGCCTATTCCTCCATCGAAATACGACCTAAGAAGCTTGCAGGCATAAAATGGAATCGGTTGGATCAGGACCGGTAGCATGGATATCGATGTGAGAGATCTTTCTACTGCGGTGGGCGCAAGATGTGCTGATCATGATGTACAAGCGCTTAAGGATAAAAACTACAATTTACCAGTGTCCATTCGAGGACATGCGCGTAAAATTAAAGTCGTCCTTCCATATGACGTAGCTTAAGGAGAACTAGTGAAAAATTGCCGCACATCTGCTTGCTTCTCTGCATGATGTCGAAAGACGGTAGTCTTGTGGCGCCCTCGATACGTAACACACTCTCTTCTACCCCTCATGCTGTTCCCCTCCGCCCTCACTCCATCCTCTCATGACGGATGCAATAGCGATTTTGCTGAATTTCATTAAAATTTCCCGTGTTCACCTTACTTTCGGACCATCTGTTGGGACCTTTAATTGCTGTTGGCTTAAAGCCGGCTACACAGCCGCTGCTTTGAGCTTCTATTTACATGTAGCGTCTCTTCGGCAACATTTCTAACGCTTTGGTTTTCATTTACTAACGTGGAAACCAATCGAATGTGCATTCTTCATTAATTTAACACTGCGTATCATGGTTATGTACATATATCTTGCCTCAAGTAGGCCTGAGGTCACCTTTGCGCTGTATAATGTTAATATGTACAATCCCGTGCCACCGGTACCAGTAGCTCACTTGGTTTTACTGGACCAGTAGAATCGGCTTTGGCCGGGCGCTTGAATCGAGTGACAGACAGACAGACAGACAGACAGACAGACAGACAGACAGACAGACAGACAGACAGACAGACAGACAGACAGACAGGCAGGCAGGCAGGCAGGCAGGCAGGCAGGCAGGCCGGGTTTTTCGCATTTAGGTAGCCCAATAAAGGCTATCGCCTTTAAAACGGAACTACGCATTTCGCCGTCGGATACAAAAGCGAGGGCTCTCACCTCCCTGTAAACTCCAGACAGACAGACAGACAGACAGACAGACAGACAGACAGACAGACAGACAGACAGACAGACAGACAGACAGACAGACAGACAGACAGACAGACAGACAGACAGAGTTTTCGCATTTAGGTAGCCCAATAAAAGCTATCGCCTTTGAAACGGAACTACGCATTTCTACGTCGGATACAAAAATTACACCATCTCCCCGAAGGGGACCATGGGGTGATGCGGAGCACCGCTGGGAGTTTCAACGCTGCATTTAACAGCGGTGTTTACAGGTTTGCAGTGTTTTCGGTGTTACCTTTGCGGTGAACCTTGCGTGTTATTACGTTGTTAACTCGGTTCATTACCACGCATCGCGTGACCGTTGTCAGAGTGTGGGTTGATGCTGATGCGTACTTGCGTCAACCCACTCGCTGACGGAAGTGTTGGTTCCATCACACAACACCACCAACTTCTTTCATCGGAGGAGGAGATACTACTGAACCGAAGCGGTGGCGCACTCTCTACCCGCTTTATTTATTGCAGCGGCTGTTGGAGAAAGGGAAGGGAGAGGAGAGTCGCGCATGCGTAGTGTGAGTGCGGACGCCGGACGCGTGACATACCCGCGAGCAAGAATGCTCCGCATCTAAAACGAGGGCTCTCACCTTCCTGTAAACTCCAGAAAGGGATACTACCCGGTGTTGCTGAATAGCGTCGCTGCAACGCAGATAAAAGCAAGCTTTCCACTGGCCAACGCACTGGCGAACAAAAAGAATAGGAACGCCGCGGGCATCCACGCGTGCGCACAGACTCCCTCTGCAGTTGACCTATGGTTGATTTCCCATAAATGAAAGTGCCTTTGCATTTGACGAAAATGAATAAAACTAAAGAAAGCTTATGCACTGCAGCTTCATTTCGGCCATATTTTTATTTATTTATGTGGTAGTGAAGAAGAGCGCCCTCGAGAGCTCCGCAGCCGGGTCGCCAGTGCCACGCTAGTGGGGCGCTAGCTGATTGTGGTTGCTCTGGCTAGTTAAGCCTACGTCATCGTGTCTATCAACCAGCGTGTCTATCTGTCGGTGGTGACCTTGTCGGCCCATTTGTTCTGGACGCGTTCGCTGGAGGAGAGCCAGTCATCAACGTCGTGGTCATCGGTGCCGCTGATCGGTACCCACGACCTCTACTAATTGTGACAAGGAAGCTCAACGCGGTTGCGGACGATGAGGTCGGCATCGACTGATAGACACGATGGTATATGCTTAACCAGCCAGAGCAGCAACCATGTTCAGCTCGCACCCCACTAGGGTAGCATTGGCGATAGGGCTGCGGAGCTCTCAAAGGCGCGCTTCTTGACTACAATTTATTTATTAGATGCGAAGTAGCTTATGGCGGGGGCTTTGTCCGTCCCTCCCTCCGCCGTGTGGTGTCCACACCCGCACTGCGCATGCGCATCCTCCTCCCCCTCCTCACCTTGTCTCATCTCTTCTCTTCTCGGCATTCCTCCTCTCCTCTCCGTACGGCGCGCGTTGACTATGGAAACGCTCTTTCTTTGATGAACGCTTTACCAGCTCGCAAGGAACGAGAACGCGCCCTCGCCCGCGAGAGACAACGTTGACGCAGGCAGCCTCTGCTAGCGTCAAAACTTGCGAAAGCTGCCCACCTCCCTAGTGTCCCGCTGACCCAGGCAGTGGCGGTGAGGGACTACTCCCAGGCCCGCCTCCAGCGCCTCCTCGTCTCGATTCACCCTGACCCAAGGGTGGCAAGCGGGCACGGCCCCAAGCCACTTCCCGAGAAGGGCCTTACGAGGAGAGCCAGGCCACACTCCTGCGACTGCGGACTGGCTGCATCTGGAAAGCAGCCCGCCGACACGCCAAGGGCCTCTGCGCCTCTCCAGCCTGCAGTCGCTGCGGGGATCCTGAGACTCTCGAACACCTCCTCTGTGCCTGTCCCGGACTTGCACAGGAACGTTCGAGGGTCATCTCAGCCTACCGGAGGCAGGGACTTCCAGCCACCACACTCCACCACTTGCTGTTCCCGACTAGCCCCCGTCTACCAGCGCTGCAGACTCTGGTGGACTTCATAGATGAGACGGGCATCGCACCCTACCACTGAGCCCGGGTTGCCCTCCCACGCCTCCCCTTTCCGCCGGCTTACTTCTGCAGTGCTGAGCGAACCCTGACATCTCTCATTACCTTTCTGTCCTTTTTATTTCCCGTCATCCCCTCCCCAAGACGCTGCGCCGTGCTCCCAGTTTGGGTTGCAGAAATAAGCGTCTTTTCCTTACCATAATCACTACCACCACCACCGATGCAAACGCGACACCTAGTCAAACCGATGCAAACGTGGTGTGCCCCCACCCCCGTGCTGCTTCGCATCGCCTCATGGTCCCTTTTTAGCGGGAGATGTAGTAGTTTTTATTTATTTATTTGTTTATTTATTTTTTTCCGCTATTTCCGCCAGGTAGTTCCCGGTAAGACAAGCGCGACAATGTTAGAAGGAAACGGAAGCTTGAGCCGGTTATCGCACTGAGCGTCCACTCCTAGCGCAGCCACGTTTTTCTATGCTAGTATGGTCAAGGGCGATGTTTTTAGTCCGCTGAGAATAAACAGTTTGATGGGACAGCTGTTACAGCTGTGCCAGTAATAAATGGGTTTAGTTTATGACGAAGTGGATCGGAATTCGTCTGGTACAATGTTCTTTCTTCAAAGGGAAGTTTATTTGACTCATAACAAGTGCAGCTTTACAGACAACTGATAAACTATATCTTTGTTGAGTACAGTCGTACAAAGGCACGTTTGCTGGACACATAAGTACCCGTTTGCACATCACTAATACACAGTGTTCAGATTTCGAATGTCGCTCTCATACACATGCTGCGTTATGCTGGACGCTACGATCAATATAGTCTATGTGCAGCGTAGTGATCATACAGCAGGTAGTACATGCGCTACCCGTTCTTTTTTGTTTCTACTGAAGCATAAGCTCTATTAATTTACAGAATTCACATTTACGCTTGTTGTACACACTTCCCACTGCTCGCAACCATCCCCTTTGCCTTGCGGGGCTGAATGAAAACGTTGCAATTCATCCACTAAGGAAACCAATAACGCCAGTTGCAGAAGCAAGAACAAGGGCATTTCGCACAAAGCAAGGACTCTTTATTTTAGACAAACAGGGCTGCGTTCTCTACCTAAAAGAGTCCGTACCCTTTGAAATAGAATCGAGAAAATCACAAGCGACCGTTTAAGAATCATTTCTTCAGTCAGTCCATTGTCAATGCACTTCGAACTTTGTCCAGCGCAGTGGTATAGTGGTTATGGTACTCGCCCGCCACCCAAAAAACGCGGGTTCGAACCCGGCCGCTACGGTCGGATTTTCGGTGGAGGCGATGATGATGATGATTATGGTTCGGTTAGGAAAGGACAATAATTTCTGCAGCCCATGCAGAGAGCACGGCTAAGCGTCCGTGGGGGTTGGGGAAAGGGAGTGAAAGAGATAGAGAGAAGAGAAAGGCCGTAGTAGAGGGTTCTGGAAATTTTGACCACCTGAGGCTCTTTAACGTGCACTGACGACGTATAGTACATGGGCGGACGCTTAGCCGTGCTCCCTACATGGGCTGCAGAAATTAGCGTCCTTTCCTAACCGAAGCCACACAATCGATCAATCTGGTATTTTCGGTGGAGGCGAAAATACGAGATTGATTGATTGTGTGAGAGATATTATCGGTTAATAAAAGGACGATATTTCCTTCAGCCCATGTCGTGGAGGTTGGGGAAGGAGACTGAAAGAGATAGAAAGGAGAGAAAAGCCGTAGTGGAGAGCTCCAGAAATTTTGACCACGTGGGGTTCTTTAACGTACACTGACAACGCACAGCACGCGAGCCTCTGGCATTTCCGCCTCCATCGAAAATGCGACTGCCGTGGCCGTGATCGAACCCGCGTTTTTTGAGCGGCAGCCGAGCACCATAACCACAACACCACCATGGCAGATAAGGGCAATTGGGGAGGGGAAGATGAGTTGAAAGACGCAGTGTCTCAGCATTGAGACGCCTGACCTCAAATGGACAGCACTGTCTCTTACAAGGACTCTCTCCAGGCAGGCCATAGCCAGTTGTCCTGACTGCTTAACTACAAAAAGAAAGGCTGCTCAACATTTTATTCGCAGGCTTCGCCGTCAGCGAACACAATTTCTATTTAGGCTGTCGTATAATTCCCATCCGCGAGGCCCCCTTTCCATGTACCGTGATTCACGGTCAGGCAACCGGATCGGGTGAAGGGACTCGTATTTCATGTCCAGATGACCACCGCTCGTCACGGATTATCGCGGCGTCGTCCGTACTGCTGACCCCGCCTTGCCCATTTCGTGCTCTTCATTTCGGGTTGCCTTTGTGCGTTACTTCGCTCATGGATTGCGCCGTAATGTGTGTCGCGTTGGTCGCGTTTCATAAATTGCGTTCCTCTGATCGTCGTGCTTTCTGTCCAGTTCTCGTAGTTCTCTTACTGCTGGGGAACAGTCATATATTAAAGGAGTACGAAGAAGGGGAGGGGGAGGGCTTAGAGAGAAGAGTGGTTCGAGCATGCTCTCTTTACTAGACCACAGTAGAGACTTCTGGGACGTAACTACGCCAACAGTATTAGCAGGGAGAAAGGACGCTGTTTATAGGCACTCGTGGTGACGCCCGGCGATCAGTCGCTTTTCGACACGAGGCTTTCATAAGCCATAGAGGGGGCTACTTATTTCTCCCAGTGAGAGAAAATTGAGTTCAGAAAATGTGTGGTAGGTAATGCGTATCCATACTGTGATGGAGAGCAGGATGGCCGGTCTATTCAGCACATGTTGAACATGAATGTCGTAAGGGCGCTGGAATAGACACCACGGTGTATGAATTGAGGTATATGCCATGAGTACAAATGAATAGAGGTTACATGGAATGAATGTTCTATGAACATTGACATCTGTTTCATAGCAGTTATGATGCCTATTTCGTTGTATGAGTGTGACTGTATTTTTTGGAGGTATGACATCTGTGTCAAAATGAGTGCGAGATGTCTATCTTCGGTTAGAAAACAAGCCGCCTGCGAAAACAATTGAAGATGTAGTTGTTTTTCGCGACCACACATGCCACATAGGTAGGGTACATAATCGTCGAAATGTAATTCTCGCCCTGAAGTAGTCATTGCTTCGCCACATTTTGCCCGTAAGGTATTATCAATCTCAATTCCAACGCAAGTGTATGAAGAGCTTCGTAGGAGGGGAGGCATCATCAGAAGGATGCCGAAAAGGAAAGAAAAGAAAAAAAGGAAAAAGAATTCTTATTCCCCCATATTATGACAGAATGATCAGAGAACGGACGAGCGTTTGTTTGAAATAAAATTTCAGAGGCTCAAAGCTGCTCCTAGCGTAGTCGCCTTTGGAACCTAAATGTCTCTTGTATATCCTCCTATCGAAAAATTACAAAACGAAACACTTGTAGTTCATTCAGTAGCAATACCAAGCACCACAAAATTAATGGTATTACGCATTATGAAGCAAACCATTGTGTATTTTCTGTCTTGGTTCTTCCTAATGAATAGTCAATATGGAATTATCAGCAACTCACTTAAAGAATTAAAGTGAAAACGATTGTTTAGTGACCCATAACGCAGATAATCCATGTGGGACACGACTAAGAAATGTTTAATTGTTTCGATAATCTTAATTGAACTCTCACGCCGAATAGTTAAAGGATTAGGGGAACAGATATTCGAGGCCGCTCTATTGATTTGAGAAGCAAGCTGCAGCAATGATGCTCAACGTAAGCCTCATCTCGTTTCAGCCTACTTGAGTGTAAAGTACCACCGTTCCGTTCTTTGTTTGTTCGTTGATTTCGTCAGCTTTAAAACGAAGGTTTCAGTGTAAGTAAGTTTTTTATCGTGCAACGGAATTAAAAGCGGAGCTGTCCAATTTACGGCTATCACGAAAAAGTGTTTGAAAGAAGTTGCAATACAAGAAATGTCCAACAGCACCCATTCCTCTTGTCCGATTCGTTTTCTTTTTCGCTTTTTTTTTATTCCTTACAGATATCTTTACAAGACCAGAAGCCGTATAAACAAGATCTCATTCGTAAGCGCTATTTTCCCATTGGTCAAACGGATGCATAGTGATTGGTTAACGTATCACCTTAGCAGACTGAAGAGTTTTTGATTTGTTTGTTTGTGAATACGGTTCCAACACTGTATAGCTGAAACAAATGTGCCCGCCATCCATATACAGCTCTCGCTCCCACAGAATGACACCGAGCCCATGCTCTTTCTTGCGTTAGCTTTTTTTTTTCTTTGTTCGTTTTCATTTCCTTCGATCGATGAACAGGGCATCCAATTCGTAGCACACCGTGCTAGGAGGGCAATTCCCACCCTCTGTCAGATCTCGCTGTCCTCCGGCGCAAGTCACAATTCACTTTTACAACCGAGGGGCAAACCGTAACAATAAATCGGTGTCGAGGTGGAGAGAGTGGTGCCATGACGCGCCTGGTGCAATCGTCACGCATTCACGACCTCGGCGCGTTGAGTGCATTAGATCCCCGTAGTCGGCCGCCCCCTTTGTTGAGTAGGGAAGGAAAGGGACAAATTGTGCAGTGGAAACACGCGTGATACGGTTCCTCGGAACCGACTGGTGCTCCATGCCGTCCTTCTTTGTATGGGAGCAAGCGATGTGGAATTAGCTTGAAGCGAAGGCTGTCGCGGAGAGGCATGCCGTATAGAGGGACTGGACAAGCGGGACGGAGTAACACGTGACTCTTTATGTGAACACGCTGTGCCCCCTTGCATTCTTCACCTGCATGCGCACAGGATGGGCAGTGAGCGATTAAATCTGACAGAAAGCAGGTCCTGGACTGACAAGCCGTAATGGCAGGCAGCAGTAGTAAATTTTGACTGTAATGTCCTGGTACCCCGCCTGTAATGGTTTCTGCAGTGGCGCAGAAGGCTTCTGGATGTCTGTTGCGCGATTTGTGAACGAAATAAACATCTACTAATCAATCAATCAACTCCACTTTATTTTCAATCTCACTTGTCGGGGGTCCGCCAGCCAAAACGTTGTGAGAACAGCTTGACGAAACCTAGGGGGGGGGGGGGGGGGGTTGTTCCTTGAAGCTGTTCAAGCTGATCAAACAACAGAAGAACAAAAAACACACTTAAGGAAATAGCAAGCAAAGGAACACAAAAAATCTCCTCTACACGATACATTGTGTAATTTTCAGACATTCTTGCGAGTATCGTAGTGGTTATCATCTTTTTATGTGTTGCTTCGTGGAGTGCAATATAATGAGAGTTTTAATGTTGAGCAACAAGGTCAACAACCCTGTAGGCTTCAGTGATTTATCGGGTTCTTAATTCCGTGGTTTGACAGCTGCGAGTCGTAGCAGCGGACCACGTCACCTTGCCTTGTTTGGTTTTTAATGTGGGGTCGGCGCTTTTACCTTTCGACAAGGCCTCCACCCGACCAGACGGAGTTCCGTCAAGCCCTCGACTTCAACACAAACTCAGAAGAGTCAAATTGCTCAGAGACCCCGAGACTGGCAATGATCTTTGATGAAAGCTCAACGGCGACCCTCCAATTCTGCCAATGCATATCGGGGAGCGCGTTTGTCTTTCCGCACAGCCAGAAAGTAAACCTCACATTTTGTCCCTCCATATCTCCTCGAGCCAATAAAAAATGAACTAACTGCTTCGGTGGACAGTTTTATTGCCGGCGCTCTCTGTGTACTGTGTCTTTTTACAAGAATCGCATGGGTAAAAAGAGTAAAGAAAATTACAGGAGCAGGAACGGAAGGAGGGGTGAGCGAAGAGAAAAGGGGACGTAAATAGTTGGGGAAGACAAAGCACGACGGCAGTAAACAAATACGGGCATATCAACGAAGGCTTGCACAAACAGCGGGTCAGATCAAGGAAATCGGAGCACTCTTTCTATAGAGGAATTGGGCAATGTAAAACTTTGTAGCGCTGTAATTGCAATGCGTGTTTGTTGCTCCAGGCATTTTCGATTACTGTTGTTACGCAAATAACTACGGACGCAAAGAGGTACACGAAGACACAGCAAACGCTGTTGTTGTCGTTGTTGTTGTCGTCGTCGTCGTCGTTGTTGTTGTTGTTGTTGTTGTTTATAAAATGCTTTCGAAGGCTTCTTGGGAAGGGAGGCTGTAAATACAACGTCGACATATGCCGATTTCGACCCCATGCTGATAATGCATAAGACGTCATGTCAGTTCTGACTGCTAATCACAAAGATGTTTACTTTTCGGTCATCTGCGATCCCGAAGGAAGGACATGAGGCTTAAGCTGGGAGAACAATCTAACATGCATCGGTCTTCCTTCTGCTTCTGCGAGCAGGCGCTTTTCAACTAATATTCACTCTTCGCTATTAAACACAACAAAGAAGCTGTGTTAGGAAGAGCGTGTGGATATTTAAACGCCTTTTCAGAACTATCACTGATTAACACAACAGGCCAACCACACTACACAGAGTTCTTGTATTAGGGACTCCGAGTTCTCCCGTGTCTTTGCGTTATTTTGTTGCCACCCTACGTCTAAGGGCAGCACAACAGAACCCAATACTGTGCGTACGCAAAGCCGTTCGGGTAACGAGCACTAAAAATATCTCATATTTGGCAGGCTAATTAGTGTCAAGGCCTCCCTTCTATGCAACATACTTGGCAGGAATCTCACGATTTCTAGAAAGTATATTCATCCAACAAGCAAGAGAATTTCATGTCTTTATTGTTGGGATAAAACGAAACTCGTTATCCCAAATACTTTCGCCACTCGGCCGTGACAACACATTTTACCATGCTCATTATGCATGGTTCTTTAATAAAGACGGTCCACACGTTTGACCACGCCCAGAAGCTGCAGGACTCCTTTACAAACCTCAAGTCACCACCAAAGGAGGGGGGTTGCGGTGTCGTGGTAGACAGGCTTCAATAATTCAATCACGGTTGTAGCTTCCTTATCACAGCTAAGAAAGAAAGTTTTCCTCGGGTCATGTCCGCTACAACCTCGCACGTGCGAGGCACTTGAATTGGGGCTTTTTTTTTTCACGAATTTGCATGCGAAATAACGACCTCAGAGCGCTTCACTCTTGCGCCAAGTCTTTCATGCACCCCCAAGCGATCGCCAGATAAGCAAGTGACAGTCTTGTAAAATGAGGTGCTTAATTAATCACCGCCTCAGAAAACCACGTTGCAAGCCTTTCTTATTTATATATCACAGGAACACAGACTAAGTTACTTCGCTCACCCTAACTGGGTGAGACAGGAAACCGATACATCGTCATTAATATATGGGCAGTGTTTTCTTCATAGCAAGGAGTGATACGGATATTCATTCCGCAGTATCCTGTTACGGTATAATGCGGTCTCAGTGCCCACTAAAGCTGGCGCGAACTGTACAGGATACGCGGGAAGAAGAACTGGAAGGAAAAAGGGGTGGGCATCAATATGCCATGGAAATTACGGTTGAGTACAACGTCATTAGCGTACAAAGCCAAAACGGGATGGCAGCAGGCACGCGAAGAGGCTACTGGAAGGCGTAATTAGCATGCACGGGTGACCAGCGATGCCTGAGTTAATTCCCAAGAACATTATGCAAATTGATCACTGCTTGGAGCGTGTTTACCGAAAGGCCCCGAAACGGGTCATGTCTGATTAGCAGTAACGGCAATGAAAATTTGTTTCTCGAATGGCAAGGACGTAGAGAATTACACGCAACAAAGCCTGATAAGGAATGTAAAATGTCAAAACTCTGTGCACATGGCAAAATTCAATGCTCAAAGAACAGGACGCTTCAGGTTGCAATCATTAGAGCAAGCTTATATTCTAACATGATCATGTTGGACAATCAATATACCCGAACACATCCATTAACATGCAAGTACATAGGAAAACGGGGAGAGTAAAAGAGAAAAAAAAAATGTTTTCCGTTGCGTAACGCATGTTGCATTCCCAGCTGGTGTGTTTGCTTAAAATTCGCGTTACGTCAAAGGAACAGTTTGCGGTAGCTAATACTAACCTCATCTTAAAGCACTCATACACAGACAAAATTATTGAGTTGTGGGGTTTAACATCCCAAAACCAGCTCTGATTATGAGAGACGCCGTAGTGGAGGTCTCCAGAAATTTCGACCACCTAGAGTTCTCAAACTTGCACTGACATCGCACAGCGCATGGGTCTCAACATTTAGCCTCCATCGAAATGCAGCCGCCGCGGCTGGGATTAGATCCCGCGGCCTTCAGATCTGCAGCCGAGTGCCATAAACACTAGACCACCACGGCGGTGCTATACACAGACAAAAGCACACAATTTATAACGCCGGATGCACGGTTTACTTTCGTCAAGCACTTCCATCACTTGCGAGACGCCATTGAGGTCGCGAGGCACGTGTTTCTCGCGAGCCAGAGCGCCACAACGATGCTTCCCAAGCGTGATGATGATTATTTACTAAGGAGATGAAGAAAGGTAAACGTAATGCTCACAGTATATTGACACGTTCATGCGCTATAATGCACTACTTACACAGACTGCTTGCAATCAGCAAAAAAGGAAAAAGTAAAAGAAACCAGCGAGAAAAATGTTCACTGCCAACGTTTCATTGCAATGTGCTAGCAAATAAATATTCTACCAGGCTGATCTGCAAATTTGGAAAGATCCTATTCTTGGAATTCAGTGAGGGAAACTACACCTTCGCGCACTTCGCAGCTCCATTCAATTTTTCTCTGTGTGACTATGCAAGGCCTATCCGTACTGTTGCAAAGATTTGTCCACATCAGTGAAGAAACTGAACTTGCGGAGATAACACTCTCGCACATTCCTAACATCTGGAGCGACGATGCATGCTAACGTGATTTTAAAATAGATGTCACCTACATAGAATAAGATAGGTACCAAAGCACACGCTGAAAAAAAAAAGAACAGATACAGCTGAATTGCACTGAACGTTGGGAACGAAGCGCCCGAGTTCCCCGACTGCGACTGCATTTAACGTGGAACACAGTGAAATCAAGCAGCCTACGTCTCTACATGTAATCGCCGAAGCGCGTTATGGGCCAAATTGCTCCAATGGTCATGAGAAAAGCATGCGTTCTCCAGCGACCTTCCCCAGAGCATATAAACAGGCACCGTAAAGAGGGAAATCCCGTTGCAGGGGTGTAAAGTATGCTATTACAACCCTTCTAGAGGTCCCTACGAGATTCGCCTACTTAACGTTCCTCATCTCATGCCTGGCGCCATGTTTGGGACACATGTCTCAAGGCAACGATCTACATTCTTCTGACAGCAGCCAAAGGCTCTTGTGACAATGTGCACTCTCGAATGGGGCGAAACTCTTTTTCTCCTCTTCCTCTTTGTATCCCTATATCCCCTTTCCCCAGTGTGGGGTACCAAACCACACTCGCGTCTACTTAATCTCCTTGCCTTTCCCTTGCCTTGTTTCTCTCTCTCTCTCTCTCTCTCTAGCTTTTGGGTTAAGCCTTATTCGGTCGCCTCCATCGGCGAGCACCCTCTTGAAAGCAGAAGCGAATAAAAACGCAGTTTCTTCAGTCGTCTCAATCGTCCTCCATCCCACGCTCCACTGACGCGTGATCACAGCGATCAACTCCGACACTCTCCGTTGCAACGCCGGGTATACCCTCCAAAACCACTGACACCGCGGTGGCTGCATTTCTAGAGGCGAAATGTTGAGGCCTGTGTACTGTGCGACGTCAGTGCACTTTAAAGAAAGCCCCAGGTGGTCGAAATTTCCGGAGACTTCAACTACGGCGTCTCTCATAATCATATCGTGGTGTTGTGACGTAAACCCCCGAGGTTATTCTTATTCTTAACACCTCAGCTCTGACGTTGAAAACCGCCCTTAACTGCTCTAAATTTCGCTGAACGTTACTCAAGCCTAGGTAGCCTTGTCGTCCGTAGCAGAATCCTTCAATGCATTGAAGGGCTCTGAACGTACAACATCATATCATTGTGTGAGTGACATTGAACAACTCTCGCACAGCAGTACATTTGTGTGTGTGCGGCTATTTGTCCGCACAAAGAGTAGAGAAAAACCGAAATATGAAACTCGACAGTATACCAATACAGTTACAACCAACACTTGTTATTTTTTATGTTTGAGTGCTTGTTGGAAATAATATGCAGACTGTACGTCCAACCAACTACTCCGGTGACACAGACTTCTTAATTTTGAAGAAGTGCCATGCTTTTTTTCGTTAAGTATTGCTTCACTGGCAGAATTTTCAACTTTTCTTTTCATCAGGTCCAAACAATAACGCACGCTTGGGTACGACGCTCCTGACCTATCATGCATGGCGGCTCGCCTCCTAAGTTATATGGACTGCAAATAGCATCAGCTAGGACAACACTGAGTTCCAATATCCTTGCCTTTGAGCGACACTAAGCCTCCTTCCTTGCGTCGGTTCAGAATAGATAACAATCTCACAGAGCCAATACATAGGCAGAAGCGTGTCTGTCAATCGAAGAAAAGCAATGGCATATCCGCTGGCCAAAGAGAAATGAAGCGATGAAGCAGCCGTTTCGCAACGGGCGAAACCGTCACTTCTGCGGATCCAATCATCCGAGAATGCAAGACTAGCGTCGCGATTTTTACGTTTCCTTTGGTGATCGTGACTTTCGCGCGATCAACGACATCCTTTCGCAAATGTTTACGCGATGTCATGGCCCCCTCGCTTACAAGCAAACATCACGCGGATAACGCCAAAGCATTGCAGAAACAACGGCTGGTCATGGAGCTCCCCTACGTCCCAAGTTGAATGGCGATGCGACAGCCGGTGAAAAATGAATGTGTGCCATGGGTGCTAGCCAAGTGGACAAAGGAAGGACAGATCACAGAATGCATTCGACGACAGCAACCCTGAGAACACAGGGGTGTTGATTGGAAGGTTCGGCAAATATTTGGACGGATCGAAACAGAAGGGTCGCAATGTTCCCGATAGAATACGTCATCGACGCAGCGCTGCAAAATATCTGCAGCACGTACACGCATCCTTGTACATTCCCAAAGAAGCAAATGTTGGCACATCGTTCACAAACGATGCTTTACAACTCCGCCGATATGAGCTATCTCACATATCGGCCACTATGGTGTTTCATTCGTTCTTTCCTTCTTTTTTCACATGTGTGTTTATGTGTGTGTGTCGCTGGCTCTGACTGAACTCGGCGACAGAATCTAATAATACCTTCTCGGGGCTGCATTAGTTTAAACATCGCTGCACGTTCATATACTGAGTGATTTCGCACAGTGAGGTCGCCAATATTCTCCAACCTAAAATACCCTCGAATAGTAGCATTATATGAGAAGAATAATAAGGCTATCTAGTCGACTATATGCGACGCTGGATAACGTTATCTCTAAAATAGTCGAAGCACAGCTAGCGATGAGTCTTACAAATGACACTTGATGGTCAGGTGGGATTGTACGATATGAACTCAGAGGGCCATCTTTATACGGGCGATAGTTTCGCTGGCGTGAGAGCGCTATTGCCCCGCCACGATGGTCTAGTGGTTATGGCACTCGGCTGCTGATCCGACGGTCGCGGGATCGAATCCCGGCCGCGGCGGCAGCATTTTGATGGAGTCCGAATGTTGAGGCCCGTGTGCTGTGCGATGTCAGTGCACGTTAAAGAACCCCGGGTGGTCAAAATTTCCGGAGCCCTCCACTAAGGCGTCTCTCATAATCAGAGCTGGTTTTGGGACGTTAAACCCCACAAATCATCATCATCATGAGAACGCTATTCTTCAGTACCTGAACCTTTGTGTGACCATTCAGATTAAAGCATAAACAAGAGACAAACTCCTTGCAAATGTCACGCAAGTGCTGTTATGCATTTTCTAGCGTGTTCATTTCTTCTTTATATGCTGTTCCATACGACCGCACACAAGGAACTGACTCGCATTATCATCCCTGTCAGCCTTCCTGGACAGACGCAAAAATGGACACTACCCAACCACAACGCCCCACGCCGAAGCTTCAACGTAAGCGGACGTATTACAGCGCCGGGAGTCACGCCCACATATAAGTGCGGTCACTCCGCAGCGCTGAAGCTAAATATAGAGTTGTCACTGGAGCGCGTTGCTGCCCGTTCGCCGACAGTATGCAATAGAAGCTGTCACGTCCTTTTCCCTTCTTTCTACCAAGCGGCTTCGAGTGCGTCAATGGCGCGCCAGAGGAGTGGGATTTCGTTTTTGGCATTTGCACGCTTATCGTGTGCCGTATATACGACAGAGCTGAGTTGGCCATTGCTTTCAGTAGTTGTACGTGTGGTTCCCTCCCCAGGGATGAGCTGCGTGCAAAACGCAGTTGATTGGAGTGAGGTCCACTGTGACGCGGTGACTGTCCGCCCACCGACAGTCCAGTCCTGTTGTTACCATCATGCGCAACAAGAACGTCATCCCCCTTATTTCGGCGTCATCTGGGGACATATGCGGATAAAAGGACACAAAAGTGTCAAAGCTGTGGCGAGGCGAAGCGAAATATATTCTCTCTCCCTCTCTCTCTTTTCTTTTATTCGTGAGGCTTAGTGAGCGCCTTTACGCAGACTTCTGATGCGTTCACCGCCACCATTCAAGAGAAGTGCTGTTCATTGGCACCTCTGCTGTGGGGCATAAGCGAAAACCCTTTGGCTTTCCAGACAGAATATTTGACGTGTAGTCAACAGAGCTTTAGGATCTGAAGATTCGTAAACTATGACTTCGTGTCAGCAAAGATTGATAAATGCGTTCGGAAGGGTTTTTCTAATCGAAAGCATCGATTATAGAGTAAAACTACGAGCGAACCTTCGCACCTCTGCACATTTGCTATCTCTATCTCTTCACTGTTAATTTACCAGATTTAAAGTATTCTGACTTAATTTTTCTATTAGCTTTTTCGCTTTCCCGCTCTCTCTCTCCAAGGTGTGTTCAGTCGCGTCGTCCTGCAAATCAGCTTTTCCGGATAACTTCAGATCCGTAGCTACACGCCCGCGCACAAATTTGCCACGACAACGCTAGTAAGGAAGTTTATCTGTCACAAAGCGTACGACTCTGAGCTTGTGTCATAATAAGGAATATGCAACAATTTCCATTTCGTCTTCGCTCCCTAACGTGTAAGCCAGGCGGGCCGTCTACAGAGAGCCTGGCGCAAGTTCATCTTTCGTATAATCATTTCCCTCCTAGGTAAATCGTGTTATTGCCAGCACATTCGCTGTTTCAGCAGGCACGAACAACTTCAGACCTACTCCATCACGAAGCCTCCCCGACCCACGAGAGCCTCGCTTAGAGCATATTTGCGACTATCGCAAACTCGCGGCCTTGCGAGAAACGGGGTGTGGTCCGCTGACGAGGTTTTAATTACAGGGTTAGAGGCACTGGCAAAGCTTTGACGCTACTGCCTCCGAGCAAACTTTACCGCTCCTGGCAGTCTCGAGTATGTTGACTAAATAGCGAAAAACAAAGGTTGTAGCGTTCAATCTGGCCGAGTCGACTTATTTTCCAACGCCTTTGTGCATACCTTAATGTACATATGCGCCAAAGGATTATGGAATAAATTCTTCATTTTAGCAGCTGGAAAGTTCCCACTACACGGCAGCAAACGACAGCACAAGGGAACGGTGTAACACTGTTGAGTACTGTATAAATCGTATTTGGCGAACCGCTCTTTACATCCACTACTCAGAATATGTGCAAAATTAACAAATTGCTAACAACTATAAGATATACCTAATTGATAAAATTCGTTGAATATTCAGAGAAGGGTTTCCACTAGCGTCTTTGGCCAGTAACGTAAATTTTCACTTGTCTAGTGTGCTAGGAAGAGAGCAGTGCTGTCGCAAATTATAACCTCCAGTTGACCGCGGTACGCGAATGTATCTTCTAGAAGCGAGGAGGAGATACGTTGCAAATTTGGTAAACTTTGTGTAATGTGCGTAAGATAACGAATTATTTCTCATAAAAAAGTTGCATGTTTAAGAGCAGACAGAGTCGTAGGGTTTAGACCTTTAACCCTCAAATCGAGTTATGATGCGTCTACATTGCATGGCAAGCTTTTCATGGCGCGTGTTGGTTGAACAATTAGTTCTCATAGATTCAACGATTCACACAAACGGTTAGCGTATACATAAAACAATGTTTAGCAGCTCCTAAGCATCGACCACCGCACCTCTTAAAATATGTAGAAGTTGTTGTTGTTGTTGTTGTTGTTGTTTTAGCGCCACGAGTCAGTTTCTCTCGGTTTTGCACACGCAAAGACTAAAGTGGTTCACAGGACGCGTATTTACATTTTATTGCTCTCACTCGGCCACGCTCGCTCAAACACACACACACACACACACACACACACACACACACACACACAACACACACACACACACACACACACACACACACACAACAAACCAAACACACACCGGATACCTCATCGAAACTTCCCAACCACACGTCTACCGCTCGATACATTTTCCTTACAACAACCCATCAGACACTGCATGCTCAACGTTATAGTTCCAATTACGCCAAAAAAAAGGCGAGGTTACCTCGGCAGCTATGACGTGAGCATCAACTTTTCAACACACATAGACCCATTGTTCATGTCATCCTATTGATATGACAAAACCCGCCTTATGTATCTGCGCAGACCTTTTCTCATCGCAGGTTTCACCTCCTCTTTGCTCAAAGTTTCAACCGAATGCTTCCGCCTCAAACTCCAGATCATGCCTACAGGTCCGCCATGCAAGGCGAGGCCCTTGGCTCGAGTTGTGGCTTCCACTACGTCGTCGGTCACGGAACTTTGAACTACACCTAGCAGTGCACTCCCGCTTTCCCCTTGTTACAAGGACGCTCTTGATGCTGGAAGCTCTCACTGCTACGTAGTACTTGGCACTAACATTATCACGGCCTTCATCTCCTGCCTTCATTATAGAAGGAAAAGCCCTGCAGGCCTTGCTTCCGAATACATACATTTTCTTTTTTCAATTGGCACACACACAAGTGAGGTTCGGCACGACACCTCACGAATCAGAGACAATGCACCTCCCACTAAGCTTCATTGTATGAAAACACATCTCACCTAGCTTTATTAGAGTGTACTACGAAGACATCACTTCGACTTCAAACTTCCATTCAGTCCACGCCTTCAATGTTTGTCCCTAATCCTGCACCCTCAATAGGTGAATTCTCTACACAGATATAACCGTGAAAATCGCAATTGAAAAGCACAGCCGTCCAACCGTGCCATAAATCCAATTAGCGAGTGTCAGTGGAATACAGGGTGGAAAGGGCGAACAGGGGGAGGGTTGTCTTCTCTCGGTAGCCACGTCTCCTGTACTGCTACAATACGCACCCCAGCCTATTTCGTGAAACAGAGACCCTTTGTGCCTTTGAGTCTCCCCGTTTCCCGAATCTGAGCCCAAACGACTTACGCTTCGTAGGTCTTCAGAGATGGCTTTAGAATGCCGAATCGGCAGGCCGAATTGCGGGCGCAAGCTTCCAGATTTACGGAGAATAGTGCAACGGAGTGAAACGCGCCATGTGTATTCAGAGGACTTGTTCGCGAGCCCCGAGGGGTCATTCACTGTTTCAACGTGTTGGACACTGTGGTCGCCTCTAATGGACCTGCTTCGTTCAGCCGTCCCGAAGTCACGTACTCCTTAATCTGTCTTGTAAAGCGTAAATTCTTTCGCTAGGCACAATGATGAATGTTGGGTAAACTGGTGACTTAGTTCCAGATAACTTTCCCAGCTAGCGCTTCTACGATGCATTCTCGAGGGATAATTGGTTCATGGCTATTATTTCAAGTTGCTGTGTTCGCGATACTCTCTCAAATTCAGTGCGGCGGCATATACTGCTGTATTCACTGACATTGCAAGAAGTAGTCTCAGCGCGCAAATCTGGCTGCAGCTATTATTTATTCGAGAGAATAGGAAGCATAAATGTGTTCTCACTTATGGAATGAGCTTACAAAGGCGGAAGCCTGGTTGACAGCATGTTACAATGTTAAAACTGCCCCGCCACGGTTTTCAGGCCCGTGTTCTGTGCAATGCCAGCGAACGTTAAAGAAGCGGCGGAACTTTCCGAAAATTTCCGGAACCCTCCGCTGTGGCGTCTGTCATAATTACACCTTGGTTTCGGTACGTCAAACCCTGAAAATCAAAACATCGAATCTGTGCGAAAGAAACAACACGGTTGCAGAAGCTTGGAAAACACCTCACAGCACAGACAACACAAGCCCTTCGTGTTGCTCTATTACCGACTTGTCTGTTTCCGGCTATTTTTAACGTTCTCTCTAAAGATATAAACGGGGACTACGTTATGAAGAAGGCTGAAGTTTTCATTCGTGCAGAAAGCAACAACGTGACCCCGCGGTGCTTCTGCAGACTCCATGCGTTTTCGTAAGTTTCATTGCTAAAGCCCGAGCATGTCGATATAAAGGTAGCACGTATGTTGCATGAATACTGACGCTTACGAACATAACGTACTAGTATTCCCCACACCTCATTTCGCGATAAGCTGCATGCGACTTTCCAATTGATTGATTGATCGATCGATCCACAGATCAATGTATGGATGGATTGTTCGCGCCAAACGTTTAAACCCTATCGAGGAGCTACATCCACTCCAGGTTACTTTTTCTCGTGCATGTATTTTGACTTCCCGGATAGGTTAGAAACATGACATCTCGCATCACCACGTCATCATAGCGATTTGTTCTGCGCACAATATTACATTCTAGTGGAATCTGCTGATGAAATACTGGTACGTGGTCGTGACGACGAGGGATGCAGAATCCGAGCTCTTAAAGGCGTTAAGCACGTTTGTTGGGCGAAGCTGTGCGAATCTATCTATCTATCTATCTATCTATCTATCTATCTATCTATCTATCTATCTATCTATCTATCTATCTATCTATCTATCTATCTATCTATCTATCTATCTATCTATCTATCTTATTAAGGGCAACTCAGACGCACTAAATTCTCGTATCATCACGCGTGTGTGTTCAGTATGCACATGGCAAGCGTGGTTTTTCATGCATCGACTATGTAAACTAAGTGCGCAGCACCGCCCGCCACTGCGTCCTCATTCTTTGCGCTCGCACAATAAAGCACATTCTGAGAAAGTGTCTTCCGAGAGCCCTCTTTCTGCTTTGAAATTGATTCATCAGAGGGGTTGAAACACGATTCGTCGCTAATTTTACGCCCATTCCCTATACAAATTTCACTGACACCGCACAGTTGAAGTACTCCCGTCTTAAAAAAGAAAGGATGACATAAGGGAAGAAGGTATCCATACACTGTTGCCTTCAGAATGCGTATTTCACCGTGCATGCTTCGCTTCGTCGCAAGCGCTTCTCTTGCGCCAGAAAAAAATCGCCTGCACCCGCAAATCCCCTTTTGCATTGTGCTTTATTAGGCGTACACGTCGTAGAGGCTTCCTGTCTCGCCCTCCCTTCCTTTTTCGCGGATGCGAACCTTGCCAGAACTGTACATAACAAGACCTCGAGGCAGGATCGCGAGAGACGCATTACTGTCGGGGTGAGTGTCGTGTGTTTCTGCAGGCGATCCCGAAATCAGCAACTGGAAACAATCGTCGAAGCAAGGGGCAGTCGCCTGTCTCTGCAGCAGCGACGCAAGCCATTGTATCCCCTTGCAGCGCATAGTTGAATCGAGTGCCGATATATTTAAATTGCCATGGGGAGCGAATATGCACGCTCCACTTTTCGAGACGAATCGGAACGCGAACCGAGCCCGAGGAACAACACTCCCTTTCCTATAGCCACTTCTGTTCATTGCCCAAAACTCGCATTTTCTTTGTGTGTTATCTTAGCACTCCGAATAGCGCCTATAATATATATGAAGCACATTGCGTAGGGAATGTGAAAGTTATGAGTTCTCGTAAAGTATCACGAGCCCGCCATAAATAACCATATTGCATGTGTAGCAACTGATATGAAGAAAATAAATCGTAAGGTGGGGGACTGCCCCTGATGCGTGTTACAGGCGACGGCAGACGGTCGGAGCTTCGTCTCGAACGTTTTATATTCAACTGAAACGGGAAAGATCAGCATACGTCGTTCGGGATTTGCATATATCCCAAGCATGTGCCGCGATTAAGAGGGCAAGCATAAGACGTCGAATCGAAGACAGGTAAGAAATATGAAGTCTGCATCGGCTGAAGTCCTATCAGTGGCCTTGTGTGACTGATTGATTTCTGGGGTATGACGTTCCAAAACCACCATCTGATTATGAGAGACGCCGTAGTGGAGGACTCCGAAAATTTCGACCACCTGGGGTTCTTTAACGTGCACTGACACCGCACAGTACACGGGCCTCAACATTTCGCCTCCGTCGAAATGCAGCCGCCGCGGCCAGGATTCGATGCCGCGACCTTCGGATCAGCAGCCGAGTACCATCGCCACTAGACCACCTTGGCGGGGCAGTACAGCTTAGTGCACGCTCCCTTTTCGAAGAGATTGGATGTAACTTCAGCGACAGAAAAGAATGCCATGATTCAAAAGCATCAGCGGCAGCGAGTGACATAGAACCAAGCGGAATCGAGAACAAAAGGTGAAGAATACAAGTGATCGACACAGCACAATAGGCACCAGCTTGTCCGCGGTCAATGGCGCAGTTCTTTCAATACAGTCCGAGTCTTGCGGCTGATGTGTGCAAGGCAGCATCGCCTCACTTCCGATTGCAGTTCTCTTATTTCCTGTCTCTATGACAGGAAGTTGGCTCCCCGAGACCGGAAAGACGGACGTCTGCGGGACTCTCCCATTCACTTCGAGGTCGTCATTGTGAGGTTGAAACCGGCCACTCAATCTCCAAAGCAGATCTCGATAACGCTGCAGGGCGAAAAAATGGTATTTGCTTGTATTTTTGCATGTGAACCCTTGGCAGTTTTTCCTGCAAAAGTGCTTTGCACAACGGCGCGGTGGTCTGCACAACGGCGCAGTAGCCACTAGACGGTGATCTAGTGGCTATGGCACTCGGCTGCTGATTTGAAGGTCGCGGGATCGAATCCCGGCCGCGGCGGCTGCATTTCGATGGAGGCGAAGTGTTGAGGTCCGTGTGCTGTGCGATGTCAGTGCACAGTAAAAAACCCAGGTGGTCGAAATTTCCGGAGACCTCCACTAAGGTGTCTCTCATAATCATAACTGGGTTTGGGACGTAAAACCGTACATATCATTCAATCATGTTTTATCGCGCTCGATTAACTACTCTATGCATCTTTTTGCCATTCGTGATACAGCATTTTCCACGGCGCGCTTATATGCTGTCCAGCCACGACGATTACCTAACTCATTTGGTAGGTTGGACTGAGACTTGACGAGTTAACGAAAGCTATAGACAAGTGACTGCGGTGGAAAGGGTTTGACGAAGTTTTGCGAAAGCGAGAAGAACCTCAGAAAGCTTTTTTTTTCCTGAATAGGCACAGCGCATGCGTCACAGTTTTGCCACAGAATCGGAAATAATGCTCCGCAAATGGCATTGGTACATCCCACCTTGACTACTGAAAAGCCATTTAAACTTTCCTCGCGGGAAAGTTTACAGCATTTTTAAAGGTTACTGCAGTAAAAAAAGAGAGAAAAAGACTTCAATTTAGCTGTAGGCTACCATGTGGCAACAGCTGTGGGCTGTCAGGCAATGCGACTACAGGAACCCTTAGCTACAAACAAGGCGCCCCGTGTTAATCGCCAGTTCAAGTTTTCCAACATTACTGTTGCGCTGAGCAGCGCGCACAAGAATGTCGTGTTTGGAAAATGTCCTTGACTTGGGAGCAATACCAGTCCACGGAATACGGTAGACTGTTCCGTGTTGCTCCGTTCTGATTGGTCAGTTCTGCTTATGCAGGCGATGCAGTCAGGGATCGCAGGTAGTTGAGGGGTGAAGAAATTCTGCCTGCGAAGACAGAATTGACGAGTGAGGGAGTACCAACACGGAACAGTATTCGCATTTCAGTATTCCCAACAGTATTCCTAATCCACGGTATGGTGTGGGTCCTCTATATTGCGCCTAAATCCATGGTTAGCATACGAAAAGTGTGGAAAGACTATCATTCGGAACTACTTTGTCATCATCTATGCATCATTCATCAGATTGTGCATATATGCACGTAGAAACAAAGAAAGAAGCACTACAGTGAAGAAGCTTAAAAACGGTCGGTCACTAGCTAGGGGAATGGACGCAAAAACGCTATGCCCGAGGCAACGTCGTGTACACGCCTTCGTAGTCCCAGTCCCACCTTCGCTTCTTCGTCTTCCAGGTGTACATCTAGTCACAACATGGGCACCTTAAGTTAAAACAGCGCACATTTAGTCACAATAAACGCACATTTAGTTACAATAGGTGCAGTTTTAATCACAATAGGCACAACAGGCACAACATTAGTCGCAATATACGCACCTTATGTCACAACAAGTATGTCACAAAAGGAGCACATTTCGTCCCAACAGGTGTACCTTAAGTCACGACCGGCGCACCTTTAGTCACAATAGGCACATCTTTAGTCACTATAGGCACATCTTTAGCCACTATAAGCAAGCCTGTAGTCATAATAGGCAGATGTTCAGTCGGCCATAGCGGAAGAGCCACCGTGGCTTATCCGCTTCCGTCCTAAACGGCAAAAGTTCTTTTTTGAAGGAATAATTGAACGTATTTACTATAACTTTCCTGAGAAATTTCACGTCATTCAGATCCACCCGTCTCTGAGTATTTGTCGTGCTAACGCCAACACTATCGCCGATTACGAAAACGCTGAGTTTTTCGACTCATCTGACACAAAAGGCTATCGCCTTAATAGGTGCCATCATCTGGGAGCACTCGAAGAGCAAATATCTTTCGAAAGCCTAAGGAGGCTCGTTGGCAGCATTCCGCTGCCAGAGAATGTTCTGCGTGACCGAGAAAAAAAAGAAAAGAACAGGATTGTTTACACACTGATCCTCTTCCACCTCCTGCAGGGGAAGTTTGGGGGGATTGCACAAGTGAAAGCCCCAGAATACGTCGATTGGAAAGCTAGATCATTTCGCAGACCGACTAGTAGTTTCACGGTCACCAATGTCGTCCCTGCCTCGGTTGAAAAATGACGTCAATAAGATCGAATGACGGCACCCCACCGCTTCAACAGGCAGCAGCGCAGTTTGGAGAAGCAAGGAAAAAAATAAAGATGCTGGCAGCAAGCAAGCTTGCTAGGCCATCAATCGAGTGAGAGCTGTGATAGGTCAATTGAACGAACAGGCTCAAGTGAATGGCCGGGTGGTTTCCTGAAATGCGAAGGAAAAGCCAAAATAAAACGAGCACTTCGAGCATAGCTACGTGGAGGACGTGTTCAACAGAAAGTACTGTGCACATAGATGGAAAAAGAATGTACAAAATATAAAACACGGACCCCGCTGCTGATAAATGTGTCACCATGAAAAACTCACCCCAGGAGCACATTACTACGTCTCCATCTTATTGCCTTCCATTGCAGTTTGTATAGGCTGAAAAGTATATTAATCGCAGTGAATTCCTACTGCCAGCAACATTGAATAATGGGCCGTTTTAGCGGCGGTGGTTTACAGTGGTTTTGATACGGGAATGCTCTGCCATCATGGCCGGCACATGGTTATTTCAGTCGGAAACACTTGAGCTACTTGCTTTATGGGTACAGTAACGTTATGAAAGGTTCAAGGTGCCTCATACAAGTCCTTCAGACTAGAACAGCTTTCTAAGAGAGAACGGCGTCAGCGTGCTTACCGTAGGGTAGTCTTCCGCTGCTAAAGCACCCTAATGACAGTACGGCAATGGAATGGATCGTCGTCGACCGCTCCAGACACTCGACACCACTCAAAGTGGTCGACCATCAGGGAGATATGGTAAAGCAGGATAAAGAAAGTACGCTCGCCTTTATCTGAAATCTCCGAGATTTCGTCCAAGACAAGTTAAGAGTGGAGAGGCACAATACCTAGCACCATGTCTGGGTGACAGCACTGCACCATTATACGGTGAATGTGGTTGAATGGAACGTGCGGTGAATGTCTCAGCGCGCAAGGACACTAATAGACCAATGGCGGAGCAAAGAAAAGACGGGAATAAACAACAGCACTTTTGTAAGAGTTGTCACAGCATATCAGTCGTCTTTTCCCATTGCTTCAAACTGGATTAAAACTAAGGTTTATCCCCCATACGCTAGCTCTAATCGGCAAGTTTTTTATGGCCTCAGCGTCATACAAATCAAAGCAATACTCTGAAAGCTATGGGACTTGCGAAAGATGAATCAATTGCCTTCCCTTCCTTACGCTCTGCGTCATAGCGAACACATCTTATAGTCTCATAAAAACCTAACTCAACCTCTAAATTTATCACCAAACAGAAAGCAAGAATGCTTCATGTGTTTACTGTAACACTCACGGCTTTCTCAGTACTGTGTTTTTTTTTCTTGCACATTTAGGGGCTTTCTTGTATCATTAATCAAGCCAACATTCCCAGCATTCACTAGCTTCTGCTACGCAGTTCCCAAAGCATCGTCTGCTAGCGCACCGCACAGAAGATTCCAAAACAAACGTCGGGCATTTTCGTTTGTGGTGTCAGCTATTAAAATAACGAAGAGCAATACGTTGCACGTATGCCTGCGTGCTGGTACTCTATTTGATTTCCATTCGAATTCGACACCACGCCGTGCTTTGTACAGTTACAGCTTCTGTATCGCAAGAACACGTTCGCCATGCTGTCAGCTGGCTGCGCTACAGTCAACGCAGCATCACTAACGACATCAGCCACATGAGAAGGGCTGTCAGTATGAGAGGCTTGAATCCAAAGTCGGAAACTGGTCTGCATTCGAAGAAGCGTAGTACGGGTCGCGAATGCTGCTCTCAGTGAGCGGCAACTCATTGTAGTGGTTGTTCACAGAGGAAACCAGGAGCCGGTGGGAGGGGGAGGGGGCGACGCTGTTTCGTTCCCTGGAGGCCAGTGCTTAATGAGTAGAGGTTGGGGAAAAGGACGTTTCGGCGCACAGCAATCTGGCTGCAAAGATTATACGCACTCATCAGCGATATGTAGGAACGAAGTTTCGCTGCTCCTCCAGGAAGAGTCAAGTGCTGGCACCGTGGTCATTTATCAAGGGCAAACACCATTACGGCCGTTCTCCAGTAGCTTGCCGAAATGTCTTTAGAAGGCAAATGGATACAGTTTATCTCTCCCATCCCAATGTACTCGTAAAAGGCACGGGCTGTCTTGGATTCAGCATTCTATGGGCTAACCAGCGATGAGATTAAAAGGCTCGGTGGCTTGCGCTGAAACCACCGTCTCAATTACAAAAGAATCCTGGAGACCCGCAAGAACGCGTGGAGCTTATGTTTACACTGTATCTTGATATTTCAAAGGAAAGCTTACAGCGTCGATCTGGCAGGTCTGCCTTTTGAGACTATAAGGAAACCCTAACATGCTGTCTTATCAGCGCGCTTGTTCATGGGGACAACTTTTTCAACCTTAGGAGTGTTAATGTTTCTATACCTGACATAGCTTGGTCGCGATTATTCATTAATTGCACTACTATACGACTACATTGAGGATAAATTCAGGAGGACGGTTTAGCCTTTAAAGCGAGCTAACGTAAACTGTAGTTACCTTGTCCTTCTTGCGCATAACAGTTCATATTTAAGCGGAATACACGGCATATGCTAATTTATAAATCTTTTTTTATTCTATCATTGTAACCAGAGGATGGAACAGCGAGGCTGTATAGGCTGTTTAAGTGAAGGTGCTTAGGTGCTTATATGGCCGTGTCGCGTTTTCAAAAACTATCATCAACGTCAAATGAGTGCGTGTTGCCTAGGGTTATTTGTCACGAAATTCGCAGGCACAGCGAGATTACCAACTACTGTGGCCACGGCTTACGCTGAATCTTCCTAGCATTGTGCTAGTCAGGGCATATGAATAGGAGCTTCACGAGATGACGTGCTTACGTACGGGAGTTAATGCAGCGCTGGTGCTGGCTCATGGCACGAACCTGAGAAATCTATATTGCACATACTCTGAATCTATACAAACGCTGCTATCCATAAACGACAGTTGCGCCGTGTAGAACAGTGGTATAAAAAAACATAAGTTTGACTGGAATACGTTTTTCTGCTAGTTATTTCATTAGGTGTACGGCTACCGAGCGAGGTAAACTCTCATCTGAAAACCTCTGCACCATGAGTGGGTAGATCATGCATAACTACAGGAATGTCCTTCAATGTATATCGCTTCGTATTCTGCCCATCGTTTATATCGCTAGGAACAGTAAAGGTAAGCCTTTCAAAACAGTCATTTCACTGCTGCGTTCCCGTCTGTCTTAGTCATACCACGTTCATTTTATTACCGGCCATTTTAGTGTTTCGTTCACAGCTGTCACCCTCCGCACTTTATGACCGACGCCTCAAGCTAAGCTACGGTTCACGCAGCGTGCAAAAAGCCTACGTAGGTACTACCGCACATACGGGAACCTTTTACGAGTAAAATTTTCCAACGCCATAATTGCCGTTCCACGGTTATACACGGCCTAACGACCCAATCAAAAGCCCTAGCAGTAGTTAAGCGGGGAGCTAGAAACGGCCAATGTTTTCTGAATTACGATCACGGTTCCTGTCCATACACCTCTGAGGCATTGTACACGTCCACGCAATAACGCCCTACGTTAAGGACTTGGCTTTCCGGTCATGACGTCACAGCAGCAGGGACCTTGGGCTTGCTCATCGGTCCTATATGACTGCACTGTCCATAACACGAGATTCAGTGATATTGTGCGAGGGAATGAGATACAGACAGAGAGAGAAAGAGGAAGGAGTTGCATATTGAAAGCACGAAGCTACCGGAGAATAAGCCCCGCCACGGTGGTCTAGTGGCTATGCATGGTACTCGGCTGCTGATCCGAGGGCCGCGGGACCGAATCCCGGCTGCGGCGGCTGCATTTCGATGGAGGAAGTGTAGGATATACGGTCTATATCTTATTTTCTTCTTTTTTTTTTGCGCTGTCTGCCGATCATCACATTTCACCTTTATATTATCACAACACGTTATAACGTAACACCGCTGGAGTTTTATTATCGACAGACAAATCTATCCATATTACCATTATCTTCGACATCGCTATCGTCGTTGTTGTTGTTGTCGTCTTTGTTGTTGTCCAAAGCGTCCACGTCCAACAAGAGCAGAGTCCGCTGCATCACTAACTCACACGCAAATTATCTCGTGTTTCATATCTGTCAGATGAACATCATCTGTCACGGAGTTGATATGGGAAGCCAGGAAAGTCCCCTTTCTTTCCATCTCGACCTTACGTACATCACCTTAGACTTTACTTCACGAAAATTGGCCTTTACTTGTGTACATTCTGGGGTCCTGATCTTCCGCAGCACGTTGTGCACTTCGCCTTGCATTTCAACGGTAAATTCAACTTGCGCATTTGAAAACCCAAGCTTCGACCATCAGTCTTCATTGGCACTACGACCCCTACGCAAATGGTCCATAAAACGGAGGCCCATGGGTCAACTAAAGGCATTCCCCGTCTATTCCAAACATCACTTCCGCGGGCACCTCCCTTGTGTCCGTGAGGGCTGGCTGTCCAATTTGCCTCCCCACTACGAACGTTCCTCAGCGGGTGTTCCTCGCTCTCCGCTTACCAAAACGTCCATTTACCAGCGAAATCAAAATACAAAGACGACAAATAACAACATACCAAAATTAGAGTGAAATAAGAGAAAAAAAAAAAACCAAAGTCGTTGGTCAGTTCTTCCGTCCTGCGCTAGCTTTCATGCCGATAAAACTTGCGCATGTAGGAAAATTAAAATAAACACGAAATGTGCTGCACGAGTATTATGGCGCGCTGGGGACATCACTCCGGTTGGCTGGCGCACGGCCGCCTTTCTGAGCGACACCTGACACCCATTTACAAATATGCTGCTGGAGTGAACGCTAAAAAATGAACAAAAAACTAAAAAAATAGGGGGGGGGGGGGAAGGGGTGAGTTGGTAGTGGGGGTCTTTGCCTTCAGCCTCATAGGTACTAATAAACCGGCAACATGCCTCCTATTTTCTTTTATTGCTATAGGAGTTCGCAGATGCACGAGCCCCGTACGCACAACCACAAAGTAGCATAGCATGGGACAACCCCCCCCCCCCCCCCCTCGGAAAAAAGAAAAAGATGTTCTGTTGTAGTACGTCATTTGTATCACATTAGGGTTATTTCCGGGGTTTTCTTTTTCCTTCTGAGCACAAACACACACAAAGGAAAGAAAAGCGCGGCATGGAAGCTCTTTTGTGCCTTGCCGTGCATGATTTCTTGACAAAAGGAATATGCCCCGCCACGGTGGTCTAGTGGCTATGGTACTCGGCTGCTGATCCGAGGGTCGCCGGATCGAATCCTGCCTGCAGCGGCTGCATTTCGATGCAGGCGAAATGTTGAGACCCGTGTGCCGTGCGATGTCAGCGCGCGTTAAAGAACCCCAGGAGGTCGAAATTTCCGGAGACCTCCACTACGGCGTCTCTCATAATCAGAGCTGGTTTTGGGACGTTAAACCACACAAAACAAAACAAACCACAACAAAAGGAATATCACTTCAAGTAGATATACCACGCAGATTGGGCGTTGTTCAAAGCCATGTTCGATGCGTGCGTTTATAGGAAGTGAAATTCTTCCTCAGAATGCTACCCCCAGCTTAAAGGAATATGGAATTTAAGTTCGCAAGAGAGGGGATTATACGGCTTCACGCCGTTTCAGTGCAATTTCTGCCGTCATCTACAAAGAGCTAACAGGTTTGTCTTCTGAAAAACCATTTTCCCATTACGACAGGTGTCATTACTATAAGAAGTGCCTGTGTCGACGTGAAGCATTTATGTATATGGAACCAGAAAACAGGGAGGCAGAAAACCACAAAAAGAGTATAAAAAGATCTGAGATCTCAGAAGGTTTCCATTTCTTAAAAAATAAGCAGCCGAGAAATTACCGTGACATATATTTCTTGAAATATGTAGTTGTTTTAAGGCCCGCGCAGATAGAAGCGGTTCTATTCTTCAGCATTACTTGAACACTATATAAGAATTGCCTTTATGCCGAGTCGCATCTCTCGTTCGGGGGCACCTCCCGGTTTTACTATTCGCGCACTTCAGAGCTCTCGTCTGCCTTCATTTTGAATAGAGCTCAGCCAACGCTGGCATCAAGAAAACCTTCCGTGAGGAAAGAAAAACGAGTCATCACGAAATCAAATGATCTGACCCCCTCTTTTATAGTGTTGGCGCTGTTCGCACTCCGTTATGTGTTTGCGATATAAAGTGGCAAGAGCTGTCGACGCACTGAACAGGCATTACTTGAACATGTTATGCTTAGAGCACGGGCGATGCATGATACTGATTGATTGATTGATTGATTGATTGATTCATTCATTGATTGAGTTTTACGTCCCAAAAAGACGATATGAGCAGAAGGTGATCAATACATGTAGTGCGTGAGTCAATTCGTCGAATGAGTAAAGGCTACCGTCGGGGAAGTGAAATGAGGAGGGTGCTTGGATTCGGGAGCAAAAGCTGTAACAACGAGCAGATAGGGATATTTTACACTTCGGCCAAGAGATAACGACACGGTGGCAATTGATCGCTAGAGGGAAACAGAAGCAAGGCGCGTTGCTGATAATTATCTCCAGAGTGCTGCAAGCATAGAGAGGTAATACACCTTTGGCACGTGCACTAGGAAAGAGCAAATCAGAAACGATAATTATAATGGCTGCGGCAACAATTTCTTGGGCTACGTTATATGACACCGTGTGTTTCGATGCCATCATAAGCACGATGTAATGTAAAGGTGGCAAGAAAAGTAAAATAAAGGGAAACCAGGAAAAAAGCCCTCCTACAAAAAAAAAAAAAAAAAGCTATCGTGGGACGACAAAAATACAAGTGCGAAAAACGATGGTGTGAAGGTAATGAGCATCAGGAAGTGCGCCGCCTTATGCCATTGTTGGGAATCCGGAAATAAAAAAAAATTAAGAAAATATACATAAACAACATTTCAACTATAGACATCTACATGAAAGGAGCTTCAGGAACATTGGTAACAAAGTTCTCCAAAACAAGAGAGCTATTTTCAGCTAAGGAGAAAGCGATCCCAATAATGTGATTACGAGTCGGTAAAGCATCTGTGCTTTGGAGGCGTAAGACAGAAAGCCGCTAGACACGCGATTGCCATCGACATGACTATAAGTGCGATAGCTTTGAGTCAAAGAGCAATTTCCGAGCAACACGATCGATGTAAAGGAAAATAAATTGACGGTAGAGCTGGGAATGTGCTTCTGGGTTCGTGTTCAGACGGTAAATCTCCCATAACGATGATAGTAGCAGACCGCACGACCAGATGGCTCAGCGACCGTTCGGGCCCTTATGTGAGAGAGGGACAGGTCTTTTACGGAAATGATACGGTATAAGGGGCTGGAGATCAGGAGACACTTTATCGTTATGTGGCGTGGAGTGAACGACCTGTACTAAACACGTCGGCTTTACATAAATTTTCTTTTCGCTTCGAACTCACGATCAGCCAAGCACTCCATGCAACACTCACGTTCATTCAGGAATGCACGCATCTCAGACTTTACCTAGCTGGAAGTGAAGGCTCATCTTTTTATCTCTGTTGTAGCCATCGCACAAAGACTAGGTATTCGTTCCCATTTATTTGTTTATTTATTTATTTATTTATTTATTTATTTATTTATTTATTTATTTATTTATTTATTTATTCGTTTGTTTGTTTGTTTGTCTGGTACCCGCGGGTACAGTGTACATTCCAGAGGTGAGGGGCAACGGTACGTAAATATATAAATCGAATAAGAGGCAAAAATTTCACAAGAATATTATTGGCTATAAACAATATAGTACGAGTACAAAAACAACTTAATTCTTCGAACTCATGTTGATTCGGTCATCCTCAGAATCTAAAGGTCTTTCTGTCTGACTGCATATGTTCGCGAGCTGAAAAAGGCACCAGCATGGCCGCAAAGTAGTAAAGGTTCCTGGTACGGTCCACCTAATCAGTACATTGCATCGACGCATGCCTTCGGACGACGTCACCTGACCCTAATGTAGCCACCGCGGGTGGTTGAGAGTGGTGTGACCTTCTCAACTTCCCCGATGTGCTCGTAACGCCGGCAAAGGTTAGTGTTGCACGCATGAATGAGATGGAAATGCTGTTTGAGCGCGTGAGGTTCTGCAGGTAGAGGGGACGGCAGCTAATATGCTAACGGTTCTTCTGGATATCCGCAATTTATTTGCTAATTTAGAAAATATTCCTCATTTAAAGCTGGGCCCTGGGTGATCATTAGAAAGTGACCGTGAGACCAGGCCTGATGTTATATCATGTAAAACGAATCCCGAAGCAAGTCACAGTGTGGTGGGGTGGCGCCTAAACTGTAGCAGCTCTAGCTTTTCTTTGTGGATATTTCGTTCCATATCGAATAACGTGACTTCATGGACATCTATTGTGGACAGCTTTTGTGGACTAAATAAAAGCGCCGACTGCTGTGGAATGGTAATATACATGTCGTCTGGTGTCACGTTAGCGTACTCGGAAAGTTTCTGTTACATCAAAAGGAAGCACAATCTGCCATTCGGCGGGGCACTCTTTCCCTTGTTTTCTTTGCCTAAAGCCGTGTTCTGTCTACAATGTTTGCATTCCTGTTACATTATAGCAATAGTTCAATACTGACGGCTCGCTCATCTTAACCAACTGGCTACCAAAAAGTAAAGAAGACTTATTGAGTTGAAGTAGTAACTTTTGTGCCCTACTGACCACATATACTGATATATAACATATTTTTGTTTCTGTTTTTGCCATCTTTTATGAAAAGCGCGGCGTTAAACGAGCTCGGTGTTAGCCGAACTACGTGAATGTAACACCGCTTGAGTACTATCACAATGTTTGGCACATACCTAAATAGGCAAAGTT